>JBBPBO010001985.1:9522588-9596188 GCA_037974295.1 Cicer cuneatum
TTATAATAAATAAATTATAAAGGGTAAAAAATAATTTTAGTTACAATAATAAAAATAATATCTGAAAAAAAAATAATAAACTACAAACTCATAAACTATTTGAATTAGTTTATCAAAAAATAATATAAATTAATAAATAATTTATACCAAAATAGATCTTATAATTATAACCTATAAACTCATTTTTTAATCTTGTCGAGCACAACCTTAACTTATTTGAATAAAATTAAATTCATTTTTACATGAAGATATTTAAACCTAAAATATTTTATTTTCAATACACTTTTATTTTAAATCAATTGCATAATTAATTTATTTAAAACTAATTTTTGTGAATGCAAAATCAAAAAGAGAAATGTAGTTGAATATAAGTTGTACATTCTCCTTCTTACTAACAATCATTCCCCTAAAATATGAACCATCTTTTAGCCTAGGGAAGTTTAAAAACTTGAAACCAGTAAAATGAACAATAATGAGCAACAAATCCATTTTGTACCTCTAACAAACCTAACCTCACCTAACCTATCCTGATGTATCTTCCATTGCTCTATTTCCATTCCCACACACGTAACTAAGAGCTAGTCAACGGTCAACATTTCCTTGTTCATGTCACCATGTCCCTCCCCCACACACACACTCTCCTTGGCGCGTGACAAAATGAAACAACTCTCGACTTGTGAATGAATGAATAATCTAATCTCACCTCACAAGTCCCTATCAAACACACAGTACTATGAACCAAACTAACCCTCCCCTTCTCCCCTGTTATTTCCTCAAAGCCTAGAAAAGAAAACCTATCCCAACACACACTTTCTATTCTAATACTACTCCCCTATTCTTTCACCTATCTCTCTCCCACAACAAAACAAAACCAAAACATAAAACAAAAATAACAATACTCTTTTTATTTCAACCTTCTTCAACATGGCACTCCGTTCTTCCCGCCGGAGGAACACGGCACCACCGGAACCAAATCCATCGTCTGCTCCGGTGAAGCACCCGAAACCCGCCACCACTAAAAATAGCATCTTTTCACCTTCTCCTTCTCACCAAGATTTGATTCAAGCTACAAAGACGTCTTCATTTTTAGTTAAACCCTTCTCAAGCCTCAACTTGGGTAGCAGAAAAACTCGTACACCTCAAAAACATTCTCAAACCAAACATGTTGTTGACACCTGTTTGCAACCCAAATCCATGACAACCTCTGCAATACTTGATGATTCCTCAAAACCCAACAACACTCACAACAAAGTTTCGACACTCAAGTTTGAAAAAGATAGTATTTTTTTACCTTCTAAGAGAACCCATAAAGAGAAACCTAAAAAACCTGGTTCAGAATTGGAAAGGTGGAAACTTCAGAGCTTATTGAAGAATGAAAAGGACTCTTATAAAGGGTCAGTGGTTGAAGAAGTAAAAATTGAAAAATCAAGGAAACAAGTTGTGGAAGAAGGTGGTGATGTTAAGGAGAGAGTTTCTGTTTTTTCTGCGTTGGGTCAAAGTGGGGGTAGAAGAAAATCTTTATGTGGGTCAATGGTTGATTTAGGAGATTTCTTTGCAATTAATGGGGCGAAAATGGTTTCAGCTGATATGCCACCGTTTATGCAGATCCATGCTGTTGATTGTGCTAGAAAGGCTTTTGATAGTATGGAGAAATTCACTTCCAAAACCCTTGCATTATCCCTCAAGAAGGTACTTCAATTCATAACATTATTACTCATTATGTTCATTACTCAATTCATTTTGTTTTTGGTGTATGTTGTAGTGAAAATTGTTTCTAGAATGAGTTAATTTTGCAAAATTGTATTTGTTTTTTGCAGCGATATAATTAATTTTGAATTAATTGATTCTAGTTAAAAGTAAATTGAATTTAAAGTGATTTTTTTATGTATGGATATATTCACATAAAAATGAATTGAACAATTAAGTTTCGTTGTAAAAACCATGTTTGAACTCAAAAGTTACTAATTCTAACTTCAATGCACTTAGTTAAAAATGAGTTTAGATGTAAAATGATTTTTGCATTCGCCAAACGAGTTGAATAGTAAACTTACGTCTAAGAAAGTATAGTTCATAACATTATTATGTTCAATTTAAGTCTAAGGAAGTATAGTTCATAACATTATTATGTTCATTATTCAATTGATTTTATTTTTGTTGATTGATTATGCTTTGGTGAAAATTATTGATCTTGAATGAATCCATGATAAAATGATTTATGTGTTCCGTGCACCATACACATTCATGGTAAAATGAGTTTAACAATAAGTTTGAGGTCAAAAAAGTCAAAAGCTCAAAAAAATACAGCTTCAAGATATAATATAATTAATTTTGGAAGCCATAGAAAGACATAGAATCAATTTTGTCTCTCAAAAACTAAATATAAACTTAGTTTATTTTTGCATTAGGAATCATTTAGGAGACTGGAGTTGGGTGTTATTTTCAAAATTTGAGTGAGTATTTGGAATTTAGTTGTGATTGATTGGTCAATGAATGTGGTTGTGTGGTTGAAATATTGCAGGAATTTGACGGGGTGTATGGGCCAGCATGGCACTGTATTGTGGGGACTAGTTTTGGATCTTTTGTGACCCATTCTGTTGGAGGGTTTCTATATTTCTCCATGGATCAAAAATTGTACATCCTTTTATTTAAGACCGCTGTACAAAAAGCAGATTGAAAGAGGAGGTGAATTTGGCAGAATTCAGAAGAAGAAGAATTTTAGTATAGATTTGTCATACAAAACAAAAAGGCTTAGAGTAGTAACATCCTTTGTACATTTCATATGTTTAAAAAATGGATCACCCTATTTGTTTCTGTCTTTATGTGATCTTACTCATCGCCTATGTAGGTCTGAAAATGTGAATGCTTTGTAACTAATGTAATGGGGTTAATAGAACCAACAGAGTCTTCAATATAAGCAAAGGCAGGGTTAAAAGAAATATGGTGTATCTAATTCAAAATTTAGACAAGATGCATTAATTTTTTTTTACTCTTAACATTTATTTATATTTTAAATTGGAGAAAGAATTTGGTTAGGGGTTCGATTTGATTAATGTATGGTAACATGGAAAAATATGCTAGATAGGTCAGCTATTTAAATGGATCTTAGTATTCCAGGGATTAATTAATCTCAGCATTATCCCTTGGTTTACCTCAAAAATGTGGTTGATAGAGAAATCAACTTCACTAGCCACCACTTGATGGTCACAATTGTTGATGCTTTGTAATCAACGTGTATCTATCTTTTTTAATGAAATCAAATTTTTGAATGCCAGACTCTCTTGTTTTCAATTGTTGATCAATAATTAGAACTAGAATTTGATATCTTCTATTAAATTTGACTGTATCTTGTGTTACAAGGGAAGTACTAACGATACATTTTATAATATACATTTTATTCTATTAGTTGAAATTTAAGTGTTATTAAATTGAGTGAATTTCATTTAAATTTGTTGAGATCTATATAAATTTTAACCAATAAAAAAGTGTGTTACTAAAATTATTTTATATTTCAATTTAATAGAAGTAATTGGAAATGAATTTTTTTTGATTTTACTATAAGAGACTAATTGATCTAGTTGTTGTGAATTTTTTTGCAAATTCATTTTTTTTTAGCGATTTTGAATTTTCATGTTTTGAAATGATAATTTTTAAGTTTAATTGTAATTTTTATCTCTATATTTTTTTTAAAGTTACATTTTTTATTTACCATATTTTTGAAGGAAAAAAACGACGATTTAATATATTTTAAATAATGTAATATACAATTTTATTATATAAATTATTTAGATACATTAATTATTTACATTATTAATTAAATTACAAAAAAAATGAAGTTGAAAGATAAATTTTATACAATTTTATGGGTATTAATTATTCTAGTATTATATATCACATTATTGAAAATATATCATATTATTAATATACCAAAACTGTAAATTTTATAAAATAAAGAAAGTTATAAAATTAATAAAAATAAATGAATTAAAACTAAAATTAAACATAATTTTTATTAATTTAAATGAATATTAGTTTTTAATTAAAAAAAGGCTAAATAGCATCCATGGTCCCTTAACTTAATTTCAGGTAACGTTTTAGTCCTTTATCTTTTTTTTTCTCCCGATTTGGTCTTTTATTTTAATTTTAAGTGACAATTTAATCCTTTATGTTTTAAAATGTTAACAATATTATCCTTTTTTTTTACAAAAATTCATCAAAATTTTCAACCAAAACCCATAAAATTAATTACATTCTTTAATATAATACAAATTTTATCATATTCGTAACTCAAATAAACTCATATTTTCATTTTTTATTTGATTTTTAAAATTCCATATAATAAAGAATAAAAATATGAATTTATTTGAATATTTGAGTTGCGAATTTGATAAAATTTGTATTATATTAAATAATATAATTAATTTTATGGGTTTTAGTTGAAAATTTAAAAATTTTGATGAATTTTTTGAATTTTTGTAAAAAAAAAGGATAATATTGTTAACATTTTAAAACATAAAGAATTAAATTGTCACTTAAAATTAAAATAAAGGACCAAATTAAAAAAAAAATAAATAACTAAAAGACATTACCTGAAATTAAGTTAAAAGATAAATACTATTTAGTCTTAAAAAAAGAAAGGAGAGTAAAGCACCGTTGAGATAGAAAGAGAGAGAGAAATACATTAGCATATAATATTAGCATATAATATTGATTTATTTATGTTATGGAGGAAAATAGCCAGTGCCTAGAAGGAGTATATCTGATATCTGATAATTCTGAGTGATGAAAGGTCAGAGGTTGCGTGCAGTTAGTATTCACACGTCTCTCTCTCACACCAGTACTCATTCCCACATTGCCCGCAAAATTTGTACAATCATTCATTCATTCATTCAATTTTTCAAATATTATAAGATTTGGGGTCCAACCCATTCAATTTTAGGCTTCATTCTCCTTCTTTCTTCTATCACTTCTCATCAATCTTTCATCGATAATTTGAATCTTCTCTATTAATTTTTTTTTTAAATAACTCTTTAATTTAATTTCAGTCAATGTTTTAGTTTTTTATATTTTTTTTATTTGATCCTTTATTTTAATTTTAAATGACAATTTGATCTTTTATGTTTTAAAAATGTCAACAATGTTATTTTTTTTTTTACAAAAATTCAAAAAATTCATCAAAATTTTCAACCAAAATCCATAAAATTATTTATATTCTTCAATATAATATAAATTTCATCAAATTCAAAACTCAAATATTCAAATAAATTCATATTTCTATTTTTAACAACATCAAATAAAGAATAAAATTTGATGAAATTTTTGTATGAGTTTATTTGAAGATTTGAGTTACGAATTTGATGAAATTTGTATTATATTAAAGAATATAATTAATTTTATGGGTTTTGGTTAAAAATTTTGATGAGTTTTTTGAATTTTTGTAAAAAAAATAGGATAATATTGTTGACATTTTAAAATAGATCAAATTATCACTTAAAATTAAAATAAAAGACCAAATCGAAAAAAAAAATATAAAAAACTAAAACGTTACTTGAAATTAAGTTAAATGACCACGTGTGCTATTTAATAATTTTTTTTTAACTACTGGTACAATCTATTTATTTAAATCATTAAATGTTGCTCATAACTAATCCATTGGCCCGAATGACCAGGAAAATGTCTTAGAAGCGGGGTTTGGTACTGTTTCACTTGAGAGATACTAACTTTGAAGTAGGATAAAATGTTTTTCATATATTGTACAAAACCATGATACTTTTATTTACTTCCATATTTTTCGATATGGAAAAATTAAATAGCTTCGATCTAGCTTGATCCAACACTAGCATATCAAAGTGAGCGTTTTTATAGACACCACGCAACAATTGCACTTTTTATATGTATATAAAAAATAGCTCCAACAAAGTCTTTCTAGTGTTCCTAGAGTTTTTGTCCCCTATTTTACTTTACTTGATCCACCATTCTGATATCACTTTTTTAAAAAGTGACATTTGGTTCACTTGTAAAATTGAGGTAGAATTTTAATAATTGAATAACATTTAAAAAACTTTTTCTTTCAAGTAATTATTTTATCTTTTTCTTTTTTTTTCAAAAAAAATATTTTTTTATCACATTAAATTTATAGAAGACTTAAAAAAAGTTTTCTAAAACTCTAGTGTTTTAAAAAATTTGAACTTTATATACCAAAACACTTTTTTTTTAATTTTACGGTACGCAAATGTATTTTTTATGTATCAAATTTTTTTTTCAAGTTTCTGATACAAAATCGTGTTTTAGTAGGTTTTAAGGTTTTACCCTAATATTCGTGTACTGAAAAACTTTTTATAATTTTTTCTTGTATACCAGAAAATTTAGGCACACAAGTGTGTTTTAGTAGGGTTTAAATTTTATGTATCAAAATTTTTTTTTCAAAATTTTCGATACACAAATATGTTTTTTGTGTATTAGAAATATTTTTTCAAGTTTTTTGATATTCAAATGTATTTTCAAAAATTTGAACTGTGTATTGAAATTTTTTTTTCAAATTTTCGGATATATGTGTTTCATTTAAAAAAATATGTGTTTCATTTAAAGTTTTTCGAAACTCAAATTAAATTTAGTGAAATTTATTATTATTTAAAAAATAAAATCAAATAGATAATTTGTAAAAAAATATGAGTGTGGAAGTACAGGGCAAAACTTTCTAAGATTTGAGACACAACTATGATGTATGTTTTGTAATGGGCCTAGGCCCGTTTTCATCGGGTCATTCCTCATATCAAATCCACTGCCTTGTAACGCACAAAGACACCACACCAGTTAGATTGTGTTTTCATTCTATATAAAAGGAGGCACCATAAGTTAATTAAGTTACACGACTCATTCCATCACACCTCTCACTTCTCATTCAAACTTTGACCTTCAAGGATTTGAATTATTTAGAATTTATTAAATGAGAAATGGTTACAATTAATATATGATACACATTATATATACAATAAACATAATCAAATTAGTAAATTGACAAAAATTACAATAAACGAAAAAAATACAAGTTATAATTACATCGGCCAAGTAAGAAAAGTTGACGTATAAAGTGGTAGAAGTTGATGCACATAACTCATAGAAGTCTTTGTCTTATACATTTAGACTCTTTTGAAAATATTTTGGTGCCTCCACGATATTCACTCTAATTAAATCATTAACCATAATCTTACGTAAACATCAAAGTCAAATATGATAAACAAAGCTTAACTGTCACAAGATATAAGCACAAAGAGAATGATAATTACTTTAGTTACATAGAGTAGAAGTACAAATAAAATGATAATTATTTTACTACTATAAGATAAAATAGAAGGACAAAGAGAAATAAAAATAATTAACTAACATAGAGTATTAGCCAAAAAATAATAAAATAATAGAAAAATTTATCACCCAAAAAAATAATTTTTGTATGAAAAAAACCGATAACGAGAACACATGCTTCTATTTTTTAGGCAAATCCATAATTTATTTTTAATCATTTAAATTTATATTTACATTAATAAAACTATTATATTTATTTAAATTTTATTTTTACTTTTTACTATCCAAAATCATTTATTAAATTATTAGAGTCGATTTCATTTAACATTATTTTTTATCAATAATAAGGTCGATCTCATTTGATTTTTGTTAATACATTATTTATTTTTACATAAAATTTTATAGCTAAAATGTGGCAGAAAATGATCAAATAAAAAAGATGATTTATTTGGTGATGTTCAATCTAAATTGCTTTGTGGTGCTCCTCTCCTTTATTTTTATTAGCAGCCTTTTTCTAAAGAAAATGGCTTATGGCCACCTCAATAAATGCGCTATTTTACTGATAGGTTGCAGAAGTTAAAAAAAATATAAATACACTATCCGAAGCATAAATCCGATAATGCATTTTGAATGTTGTAAATAAAGATAAATGTTGAGATCAACATCATATTTTCTGAAAAACCTTTGTATTATTTATTTCTCTCTCCAAAGTCCACCTTCCAGAACAAATGGTCCAATAGTACACATGTAATATATAAATGCGCCCAAAGGTTATTGAAGGCACTACAACTTATTGGAAATAACCGAAAGAGTTTTCTATGGTAATTTTATAAGATATATAAAAAGATGATTTTATTTTTTTAATTAAATATAAAATTTTGATATTTTTAAAAGTTTTAAAAGTAATTTTTTTGAAATTTTTAAAAATCAAAATTTTAAAAATCAAAATTTTAAAATAATGATTATATTTGTAAAATTTAGAAAATTTCGAAAGTTTAAAAAGTTTACAAATTTAAATAGTTTTAAAAGTTCTCAAATTTGGAAAGTTTCGAAAATTTCTAAATTTGGAAAGTCTATTACGATATACTGACGAGGTGAACAGTTTGCTTCATTCATTCGTCAATATGCTTCATTCATACTGACGAGGTGAAAGTCTATTTCAAAAATTTCTAAATTTGGAAAGTCTATTACTCTATCGGCTCTATCGCCCCTATCACCTCTATCACTCCTAATTCCTTTAGTGATAGTACGAATAATTTATCCGTTCGAATTTCTATTTCTAGGCACTGTAATAATTTTAAAAAAATTTAAAAGTTTCAAAAATTTCTTTATTTCAAAACATATAGAAAGATTCGAAATTCTACTTCAAACATTTCAAATTGTTCGAAAGTTTTGAAATTCCTGAATTTATCCTATTACGAAAATTTCAGATTGTTCGAAAGATTTGAAAATCTTGAAAATTTATCATTTTTAAAGTTTCAACTCCTTCGAAAGTTTCGAAAATATTTAAAAATTTTAAAAATTATGTTTCAAAAATTTGAAAAATTCGAAATTGCTGAAATTTAACTAAATTTTTTAAACTGTAGAAGTGAAAAAGTGATAAATAAAAAAAATATAAAATTTTATACGACTAAAAGAATAAAATTATCTTTTTATATATTTTGAAGGGTGGCTGGTTAAAAAATTCTATATGAAGTACTACTATTATAAAAAGAAATATTTTAGAGGCCTAAACCAAAGACTTGGTGACCCGTGTTATTAGGTGCATAAACTCCAATTAGATAATTAATGTGGGCTTTCAAACTGTGTAGTTTATAGTTTTAACCAACTAGGAGGTGTCTTTGATTTCAGCGCTTTCATCATATATCTTTTTGAAATTTTTAAAGACTCTTGTGTTTAATTTACTTTGAGACAAGTCAAAAGGAGACGATCATTTACCTATGACATGAATCTCTTTGGTTATATTTCTCGAATGTTTTTTTTTATTTAGTCGCTGAATTTAATCTCTAACATCAAATTAATAATATAAAAAAAGTATTAAAATAAGTAGTTCTATAAATGCACATCAATATATTATCTTTTATGATATATTAAAAATTAAAATATTTTATATTATTAATTATCATTTAATAATTAATGTTATTTAAAAATAATATATGAATAGAAATTAAAAGTGAAGTTTAGAGATTTTTAAAAAATTCATTTTTATTTATGTCACGAGAATTTACAATATCTTTCTTTTTAAACTTCTAATTTGAAGTTATAAATCAAAACTAACTGAATGAGACCAAAATATATTTAAACATTTTATTATTTATGGATGTTTCAATATGTATCCATCAAATTATTATCAATGAAATGTCTTTGAGTTTGTTGCATCTGTCAAAGAGTTAACTTGGTTGTCGACTCGACTTAACAACAGACAATCGTTACGGGCACCGTCATTTTTTATGTCCAACACCATATTTTATATATACGGGTTGATTACGATGTTTTTTTTTTATTTTGTTTTTTTTTCTTTCCTCTTTTTCAATCATGCCAGCAGTTTTTTTTTTTTTTAAATATATAGTATTTTATTCAAACTAAAAGAATATATTGATCTAGAATAACACAAATGCAAATTTATTAAAATAAAAAAAAATAAATGTATAAATAAATTTACAAAATTTAAATTAATAATATAAAACGATAACATATTTATAAATTTGATGAAATTAAATTAGTCAAAACACACATATTTAAATTTATCTATACTGTATCAAAGTAAACTTGTAAATTTGAAGGAAAAAAATACGATAACGAGACTAAAAAATTAAATAACGTCACACTTAATTAACGAGATAATAATAAAAACATAAAATATTAATTTATATAAAAATAACTTATTTAAATAAAAAATATAAAAGGCAGATTTCAAAAAAAAAAGTTCAAAAATCACGATCTTAAAAACAAAACGAGAGCTAGAAAAGAGATGAAAGCTAAGGTTTTTTTTTTTGTATTTACAGTAACTTAGAGCAGTTATAAATGGTGTATTTTTATGCCGTTAGAATATCGCAAAGTTGACAAAGAAACTAGAAAATGAAGAGACTTCATGATTCGTTTTGGCATTTGGCATGACTAATTCCTATCCTCATTTTCCACAAAGCTTATCTCTGAGGAAATTGGGTTGTCTTTCATGACAAAAGACATTCTAAATTTTGGATTGGACCAGAGTTGGAGTCAAGTTCACATTCAATTAACTCTTCTCCTATTTATCTAAGGACATTCACACACCGATAATGTGGTTATTTACTTGATGTTTTGTAACCATCATTCCTAATTATTAGCCACATATGAAGGATAATCACTTTTCTACGCAATTTCCTCTCCGTTGATTGAATTATGTCATCATGAAATTAATCAATCCTCCTTTATGAGTCGGCTGTGATGACAATCAGTTCATGTACATATATACTCCTTTTCAAAACATGTTCCACGTTTAAAGTTTTTACGCTTATCGCGAAATACAATGATCAGAACAAAAAATAGATATTTAATCAAATTAAACTTATTAATTATTGGTTGGTTTCTATTGTTATAATTGTAAATGAAGTTAATGTGTTGATTAAATAGTACAATTGAAAAAAATTAGTTAAAATTATACTGAAAATTGTTAATAATATTTATTTTGAAACAATTTTTTTTCTAAAACGACGCACATCGTGAAATAGAGAGAGTAGTATTTATGTATATATAGTGTATAAATACGAAGTTTACAAATATTAATGTTATTTTTTTTTTGTTAATTATAGTTTTGGTCCTCTTATTTTCATTTACTTGCAAGATTAATTTTCCTATATTAAAATCTCACAATTTTTGTTTCTCTCTCTCTCTCTCATATTTTTTGACTTAAAAATAGTAATGTCACGTATTTTAAATAATGTGACATATGACTTGATGAAGTATGATCATTCATGTGGATTAATTATTTACATATCATTAATTAAATTATAATAATGAATAATTTTTGAAGTTGAAATTGAAGTTTGTAGGAGGATTTTCTTGTAATTTCACATGTGTTAATCATTTCATATTATCATATTGTATGACACATTATTTAAAATATGTTGCATCGCTGCTTTTTAATCTAAAAATTTAACAGATGAACCAAAATTGCAAAATTTTAATATAGGAGAATCAAGTGCGTGAGTGAGTTAAAATAAAATAATCAAAACTGTAATTAATCTTTGTTTTTTTACTAAAAATATGACACATTCAAATAGATATAATACATCGATCTAGATCAAGACAAATTCAAAACCGCTAAAACAAAAAATAATAAATTTGCAAACAAACTAACTACACGCATATTAATAACATAAAGCAGCCAAATACATACAAATATATTGAAGTGTTCGGAATGTTTACGCTTCTAGATCTGTAGTGTTAACGACGTCAAAGTTATAGATTGAATATGCACTTGATCAGAACTAATATGTCATTTTGAATCAAATGAATGTTGCAGCAAGACAAAAAATCTAACATAATGTCGTACCAAAATGAAGAACAACACCACATTAAAAAGACAAAATCAAAAATAAACAAAAACATATATGTGTTAATCACTTATTTAGATAAAAGAGAAAAAACAAATTATTTAGATTAATAATTTCAAATTGACCTTCAAGAAGATAAGAGAAAAATAATTGTAGACTTCTATATTTTTTACAAATATATCAATGTTGTTGTTGTGTGAGCATAAACATGAGTAATTAAAAATATACTAGTACTTAGGGTCGGTCTAACACATGTGGAGGTCTAGATCGAATTTTCTAAAATTTAACATGACATCATTAAATTAATATAATTTATGTTATATAATATATTATTTTTCAATTGATTTAATATTGTTAAGATAATTTAAATTTAGAAAAAGATTTATATGTTTTAATTTTTAAAATATTAAAATCTGAAACCTTTTTATTAAATAATTTTTTTTAGGCAATTTGATCAATAAATTTTTTATTATTTATAGAAACTTACCCTCAACTAACACTACTAGTATTTATGGAGACGGTATATATGACAATTTTTTTTTGGAGTGGGTTCGTGAGTCATGAATTGGGGTCGTGGGCCGATAGAAGACATGCTTTCAGCCTAGAAGCAACCCATTTAGGTTTATTATCATCTTTTGATAAAAAAAAATGATTTTATTATGATTTATTTGTTATGGTTTATTTTTAAGAATTTTTTACTTGTTTGTTACATTTGTAATATTAAAAAAAAAAATCAGAACATAATTACTATTTTATAATAAAAATTACTATCTCATAAAAATTATTATTTTATAATTTATTTAAAACCATTATTTTTCATAATAGTAGACAAATACAAAACAACTTTAATTTTTTACATACATTTCTTAATAAATAATTTTAAATTATTAAATATTAAAATATATTTTTTAATTAATCAAATGGACTCTATCACTAGAGTGACTTGCCCGGATTTTCACTTTTTCTATCGGATTTCATTCCTTTATTTTGTTGTATAGTATTGGTTTTATTTTAATTTGTTTATTTAAATTTTATAATATCTATGTTATCTAAACTTATTAAAATTTCAATGTCAATAAATTTTTAAAAACTGTATCGATGAGGGTAAATTTGTAGAGAAAATGCCTAACCAAAATTAATAATTAGCTTCGAACTTTCCTATAATTGTGTTATTTTAAGTTTAAATTTAAAATAAATTGAATTATTAAAGACTAAAATTGTCTAGAAAATGACCGAATAAAAGTAGTTGGTTGGTAGTTAACTTTAGAATTACTTTTCTATATAATAGCATAGATTTCATCTTAACTTAATTTGTATATCAACATATGGATAATTGTAGTAAATAAAGTGCACAAAAAATGTCGGGCACATGGGCTATTAAAATTTCTTAATTAGGGGTTGCCAAGAAGGCCGATGGAGTACTCACTGTTAGCTCTTTACGGATTTAGGAATCTAATCTAATCTAATCTATTCTAACGATAATGAAACTATTAATTCATATTTCATTATTACAAGTTCTCTTTTTCCCCTAAGAAGTAGATAACTTGTTTAACGAGTAAACTACCGCCTGTAACCTCGGTGGAGCTTCAAAAATATTTTGGAGATTAAATTTTAAAAAAATTTAATTGATAAATTAAATATAATATTTTATTATTAGAATTTTACGTTGGATATTTGTGATGTAAACATATTTTTTATTTATAAAATATAACTATAAAATAGGACGAATTAGATTGAAAAGTTGTACAAGTTTAAGAGAGACAAAGTTATGGATATAACATATTATTTTGGTTCATATGTTTGAAGATGACAAAAATATAAACCAAAAAGATATTAATTTAGTTGAGTTTTTACAATTTTTATCATAGAATTAAACTTAAATTGGTAAATAGTATGTTGATTTAGTTCGTTCAATAATGTTTTAACACATTTATCTTAAAAATATAAATTTTCTTTTTCAAACATCAAATTTTTTATACAATTAAAACAATTACGTAAACACTTTTTAAACTACAGCGACAAAAATAATATATAAATGATTAATTTTTTTTTAAATATAACACGTATTTAAGATAACATTACTGATATAGTCTAATGATTATATTCAGATAGATATCAGTGGTTGATTTTAAATGAAGTAAAATAATACTCAAATCAACAAATATTGAGTTTATTTGGTTCGATTTAGATTGAACTCGAACACAAAAAGAAAAAAAAAACAATTTAATTGATTTCATTTTTTTTTTGAATTTATCATATCATTAGTTTGATTTTTATATCTCTAGATGAAACTCAAAGCACATACAATTGAAATTTAAGTTGAAAGATGTAGTGTATTTTTTAATTAGTATTTTTTGTAATTATTTTATAGATTATTTTTATTTAAAAAAATTGTTGGAAATATTGGGGTGGTCGCGACTACCTTATGTCTCTACCATTCTCCGTCGGTGTGCTTGTAACAAAGTGTCTTAAATATTTTAGAAGCTAAAAGAGTTTGTTTTAATTTTAAAAATTAGACTCTAATAAAAAGAAAGTGCAATACAATTTCAATTAAAAAATTGACTTAATTGTAGTTTCGATCTCTCTATCATTACAAATTCACGGAATTGATCTCATATTTTAAAAGTTGACAATTTTGGTATTTTCCTTAGATTTTTGAACTAAAAAATGACGATTTGACATATTTTAAATGACATGACATACAATTCTATGATATAGAAACACCTATATGTATTAACTATTCATATATCAATAATTAAATTAAAAATATGAAGAAAAAAAATTATGTAGTCTATGATATAGAAACATCTAGATGTATTAACTATTCATATGTCAATAATTAAATTAAAAATATAAAAAAATCCTAAAATTGAAAGCTAAGTTTTTACGACGTTTTATTCTAATTTGATGGGTGTTAATTATTCTACATTATCGTATCATATATCACTTTATCATTTTGTAGTTAAAAAATCAGAGAAATAAACCAAAATTGTCAACTTGTAAAATAGGGGGACCAATTTTATGAATAAGGAAAAGTAGACGGATTAAAACTATAATTAACCCTAAAAAAAATTCAAAGTTTAGAGTTTATTATACAATAAAAAATCAGATAAGATTATATATAAAAAAAAATTAGGACCTCACCAATAAGATTATGTGATTTTTTATATATAATCTTATTGAAACCTGATAACAGGCATTATTTGTATTCACAACTTCCCTTGAATAGTAAATAATAATCAAACACATTAGTTTTTGTTTAAAGAAGTTAGTGGTTTCCAACTTCAAATGATTAACATTAATTAGAATAAATTAAAATCATATAAGTTTTAATAGAAGTATATAATATTTTGGCTTAAATATAAGTGCGATGAGAACGAGTTATTGTAATATATATAATATTTAATTTTAATTTTTTAATTATTAACGATGTAAGAAATTATAAAAACCAATTTTAATAAAAAAATATTTTATAGTGATTAACACAATTAAACAATGATAAAAAATAATACAAATATCTACAAAAGACAAAATTCAAATAAAAAATTTTACAAAAACTAAAAAAAAAAATTGTATAATTACATTGACAAATCATATACTTAAACCTAATTTTTTTATTATTTAATTTTTAATGACAGTACTCACTTCTTCTCGATCGATCTAACCACAAAAAGTTGGCATTAAGGGGCAAGTACATGAATTTCAAAAAAAGGAGTAAGTTCATGCATGAACAATAGAACATAACTCTCTAAAGGCATGTGCAATTAGAATTAGCTGGAAAAGTAGTGACTTATGATTTATTGAGCTTGACAAAGCAATTCAAATAGCTTAATTCCAAATTCAATTACGTTTTTAAGACCCATTGAAGACGGGAAAAACACGAGGTATATATATAGCTAAATAGCTATAGTCTGTTTTAGTATTTCTACTGGCCAAAAAACTTTTGGTGCACATGAAATTGGAAAACCTTATTTGGGCATGACAAACAGAGACTTTATCGGGTTTAATTCATTTTTCTTGGATGATTATCATTTTTCGGCTAAACAAGTTAGGCAATGATGAGTTAGGGTTAGTTATGTAGGTAAAATTGTTTATAAAACAATTGACTAGTTAGGCAATAATGCTACTCAATCTGGAAACTTCTAGTGTGAATTGTTTGACATTTCACAATAAGGGGTCACATTATCCAAGTGAATTCTCTGTGGTGAAAAAAAATTTGAAAGTAGAGAGTTTTGTTTTCTTCTTAATCATCCATTTCCTATAGAAAAGTTAAGGTGATATGTAATTCAATTAAATGTAAATAAAATTTATATTACGTAGTTTCACAAATTTGTGAAGAACAGAAAATCACATTATTTTTTATAATTTTTTTTTTACTAATAATTGTTTATTCTACTCTCATTTCAAAAACAAAAATCTCTCTTGTTGAGATGATTGTTTAATGGTATTTTGTTGTGTAAAAGTATATTGATCAAATCAAAACATAATAAAATTCATTATCATAATTTTAAAATGTAAGATAAATTGATTAAAATATATAAAAAAAACATAACAAATTAATTAATATGACATCAAACATAATAAAATTCATTATCATTTTATAATATAAAAAAAAAATTTATATAAAACTCCAAATTCAAACTTCATACAAGATACCTAAATTTTTATAAAGGATAAGAAAGGATTACGATGGGTAACTATATATTAGGAACAAAGATGTGTAACTGACAACAACTTAGCCATGGGTATATACTACGTTGCCATTTTGTACTCAGTATTTGTGTTCGGGAGATTGTAGAGTTCTCCTAATAACACACAATGTAGATTTGTACAGTAAAAAAAACACATTGTAATTTCACAAATATACTTTTTACTTGCACTACATATTAACTAGTTATTAATTAAATTTATATGACTCGAGTTTGAATATTAGTTGAAATAATTATTTATCAAATTTCATTTACTTTTTAATTGAATTATAAATTGCTAGAGTCACATTTATCTAAAAAAATCAGAGCGTAAAAATAAAAAAATAAAAAAAAATTACAAGAAGTTGCACCTTACAACTAAGTGTGTGTTTCGTTTCACATAATGAACTGCAATGTGATTTCATACTCATAAGAATGATTTATATTTATTTTAGTGATATCGATTGAAATTTATTTTCTTTTTAAAATTGGTTGTAATTTGGAGTTATGTTTAATAGTTTTGGACTTCAAATATAATTTTTACATTTAAATTTATTGTTCAACTTATTTAATAAAAATGTATCTAAACATAAATAATTTTATATTCAATCCACTTTTAACTAAAATTAATTTATTTAAAATTAATATTTATCACATAAAATTAGTCTTTGTCGTATATATTGATTCGATATATTGGAGATAAATCTTATGTAAAAAGGATTATTAACTCCTAATTCAACCGTCAAATATCAATATTGTTAAGTCATATCTTAACTTCGAATATGAAATTTCACATTAATGTAAATTAATTATAATGACATTTACTGTAAGAAAAAAAAATCTTATGTAAATGGAAGCTTCAACCGGAATTTTACTTAATGTGAAAAATGGAAGTTCAAATTCATGTGCAAAGGTATCGGTTTGATTATACCAAAAAAAATGGGTTTGATAAAGTAGAGCCAATATATATATATATATATATATATATATATATATATAGTTGTTGGACTTATGATTATAGCTTAGCCTACTTAATGACTGCAAAATATCATCAAAATAGAATACAAGAAATAAACTATGATAATGAAAGAGAAAATATTGTGTAGAATCCAATTCTCTAATGGGGTATGATTAATGAAAGAAAAAATATTGATTATTATTGTGGTGTTTATATTTTATTTTATAAGGTTTTCTCGTATCATTAGGCACTGCAATGCAATAGTCGCTTGACTAATGAATTAAAGTTTGCTATACTTTTTTTTTGACAAATAAAGTTTATTAAAGTTGTTTTCCACTTGAGCTGCGTCTAATATGAAGCATAATTAATTTTAATTATGCAAATTCAAGAGAGAGCCCGATTGAATAATTTTTTTCTTCTCCTTGTGCCTGCATTACTATAGTTAATTAATAAATAACTTTTACCGTACATTTACAAATCGAGAAAATTTGGTATATTTATTCTATAAATTAAAAGTTAAGGATCATATTTTTATGAATCAAATAACTATTTATTACTTTTGTATTTTAAAAAATGTCATTTCATAGAAAAAAATATTATTTCATTGCATATAAGCATTGTACTATTTTTTAACATTGTATCATAATTATATTCAATATTCACTATTATGAGTAATAAAAATTTAAAAAAAATAAATTTTATTTTATGATAGTTTTAGTAAATAATATTTAATTATTATAATTATATAAATAAAGATAGTAAGTAATTTTTCAAAAAAGAAATTTCATTTAACTATCAATTTAAATATCAAATATATCAGTTTATATCAATTGATTCATGTACCATAAAAATTCTCTAATTAATAACATTTTTGCATTTTCAACAACAAAAAATTCAAAATAAGACCTCAAACAATCATTTACATGTTAAATATATTACATATTACTTCATTCAAAGTGAAATATAAATAAAAAATATTTAATAATTGATACATATGATATTAAGATACCTAAATTTTTCATTATCTGTTTACTTATATTTAATTTTTAGAAATAATATATTAGTAATTTTCCCTCCTTTAGTTCATATAACTCTTACTATCCTTAGCTAATTGAGGTGTCTATGATTAGGAATATGATATCAATTTTTTTTTAACTCTCTTATTGTTAAAGGAAATTAGTAATTTTGGTAATATGATGATCAGCCCACATGTAAAATTAATGGAGTCAATAATTTTTTCAATAAGAGTTTAAGATATCATTTTGCTAAAGAAAAAGGAATAGGATATCATGGTTCTTTCATGTCGCAACGAGGGGAAGGACCCAGCATCATTACAACTAGGATCATAACAGCCTTTTTTTGCACACGTCACTTTTCAATGGATTAATTCATTTTTTTATTTTATTGCTCGTATAAATTGTTCGAAGCCAATTTCTAAAACCTATAGTAACAATATATGTAATACTAGGTATGTGTGGTGATTTAAGTTTGACTATTTTTTTTATTGGTCACTTTTTTTTTCCAAACAATTCATTTAAATAAGTTTGTAATAAATAAAATAAGTATTAAAATATGCATGTCGCAGTTCTTTTTGTTAAGTTCAGACTTGTCCATATTACTTTTGAGGTAACAACTCAAAATTAATAAATAGTCGCGATCCTTTAAATTTAATCTTTTAAAACTTGTTTTTTAATATTTTTTTCTTAGTTTGTAAAATTTTTCATACTTGTATTGATCCCAAATTAAAATCGAAGGTTATTGTTCATCTCTTTAATCATCATATTAAAAATAAAAATTATAGAGTGTTGTTTTAATCAACATTCATCTTCATTTATTTCATATTCTTCTTCTTCTTCGTCAATGTTCATTATTTTCGTCAAATTCAAAATAAAAATCAAATATTGGTTCTTTATTCATTATAATGTTACGTGTTATTAATTTTCAAGAGACTGAAATTGAGATTACATCATAGACAACTATGATAAAATTTGTTGGCCATAAGTTAAAAAAACATGTTTTTTGGGTGAAATATGATTTCAAAATAAATGTGTTCAATTTTTAGAAAAAAAAAACATTTTAGGAATAATATGTGTCGAAGAAGATGAAGGGTTGACAAAGAGAAATTTAACTTTTTTTGGAGTTCAATTTTTATTTTTTTTGGGTTTAAAATTGTTAGAGGGACAAATTTGAGATTTTTTTCCCAATTATTTGGCTTATTTTTTTAGGAATATGATATGGATAAAGATGTTGAATAAGGAACCGATATCATATTTTTATTTTGAATTTGAAGAAGATGAGTGAAAAGGTGATAAGAATAACCGTAATAGAGGTTGATTAAAAAACATTTTAGTATTTTAACTTTAAAGTTGATGTAGAATGTGAATAAGAGGAACAATGACCTTAAATTTTAATTTGAGATTTTTTGAATTTTTATTTTGATGAAAATGATGAAGAAGATAAAGAATTATCGAGACAATTTTTATTTGGGATTTAAAAGACCAATATGGGAAAGAAAATTTAAAGGATAAAAAAAATTTAAAATTAAATAACCAATACGAGATCAATTTGATAGTTTGGAGTTGACACCTGAACAACGTTAAAGACACGTCAACGTCTAACAATCAGATAACCTTTTTTAACAAAGTTTAATTGAAAAGACTACAACGTGCACATTTTAATACTTAAAAGATTGATTTAGGAGAAAAAAATTAAAAAAAAAATCCATAAAAATAGATTAAATTCAAAGGACCACTTCTAATAATATATATAGCATTAATTTGGTTTTATATTTTGAATCACCTTTTTGTATATGCAATTACAAAATGTAAGTCTCTATTCCCCTTGTTAGTGAATGAAAGAATGTGATATTAAATGTTAATTATGTTCGATTGAGAAATTGAACGCGCGTGACTTTCTTATCACTCAAACTCCTCAACACCACCAAACCACTCTAATATTAAACAACCATAAGACTTCATATTATAAAAGACTGGTTTTTTAGTGGTAATACTTGCCACCATTAATCTACCTTTGATAGATAGCAATTCGCTAGCCATTCAAAAGAGGAATATGAATATAACAAGAAGAATCAACACAAGGGTCTATTCTTTATTATTATCCATTTGATTGATATCCAAGCGAGTAAGATTTGAAAGTTGTTTGTTCTTTGCTATCAAGTGATGAGGCATAATTTGGAACCTTGACTAGCCCTCGAGTACTTGCTTGACAACTGATTTGGGTTGGAAATAAACGAAAGAAAGGTGATAGGGTCAAAAAGGAAAGAAAAAAAATGGCATAGTGGTTTTTCCATTTGCTTTAAAAAAATTCTGAAGAAAAAGAATGTTAAGTCCATATAACTATTTGTAAAGATATGATATGGCTGTGAAATATATTTTGGTGGTTACCTAAAAAAAAAAAACTTAAATATACTTTTAATCTATGCAAAATGATTTTATTTCTTGCAAAATATTTTTTTTATTTATACCTCTCTAATATCAAAAACTTCTAAAAAAAATCCTTAATATCATTTCTTAATTTAAAAATATGATGTGGTTTAATTTTAATGACACATAATTTATTTATCTTAATAATTAAAATAATAAATAATGATTAATCATTTTAAAATTGATATTAGTAATTAAATCAAGAAACCCAAATCTAACTCTTTCACGAATGTGATTTTCTGGGTCTTTTGAAAATGGGTCGGGTCAGTGGAGCAAGATGAAGAAGACAGTGAGGACATTGTCACATCATAAAAATATGCCACTTAATAAAAAAATTACACTAAGGAATTTGTTTGAAATTAAAAGGTATAAATCAAATAAACTATTCAAGAAAGAGAGTCGGGTTCACCACTGAAGAACTCAAAAGGTTTATGTAAGAGACTTTATCTATTAACGGAATAATTTAAATAAAAGGCTAAATAGCAGCTGTGGTCCCTTAACTTAATTTCAGTTAACGGTTTATTCTTTTATTTATTTTTTCTCGATTTGATATTTTATTTTAATTTTAAGTGACAATTTGATCTTTTATGTTTTAAAATGTCAAACAATATTATCATTTTTTTTACAATAAATTAAAAAATTCATCAAAATTTTCAACCAAAACTCATAAAATTAATTATATTCTTTAATATAATACAAATTTCATCAAATTCGTAACTCAAATATTCAAATAAACTCATATTTTTATTTTTTATTTGATTTTTAAAATTCCTTCTATAACAACATCAAATAAAAAATGAAAATATGAGTTTATTTGAAGATTTGAGTTACAAATTTGATAAAATTTGTATTATATTAAATAATATAATTAATTTTATGGGTTTTGGTTGAAAATTTTGATGAATTTTTGTAGAAAAAAAAGGATAATATTGTTAATATTTTAAAACATAAAATATTAAATTGTCACTTAAAATTAAAATAAATCACCAAATCGGAGAAAAAAAAATATAAAGAACTAAAACATTAACTTGAAATTAAGTTAAGGAACCACGAGTACGAGTATTATTTAGCCTAAATAAAATTATAAAATTGATATAATAAGAATTAAGAACGTGTATTTTCATTTTATAATCGATTTTGAGAAAAACAAAGACGTGAGATGATTATTGCCCTCTATTTAGTGAATGTGGTGGTTAGGATTATGTTCGACTAAATGGAGATTTAGTTTTTATATTCACCTGATAAAAGAAGGGAATAGACTAACTAAATAACAGCTCAATAACTCAATACAAGAAATCCATAAAATTCAGTCTAATGCAATATTCATTATTTAATAATATATGTAGTTGATATAACAATAATTAGTCTATATTTTAATTATTGTTTAAGGTTAATTCATAAAATCACAATTTTTCATGCATCAATAAAGTTCCTGTCATTCTAATTTCTCATTATTATTATAATGGAGACAAAGACAAATTTATCGATAGTTTTCTCATTCTTACAATAAAGTTACGATCTTTCTCATTCTTCTAATATAATTTTTTATTACTCAATAATAGTTGCAATCACATTTAATATCCTTGAACTTAAGTTATAACTATAATTCAACATGTGCGTTGCGCAGATGTCTTGAGATTTATTTTCAAAAAATTAGTAAGCATTATAAATTATATGATATATATAATTTATAAGTCTCATTTAGAATTAATTATTTATAAGTTTCATTTTTTATTTTGTTTTGTGAACTAACACTCTTATTAAACAAACCTTTTATCTTAGTAGCATAAATACAATGACTTAGATATCAAATCAAACACAATATTTGTATTTACAATTTTATTTGTAAATATCATCTCAAAATAATAATAGTTAATTAGATATATGAATTATAGGGAAGGAAGTGGAAAGTAAAGTGCTAGCCATGTCATACAAAAATAACTTGAAAAAATATTAAAAGTGACATTAGCATATATAAAATTTACAAGACAACTAACAAAATTAAAAAAAATGGTTGAATGATATGAATTAATAGTAGTAATTATTTTTCTTTCTACAATAATATACCATCTTAAAGGAAAAAGTTTTAAGTAAAACAAATGTATAACATAAGTGCAGCTTAAAAAATATATTAATTAAATTCGATTATGAAAATATGTACATTTAGAATAAAATAATTTTGGAACCTGGTAGAAACTTTGTTTTCATTATATTAGTATGAAAAGAAACACCACTCTTCATGATAAGTACTTCCTCTGTCTCATTTTAAATATATCATTTGAAGTGTGTACAATTCTTTAGAAAATGATTAGTTGATTTGATTTCAATGATAAAATATTTCATTTACTCAAATGTTTTTATTAATTGCAGTTAGCGAGAAAAAGTAATTAATGTTGTATTGGTATTATAAAATGACTAATAATTTGAGACAAAAAGAAATGACAAATGAGCCACTTAAAATGAGATGGAGGAAATAATTGTTTCATCATAAACTTGACTTGTCATAATGGAATAACAATTTACAAATTTGTGATAAATTCAAAATATTTGGTTAAAACCTAATTTATAGCCTCCTTTTGTTCATCTCCAGCTAACATGTCTCTATGTTAGCTCACATGTCTCTATGTTAGCTCACATGTCTCTGTGTTAGGTCTTTTTTGTTGAGTTATATGAGTCAAAAGCAACAAATATAATGTCACTCATGATACAATTATAACGTAAAAGGAAATATTGAAATTTGATTTGGAGAACGTAAAGTTAAAAACGTGGATCAGAAGTTTCAAATTATCTTGTAGACAAATGTGTTGTTATTATTGTTTCTTAATTATTATGGGAACTTTAATTTTCCAAGAGTTGTGTAAATTCCAAACACCAGTTGATTTATTGCGTTAAATAAAATATGCATTTTAACAATGGATCTACTTTGAATGATATAAATTAGGAAATATCAAGACTTTATGTTTAAAAAAAGAACAACAAATGGCTTGATAAGAAGTGACTGAAAGGAGGCAAAACATATGAATAATTGACATCGACATAAATTAAATAAATTAGATTTTTTATATTAGTGATATTGTAAATGAAAGATAACATAAAAATTATGTAACTAAATATTAGGCATAAAATGGAACACGTATTTTTCATGGCTAGTAATCCCTCGTGGAAGAAAAAGACGGTCATGAAGGAGAAAAATATACCAAAGTCAGTTACTCAAATGAATATAAATATATGTTGCATTTCATCAAACACCATAAAAACAATTTTGTTATACTCAAATTGGAGAAAAATAAGTTAGTGTAAACAATGCTTCATGTCTCGAGGTTGTAGTATTGTGTCTTCTTTAATCTTGGTTCAGCCAAGAAAAAAAGGATTGATACATACATTTGAAATGGTTACAAAATAAATTCAAATTTAACAAATGATAGATAATAGAATAACGTTTATTGCATTATGAGTTATTATTAATGTTTGTTTATTGTTGATGAAATGAAATTGTATACTATACATAGAATAGAAAGAGAAGAGATTCTTACCATAACAACTAAGCAAATAAGTGAGGTGACACAAATAAAGTTATGTGACATAAAATGTGATTAAATGTTTAAAAATCTATTTTAATATATTATAATAGATATGATAAAATTATCTTTCTTCACAGTTAATATGTGCAAATTTCTAAAACGTACATTTTAAAAAAAAAAAAAAAAACAAGAAAGACTCTTTTATAAAATCAACATAATTAAGCGTGATAAGAAAATGCAGATAGATGGTGGGTATGGTACTCTTGAGTCTAAAGGATCACAAACTAACCTCACTACTCAAACACAAGAGAAAATGTCTTTATCTATCTATGTATTAAACTCATAATTGGTAGTAGTAGTAGTAGCTCAATAAATCATAACCAACTTCAACATTTCATTTCAATTCCCATTACTCACCCACTCATTCATTATTAACAATGGAAGCTCCCCTCATCAATGACTCCACTTTCTCTTCCACTAACCCTTCCTTGTCCGAAATTTGGCCCTTCCCTCTCCATCATTCTTATTATTCTCATTTCCCTTCCCAACAACACAACAACAACAACCTCACTAAGAAAACAAACCACAACCACTTGGTTCGTTCCTTCTTTCTATTTCATCAATTTAAAACCACCTCCATATTAATTAATTATTAAACATTTCTCTTTTCCTTATCCATTTCTTCTATTCTCAATATATTTTTTAATTATAATAATAATAATAATAATTGAATTGAACAGGACAACAAAAACGAGTGTGGCAGTGGCACCACCAAGCATATAAAACTAGGACTAGGAGGAGGATCCTCTGTCTCCGATGATGAAAAAGATGCGTCTAAAGGCCAAGAAGCAAACGCAACTTCAATAGCAGCGCAAGAAGAGGAACAAAAAAATGCTAAAACATGTTGTGAGGTGCCATTGCCAGTGCCAGTGCCACCTAAGCAAGACTATATTCACGTTAGAGCCAGAAGAGGCCAAGCCACCGATAGCCACAGTCTTGCTGAGAGAGTAATTCATTCATAACTATTTCATTTTTACTTTTATTTATTTTCAACTAACTAAAACTAAATCTTTCTTACTGCTATGCTAATTATTTATGACAGGCAAGAAGAGAAAAGATTAGTGAGAGAATGAAAATTTTACAAGATTTAGTTCCAGGATGTAACAAGGTAAACATTTTTTTCATTTCATTTCTTCTGTTTCACCCGTGGTAAATTATCTATTTTTACTGTTTAGGTCATTGGTAAAGCACTTATCTTGGATGAGATAATCAATTATATCCAATCACTGCAACGCCAAGTTGAGGTGCATACTAATCTTTTAATATGCTTACACCTCTAAATTTAATTTAATTTAATTCTTTATGTGCTAATTAATTTACTATTCTTTTTACCAGTTCCTTTCTATGAAGCTGGAAGCAGTTAATTCCAGATTCAATATGTACCCTGCTATTGACTGTTTCCCTTCAAAAGATGTAAGTCAATCTAATAGATTTCGCACTGAGTTTTGCAAAATTATAGTGTGCCAAAATGATTTTTTCAAATTTACCGTCAATCTAAACATACACTTAATCTATAATATTGAAGCTATTCTGTTTGGAAAATGTTGTGCAAATTTGTATGTGCTGAAATGATTACTTTTGCAGTATATTGTTTTTTTACTAAATGAACTTGTAAGTATAGTGGTCCATACAATATCATATTGACATTAATTAGAACTAGAATAAAGTGAATTATTTGTAAATTAAACATATTCTTATTAAATATTAAGGTACAATAATAAAAGCTCTGTCTAACTACTTTTCCACAACAGTTTGGCCTATGTTAATGCAAGCTTACAAATGGATGTTTTAAACTTAGATAAGGAAATAAGAATTTGATAGATACATACTGCAAGAGGTAGTGAGAAATTAATGTTTAAGGGGGTGTTTGTTACAAGTTTTATAAATTCAATTCCGAGAACAACATCCTCACGAGTGTAATAACTGGAGGAATCCTACTGTTCAGCTTAAATATATTTATATCTAAATATAAATCTAAACAAAGTCTTCTAAAGATATTTAGACATATTATTCTAAACAATATTAACTACGAAAAGAAGTATGCTAAACATAACTATGTGCACAAAACGACTTTGAAGTCATGGAAAGTAACCTAGTAAGTCAGCTCCAAACACTATTCTCATGAACCTCCTATAATTCATATTTAGAAGATTTGCAATGTTTATCAAAGATAAATATTGTCTATTGGAACAATATGTTCTTCAGTCTCAGTATTGTTACCCAAAACTTGAACATTGCTTTACACGTAATTGCTCTTTAGCACTTAATTTTTATAATTATTGTAATTTAAATTTTAATTACCTGATCTGTTGGTTCAGGTTGGTGCTCAGCCATTTGACCTTTCTGGAATAATATTTGGACCACAAGCAGGCAGGGGTTATGCTCAAGGATCACAGCCAGGATGGTTACATATGCAGATAGCTGGTGGTTTCGATAAATCAACGTAACAAAAGGAAGATTCATTGGGAATGACACATCAATAAGTGTGGTTGGTTTCATTTAAAAAGAAGAAGAAAAATCATAGGGATTGGTCACCATGCTCTATTGACAACCTAGTCATTGTGTATAGTGTTGTAAGTCTGTATATCCATTGTCATAGTATGACATCATTTGTAAGGAATACATATAATTTCCATGTGCATCATCTGATTGAGTATACTATGTTTTGCTTTACTATGGTAGCAACTGAAATAATATTATTGTGGTTTTCATTTGTGACAGGATTCTTCTTTCCTGGTATGTATTCATATGTAACTGGCAGTATATGTATTCACGTATGAAAATTACCCCTTGTTAGTAAAATTGAGTCATTGTAATAATCGGATTGATTAACAATAAATATGTCTCAGATTTATGTATCTTATTGTTCACTAAAAATGATTGAAATCGATGTATTTAACAATGCTGTTACATTTTATGGAAAAGCTGCTTTCATTCACAATAATGTGAAGTTGTAGAAAGATTTCATCAAACATAAGAATTCGATCTATAGTTTTTTCCACAAGAGAGGTATATAAACTTGAAACTTAGCTAAGCATCAGATCCAGCAGTATAACTTGTAGTGCTTCCAAGCAAGAATTCAATTTATATACCAATAATAAGGAAAAGCAAATCTTGAAAATAATCATATAAACATTTAAAATTCACACAGGTATGTCCAAATTATCCTAGCAAAGATAACTACAGGCCTAGTAATGGGGATGTTATCACACCTTGAAACTTCCAAGGCATTCTCAACCCAAGGATTGCAAATATCTTACAGCAGTGAGATCGAATAATTTTACCCCCGCGCTTCGCATAGCATCTAGTGTCTAATAACTTAGAGTCTTCAACACAAAATCAAACTATTGTGGTTCTAACCATTTGAGTTGAGCATACTCAATAAGAGTGAGTCAGATGGTGATTGTGTATCTTTCACCTTAAAGGACAACATTACAGTAGTACTACTGTCTCAGATTCCATTATCTGCCGAGAGAGTTCCGCTTTCCATTTTCTTCATCCTACCAAGAAGATAAGTTCTCTCCATCCTAAAATCTTTTAGCGACTCCTTGAGCTTTCCCCCTCCGTTTTCCGCCCTCGCTGAAGACGGTTGATGAAGATCGATGTCTTTTTCTACATTATCCTCACCTTCTATTGACCTTGATGGAAAGCTGTTGCTGCCACCATGAGCCTTAATATCATATTCTGTCAAGTATCCATATTTATCTCTGTAAATCTCCAATTCGGCATCTAAAGTTTTGACTTCTTCCTCTAGTTTGAGAAGCAAATCATTAGTTTCTTGCAGGACTTCTTCATCATACTCTATTTGTTCCTCCATCATTCTTTGATACTGAGAAGCATCCATCTGCAAAGCCGCCTTCTCTTCCTGTAAGCGAGTGATCATGGCCATTGCATTGTTGGCAGCAACAGCTGAAGCACTTCTTTCTTCATCAAGCTCCATATACAGAGCCATCAGCGACTTGCGATCCAAACGAACTTGCCTCTTCAAATTGTTTAAGACGGCGTCATCTTCTTCATTTTGACAATTCCACTCATTAGAGTCAGAAGCACATTCTGTCTTTTCTAATGGCGATTTCTTCATGAGCCCAGAAGACCATCTTGGACTGTTGATCGGAGAATCTGTAAGTGGGACTCCAAAGAACCTGTTGCTCCATGGAAAAGGTGGGGTTTTTGGCGATTCTACGTTTATATAATCGGATCCTGTCAATAGAGAGGTGCCTTTGAGTACTTCCTTTACTGCATAAAAAAAATGAAAGGGAAATTGTCAATGTAGTTATGGCACATTTTGAGTCATTGATTTGACTATGTTAAAAGCATGTTATAGCTTATATCTCATAAAAAACTCAAAAACCAGCAAAAGGGTGCACAAGCTTTAGCTAGGATATTCCCACCAAATTCATGTTTTTATATGCACTCACATTTACTATTCTGTTTTTTCAGGTTGTTGCCATCCTCATTCTGTGTAAGCTCTGAATCTTTTTTTGCATAAGGGGTGCGAGGCGATTCCAGACCGAGAGATTCTTCATATTTTGACGTGACAAACGGATGAGCTCGTGGTGAAGCGGCCGGAGCTTGTAAAAATGAGCCTGAATTCTTGCCTTTTGAGATAGAAGACTTGAGTTTCAATGGTGCTCCACAGCATGAACACTTCTGAGTACTGCTTTTCTCATCCTGCAAAACAACCTCTTCATCCTTCAAACTCAATCGAATGTTGTCTTGACCATCCTCAACAAAACACTCAAGATTCTTATTCAGAACCCCCACAAGAGACTTATATGTATCACAATCTGATTCCTTCTGAGTTGCAAAAGAAAGCAAGCACCCTTCACACATCTTCCTTAAATCAGAAAGCTTCTTGTGATTGTGACAAAATGCCATAGACGAAACGTCTTTCTTGTGAGCATCGCATATGGAATTGTTGTAATAAAAACCAGGTGTTTTCTGAGCCAAAACATGGTTCATCCGCACGCATAGCCAACAAGGAATTTCCAATTCAAAGTACCTTGCAAACTCAGTGGTGAAAAATGCTATAAACCCATCAAGAAAAAGTGAAATTATCAACACCCATTCAAGCATCATGCACATCACAAAGTGTGGAAAATTTCCCATCTTTTGCTTAACAAAACGAGTAAATGATCTATTAGACATGTTGGTTCTTCTTCTTTTTTATTTTATTTATTTGTTTGTTTTTCTGTTTTTACCTTTTAAGACCAAACAACAAGTAGAATGCAAATGATAAGGAAAAACCAAACTTTATATGTGTTGGTGAATTTTTTTGTTGGTGCAATATTTGAGAAGTTTGCAACATGGAACGAAAGATCACGACCTTGTTTAGGATAAGATCATAACCTTTCTGTGTGCTTCTCTTCCTTCATGTGCATGCATTTGCAATACAAGTGAATGCGAATGTTTTGGGTGGTTGAACTCATTTGGTTATAATTAGAAGACACAGTTGTTGCAATGAAAAACCAATCACAATCATTAGCCTAAAATAAGGTTTGTCTGTTTTCATAATCAGACATGTTGCATAGAATATTGCTAGAATCTTATAAGCACTAATCATATGATAAAACTAATTACGTGGTAGTTCGTTATTTATTTGCTTCCTTTATCCATCTATTATTGACCATAACTATTTGGTTAAATGCATTATTGAAAAATTACTCTCTCTAATGGATTCACAAGTCACAATAACATTCTCTCCATGCATATTTTCATCACTTCCTTTCTCTCTCACAAGGCTTGCAACAAAATAGTAGCATTGTATCAAAATAGTAACAAAATCAATGCATAACCTGATGACTCTATTTCGATTTGTAAGAAACACGCTGACTTAAAAATAATCCAAAGATTGTAATAAAGTAGAAATGACTTGATAAGGAATTAAGGATTAAAATAACTAAAGATTGTACTCCAAATATCTATAAGAAACTTGCGACCACGGAATAATCAAGAGATTATAATAAATCATATGTGATAGAATGGATTTAGCTTCTCCAAAAGTGAGAAATTAAAGGTTAAAATTATGATTATCTATTATTAGTTGTTAATATAATATTAATTATTGATTTGTTTATAGACAATTGATATTATTCATTTTAGAGAAGTTGAATTCAAATAGAATAAAGTCGCATTCAAACAATTAAATAATAAATTTAAAAAATATAAAAAATTGGATAGATAATAATAAAAATTTATAACATCAATTTCAATTATAGTGATTTCGAGAAACAAATCTTTATCTTGACTTTCCAACTAAAATAAAGTTGACTTAATAGACAAACGTACTAATAAATGAAAGTATGGACAAAAGAATTAAGAGTCATAAATGGTGAAGTTTATAGAAAATATAGTGGTATTTACCCGAGGCGATTTAACATGCTGCGAGATTTTAAATTTGAAATTAAACGTTTAATATAATAATATTAGTATTTTTTAGTTGAATTATAACTTAAAGACATATTTTTTAATTTATAAGGATAGTCTTAATTTTTTTTTAAATAGAATAGTATTAACAACGGAGTTTCCACTCTCCAATATACTCTCCGAGTCTCAAATTATATGTCATTATAATAAAATGTGTTTGTCCCTAATTATATATCGTTTTATAATACCAACGAACAATTACAACTTTTTTTTCTATTATGTCATTTACTATTTATTACAGTCATTTTTTAATTATTTTAATTTGTATTTGTCATACCATTAATAAAAGGTACTTTTGAAAAATAATTTATAATTTCTCTTTTTTCATACAATATTAACTACATTTTTTTAATTTGTGTGAAATTTTCAAAATAAGATATAATTTAGGACGAATGAAGTATTACATTTCCATTTTAAGCACAATTTATCGTTGTTGAATGGGAAAGGGATATGATTGAAGGGATTATAATAAAAACTGTTTTGATCCAAACACAAATAAAAGGTGTGCACATGAACGCTATGGGTCTCAATTCTTTAAAGTTGCTAGGAGTGTCGTTCTTGGGAATGAGAACATTGATGGTCTCGTTGAGGGAATAATCAAAATAGTTGGTGCATGTGCCACCATATTTTCACCCAACGATTCAATATGCCAATATTTTTCAAAAAAAGTACATTGAAAATTATCAGGTCCAAGAGCTTTGTAAGGTTTCTTCAAGCTCAAGACTTTGACAACTTCTTTCATACAGATATGCTTAGTCAGTTGATTTTGACCTAACGATCAAAATAAAATCTGAGTTTTACAATATTATTGAGGTGCTTGCTGAATGAGGACTTATTGATGTCCAAATACCACAAAATATGGGTGTATATAGAATAGGTTGCGTTGTTTTTTGCCAAATCCGATATTTAATCTCTCAATCCAAAATTTTTTTATCAAACCCGAACCAAATCAACTTGATTATAAGTGGGTTGGGTTCACGGGTAATTAAATTTAAATACTTAACATCTAAAAAATAATAAAATTATATCGCAATATATCATTTAATACTTAAAATACATCCACAAACACAACAAAATACTTAAATTAATTAAATTAACAGCAAATTTTCAATCATAGTCCAACAATTAAATTTTAATTATACATCAATAGTAAAAAAATAAATAAAAATATATATGTCACGTAGATGAGTTGAATTCGCAAATTCATGGATTCAAAAAGTTAAATTCGATACACGAACAAAACATAATTGAGTTTCAATTAATTAGTTTGGGTTAGACCCGAACTTAAATGTGTTGAGTCGAAACGCAGTTTGAATTTGATTAGGCGATGAAATTCATGGATTTATCCGTATCCAAATATACCCCTACCACAAAAAAGATTGAGGCTAATCTTGTTTTTCTTCCTTTTATTGATGGGTTGAGCGTTGAAGGAAGAATTATTTTTGCCGTCGAGGTTAACCCATTAATTCCTATAATCAAATAAGTTCTTCTTCCTTGGGCTAGGCCACCAAGAAAACCCGTTTAGAGCCTCTAATTTTTTAATAAGTATAGAGTAAAGTTAACTCAAAAAATATAACATTCTATTTTATTTATTTATTATGAAACTAAAATTTTAAGAGAAATAAAACAAATGACATATAATATGCTAATTGGTATATTTAATTATAGATCTGGTTTTTTAAAGTGAATGTAAGCAACTCACTTTAAATAGTAAAATAAATAATATCAATAATTAAATAATAAATCAAACATAGATATTATAGGTACATCATAATCAATAATAGATTGGTTATAATAGTAACTCTTAATTTTTTTTATTTTACACTTTATTCACTTTAGACGATCTAAATCCCTTAAGTATATAAAAAATATTTGATTCTTGTCCAAATGCATCTATTATTTGTATAGAATAATATTAACGTTTCATGTAATTGTTGCTTATGTTTTTGCATTTTTTTTAATAATAAAATCTCATTTTTAAATCGATAATGTCTCAATAAAAATTAAATGGATGAATTGATTTTATCGTCGATTGAAACAGAAATGTTAGATAAAATCAATTACCATAATTTATTAAATAATTTTACATCCAAAAAATAAAATTTAAATAAAAATATATAAAGTTTACAAAAAGATCAATATTATATTTAAAAGAAATTTCATTTTCGAAATTGTTCTTAAGCCTCAGTATGTGTTGTACCGACCCTCCTTAAAAGAGGGTTTGGATGTACTCACATGAAAGAGTTTGCTCAAGTTGATGAAGGGATATGAAGTCAATCCTTCCAAGAGTTCTTTAAATGTTGTTTGGTCTCGCCACAAGCTCACATTTACTTTATATTAAATGTGATAAACTCAATTATCACTTAAGTAGAGGTAGCACCAAGATTACCGCGCTTTTTACTCCAAGCTTTCTCCACTGATTTTTTTATAGTTGCCTTGGACAATCCAAGCTACTTCGAATTAGAAGGGTCTAAGGCTTGGGCTTGAGGCGGGCCAGACAAGCCCAGGACGAGGGGGTTGTTGACATAGTGTTGAACCGACATATGAAACCATATAAAGAAAGTAAATAAATCAAAACAACCATCATTAGCCAAAATCTTTAAGCATAACATCAATGAATTGCATGTGCCCACTGAAATGTGGGTCATCTTGAATATTTTTTGGCCCTTCATTTCTATGATGCCTTTCGGATGAAACTAATCGACATCAACAGAAGAATAAGGAAAAATACGGCGTATATTCGTCGTGCGAAATTTAGTATATAGCTAACTAGTCTTATGATTAGTTGATCGGTCATTTACCTGCTTGATTCATTATTTGGTCAACTATTATTATGATATACCAGTCAACTTACGTTTTTAATAATGATCATTTTTTTATTAAGCGATTATATTGAGAAAAATTTTGTTTCTTAATTTTGTGTTCCTAAATTACTCTAGAGAGTGTATAGTATAAAATGTTGAACTACTATTCAAGCTTGCATAAAAAATAAAGAGAAAACGACAAATGAAAGCAATAAAGATAAATAAAGACTTGTTTAATTGACTGTGTCTATTGAAAATAATCCTACGATGAATATTTACATCCTTAGACTAATTAAATCATATACTATAGCCTTATTTGTCATGTTATTGACCTACCAACTTGCTTGTTATATAATAGAAAATAATGACTAACAATACTAATATAGATAATCTGTCAACTGAGTTACAACATATACCTTTATTATCGGACAATTTATTGATTTTTATATTAGCCATCCATGTCCTCTATAACCATATTTTAAGGAAATAAATCTTAATGCACATTTTAAATTTAGTTGACTAATATCTTGTCCATGCAACTAAGATGAAGGCGAAAATCTACTTTTGTGACTAAATATTTGCTGATTGACTATGAAGTACACATGTTCTCCACATAGGCAAATTTACTCATGGCAAATTGGGGGCAGCTGCCCCGCAACTTTTATTTTTCATTTGCTAATTATAAGAAAATTTAAATATGGTCCCCTCTTAAGATAATATATTAACCCCACTAAATACAAACTTAAACTGATAAATAGACTTTCTTTAATACAAACTTTGCAAAAGATCAAATGTGTAACTATGTACGAGATTAATTTTTGAATAATTTTTTAATCACATATTTAAAAAGACATATTTTTGATAATGATGGAAATGAAAAAAAAAAAAATCTAAATCACTGCTAAAATATAGAGATATGTGAAGAATCATTATAATATGTGGATGTTAAGGTGTGTTTAAATTTTTGAATATACTAATGTAGTTTTTTTTTTGTACTTAATGACAATGATGTTATTATTTTGTCGTTTATTATGTATTGATTTATTTTTTGTGTATATTTATATTATAAAATTTTGTCTTCATTGTTTGAAATTTCTGGATTCGTTAATGATTATCCACATTCATGTATTTTTTTATGTATTCAAATGTATGTTATGTCTTTTATATTCTCATTTAACATTATCATGTGAACTCAACGAGATTCCATATCAACCTCGAAGCACATATAGATTTGATAATTGTTTTCGCATCAATGGCTAATTATAATTATAAGTTGATTGATTATATTTCAACTGATAAGAAAATACTACCTCTTTGGTTGAATGACCAATACATGACTCACACAATTATTTTTTTGGAAGTACATAGAGATGCTGAGATGAAGATGTGAGAAAAATTTAGACATATTATTCAATCACATATATGAATGAGAAAAACAACACTATAATTTGAGCTTATGGTTGATTTTGTGGTGATTAAAATTGATTTCCAATGAATTGATTTTGTTAAAAGTAAGTTGAATGTAAAATGATTTATGTTTGGATATCTCCGAACAAAAATAAGTTGAACAATAAATTTTAATATGAAAATCATATTTAGACTCAAAACCTACAAATGATAGTTTCAAACTATAATAAATTATGGATGCAAAAGAATTATATTCAGTAATTTACAAACAAGTCAAAATTAATTTTAGGTCATAAAAAAGTACAACCAAACATGTATAGGAAGACTCAAAATTATCATTTTTCGTTAATATAGCTCTTAGAAATCAGCAGAAATCACGTAGAAAGACACAACAAAAACCAGCATGAAAATTATTTGGAAAATATAATTTTTTTTTTATATAATTTTACAAAAATTTACAATTACAATGTTGGTATTTTCTCATGTAAAATAACTCATTTTACCAAACATTTAAAAGGTTAAACGGAACCAAATAAAAAACAAGAACCGCAGTTCCTTGCGTCCTCGTCCAACAAGGATTTCATCACACATTTGACGTTCTGAAAGTGGGGTCCAGTACTCCAACCTGTAAAATAAACGCCACGTGTCCAGATCAAACGCAGTGTATTGCTTTCATTTCACCCATCGTACAAGTTGCTGTTCCGCTAAAAAGTGCAAGACACATATTACTGGACAAATCGGCAATCAATCCAACGGCTGAAAATCCATCTCTCTCGCTTATCAAGCTATCTCCCTCACCGGGCGCCAAAAACCCCTTTCTTCGCTTTTATTTATCAACAAACAAACCTCACACTACTCATTTCAAACGCAACAGTGTGTCAAGCCAAGCCAAGCCAAACAACACCGAACCAAAATCCAAAAAGCAACGCATAAAATTCAGCTTCGCTTTCATCTATCTTTATCGAATCTAATCGAATTCGATTTTGAGTATGGACCTTCAGAACACTGTGAAAGAAGCCCTAAGTGCACTCTACCATCACCCTGATGATACCGTTCGCATGCAAGCCGATCGCTATCTTCAGGATTTTCAACGAACTTTGGATGCGTGGCAGGTTCTCTCTTCAATCTTTTCTCGATTCGCTTCATTCCCGATTTGTCTTTTCATCTCTCCTGCTTCGATTCGTTTTTCACTGATTCACTATGTTGATCTTTTTAACGTTTCTCGATGCTTGATTTTCTGGACTTTGATTTAATTATCGTGGTTGATTCTGTAGCTCTGAACTTCACTGCAAGTTACTAGTACTCTCTATCTAGTGATTTTTTAGAGAGCGTTTCTATTTCTGTGATTTTTGGATTTCAAGGACTCTTTTAGGGCTTATTTTTATTGTTTCTGATTGCGAACTCAGTAGTTCAGTGCAACAACACAGATGTGAATTTTGAACATGCTCGTTCTACTGTATATAGGTTAATTAATTACTTTTTTGTTTTTGTTTTTAATTACTGCAGGTGGCTGATAATTTACTTCATGATCCAAGTAGTAACCTAGAAACTTTGATATTTTGTTCTCAGACCTTAAGAAGCAAGGTGACTTTATTGTTCTTTTACTTCCTGTTAATGTAGTTTATACTTTTGCATGTTTAAGAATGTTGAATGAATACTGGTTTCTGACTGCAAAATTCTTATAAGAAGTGCTTTCTTCTTAGTTTTTGAGTTCATTTTTATGATCTAGGTTCAACGAGACTTTGAGGAACTCCCCCCCACAGCATTCCGGCCGCTGCGCGACTCGTTAAATGTGAGTAACTATTTGTGGTGCTATTCTGAGGGTGTTTATATAAGTTTGGGACGTGTAATTTTTGCGGTCTTAAAAAGGATTACTGATATATGCTTGCCTTCTCATCTGCTTCTTGTGAAATAGATACAATACTTCATATGTTTGTGTATATGGTTTACTTTTACCAGTTCATGCTTGTTTTGAATGCAGAACTTACTGAAAAAGTTCCACAAGGGTCATCCAAAAGTCAGAACTCAGGTATCATAACGAAGTTCCTCGTACCCTTCTATCTTCTTTGCAGTTTGATTTTGTGTAGTTTTGTATTTTTATATGGCAGTTAAATTTACTGAGATGTATTGCTCAAAATTCTCTGCGCTTGTAGATTAGCATTGCAGTGGCTGCATTGGCTGTGCATGTGCCTGCAGAAGACTGGGGGGATGGTGGAATAGTGAAATGGCTCAGGGATGAGATGGATTCCCATCCGGAATATATACCAGGATTCTTGGAGTTACTTACAGTTTTACCGGAGGTATATACGCTGACCTTTCAGGAACTTGGACCGTCTGTTGAACTTATAATGACACAAATGTCTGAATTTCAAACCACTAAACGCCATGTAGTTATACGTTACAAAATTTCTGTCTTGTCGGATTGTTTTACCAGAGGTATATATGCTGACATTTTAGGAACTTGGACTGTCTTTTGATCTTATTAATGACACAAATGTCTGAATTTCAATTCACGAAACTCCATGTAGTTATACGTTACAAAATTTGTCTTGTCGGATAGTTTTTCCAGAGGTATATACGCTGACGTTTTAGGAACTTGGACCGTCTTTTGATTTTACTAATGACACGAATGTCTGAATTTCAAACCACTAAACGCCATGTAGTTATACGTTTCAAATTTTTTGTCTTGTCGGATAGTTTTACCAGAGGTATATACTCTGACGTTTTAGGAACTTGGACCATCTTTTGATCTTATTAATGACATGAATATCTGAATTTCAAACCACTAAATGCCATGTAGTTATATGTTTCAAAATTTCTGTCTTGTCGGATAGTGTTTTATGTAGCACTTAACGTCATACAACTCATGTTCTTTCATAAATGTCTCAAACAAAATATTTTAATTTAATTAAGTTTATTAGCTATTTGTTTGGTTGCGTTATGCCGCTATATATTATGTCTTTTACTTATTTTATCGTTATAAGCAGGAAGTATTAAACTATAAGATAGCAGCTCGGCCAGAAAGGCGCCGGCAATTTGAAAAAGAGCTTACTTCTCAAATAGAGGTTGCTCTTAATATCTTGACAGCTTGTTTGAATATATCTGAGCTTAAGGAGCAGGTGATCGGTCAATTGCTTTTCTATTTATTGTCCATAATGTTGTCATTATGAGGTATTTTGAATATTGGTTTGTTGTTGTGGTTTTATGGTGGTGCTTTCATGTAAACAATTCTTTCAGGTTCTTGAGGCATTTGCTTCATGGCTTCGCCTAAAGCACGGGTACAATTTTTCTTTGTTTTGATCTGTAATTAAATTTTGTTTACTAAATGGTGCATTACTGATAATGGTAATAGATTATTAGACTATTCTTTGATGTTATTTTTCAAGAAGTGTTTGGGGCATCTTATATTGGGCAACGTTTGGGAGAAACATTTTATTAATGCTGCATTTGTACCTGTTGTCATGGATTGAAGCTTCATAGTTTTTTATTTTTGTATGAACAATTAATAGATTACTTAGCCAGGTGCTGTCTCATTGTAATTTGTAAGATCTTTTCTAGAACATTTATTGTTGGCTATCACTTAAACAGCTGTTAAAATAGTGAATTGTTTATCTGAGCTCTACATATGTAGAAAATTTGTTAACTGGAAGTGATAGAAGCATATCTAAAAAAACTGTGTAATTGGTTTCAGTTGTGACATTTATAAAATTAAATAAAGAGGCCTCAATATTTTGTATCTTTTTGTCACAATTTAATGACATTTAGACGGACTATCAAGTTAAGTCTTGTTTTTTGTGAAACTGATATTGAGGGTTTCTATTCACTCAATTTTCTAATAGGGAAAATATTAGAAAAAACATATTTTATTCTATATTATCTTTAAATGTTTTTTTCATCTTCTCAGGATTCCCGGATCTGTTCTTAGTTCTCATCCATTAGTTCTCACAGCATTGTCAAGCTTGAACTCCGAGCTACTTTCAGAGGCATCTGTAAATGGTAGGAAAGCTGGGAAAATATTCATATTATTTTTTCAAAATATATGCTGTTGAAATTGAACTAGATATTATCTCAAGATATTAATTGGGAAGATTTTATCTAATTATAATGGGATAAAAATCTGGAATGCATTTAATTTTACTTATTGGTAGGTCGCATATTAAGGCTTGATTGTATTTGCATATGCTATATGCCAAATGCAGCTTTAATAATCTTATTGGGTAAGGCCTAGTTGTAATGTACACATACTTGGCCTAAAATATTACTCCCTCAGTCTCACAATGAGTGTTGTTTTTGCTAATTCACACATATTAAGAAATGACTTTAAATAAAAGAGTGAATAATAATTTTACCAAATTAACCTTGTTAGTAATTGGTTTGTTTCCACTATCATAAATGCCAAGTAGAATATCAAGCTTAGGGAATAATGTACATAGTATTAATTAGAGGGTACAATTGGAACACATGTTTATCTAACATTGAAAACTAAAATGATATTTATTTTGAGACAATTGTTTTGTTGCTAAAGTGACACTAGTGGTGAGACAGAGAAAATATTAGTATAATTAAGAGAGTAAAGTTGGTGTTTATTATCACTTGGTCTTGTCATCATAGTAAAATCATTTCCTCTATTCTTCTCATTTCCATCATTTTCTAAGATTATATCAATTATTATCAAGTATTTCCAAGAAAGCGAAACTTTTAGTAATTTCTTCACCCTTTCATATCAATTTAAGCACTATTAACATTGTGAAGCCATAAAAAACTCAACGAAGGAAAGCTTAGCAATAATAATTTTAAGATTTAAATTGTGTTTATTTCAAACATTACTTTTGCTGTTTTCTTTTTGGCATTTTCACCTTCTTTAATGTTTAGGAGGATTATGATATCTTTTACCCACTTTTGAGCTATGTTGTTCCATTCCACTCTTATTCTTTCATTTGTCAAGAAATAATGCAAGCATTTATGATGAAGGAGATAACTTGAAAAGAATAAGCAATTTGGTGTTTTAGAATGATAAGAAGTTAGTCAGCTGATAATTTGAGTTGATCGTGACAAAAAAGGGCTTCATTAGATAAATAAATAAACTAGGTGTTTTTTTCTTAGCCTTTAAGGGTTGATTGGTCATTTTTGTGGGTCTTAAAACCCTGTTTGTTTTGGATGTTGGATTGAGTTCCCATCATGTTTTTTCATTCGGAAGCACATAAAATTTAGGTTAATCAACACTTGAGTCACCGGGTTGTGATTCCTGGACTGTACAGTTTTGCAATCTGAAAATGAATTTTGTGTCCATGGACCAGTTTATTGCTGCATTATTGGTGTCAAATGTACTGAGCTATGCTCTTTAAATCAGTGGCAAACAAATTATTATTATTTTTTATTTGTAACCCCAGGAGTATTATTAGAGAAGAAAAGGATTATGCAAATGAACCTGCAAAATTTGCTTTCAAGTTTTCCCCCCTTTTCTGTATAGACTTGTTTGTATGGTAAAACTCTTTGGCTAACATCCTAATTAAGGTTCGAAGTGTCCCGCTTCTTCAGCAGAAGTAGCTTATGTTTCCTACTTTCTTTTGCTAGTATGTTGATATTTTTAATTTCTAATGACACTCTGCTTTCAGTTTCAGTATTTGTCAATACTAGAATGTTATTTTTTTTACAATCAGTGTGTTGCTTTTTCCCCATGTCTTTAATTTGACAATGTGGTATTCTTTTTTCTTTTGCACCCTCTTTGCAGTGATTTCTGAGTTGATACACTACACTGCAGCAGGAAACATAGATGGTGTTTCCACAAATGTGCCCTTAATTCAAGTTATTGTTCCTCAAGTTATGAATCTTAAATCACAGCTTAGTGATTCTACGAAGGTAAACAGAGTTCCCAATCTATTTGATCAGAATAGTATTCCAAAACATTATAGCAATTAGTGTTGATTTAGCTCATTCTGTTCACATCAATTCCTTGAAGAATGATGGGTTTTGGACCCTGCATTTATTCAGAAGTAATCTTCATTATATTATATAACCAGTGGGGTTGTTGTCTTGTTGAGGCGTTCCAGTCACTGATTTTGTGAGCTATTGAGGAACATGGTGTATATATCAACATTAAACCAGTTTCTATTGAAAATTCTGCTTGAGGAATTCAGTTCTAATTTGTATGTGAAAGGCCATTGACATAGAAAATGATTGAGTTTTTCTACCCAGATATGTATATATGGTCATAATGATAATTCATCTTTTGTATATATGGTATTCTCATTCTTAGTTTAAATGCAATTTCATGCTATACTTTTTATTCAAAGGTCTACTATGGTCATGATCCTTTTATCTGCCTTTAGGATGAGGAAGATGTGAAGGCAATTGCTAGGTTATTTGCAGACATGGGTGATTCATATGTGGAAATAATTGCAACTGGTATGTGTACATTGCTATATTCTTTTTAACAGTTTAGTGCTTTCTTTCACAGAATGTGACTGTGAATTACTTTGAAGCCCTGGCAAGTTGCCCATGGATCTCTCTAGTGTTCAACCAATTGGATCTAAATCGTGATAATTAATATTCCAGGTTCTGATGAATCAATGCTAATAGTGCGTGCATTGTTGGAAGTTGCTTCACATCCAGAATATGATATTGCTTCTATGACATTTAACTTTTGGCATAGTCTTCAGTTAAACTTGACCAGAAGGTATTTCTTTTACTCTTGAAAGTATGGTTCTTACTGGAAATTGCTTTTACCAGATTTTAAATATAATTATTACATAATCTGACAGGGAGTCCTATATTTCATATGGTAATGAAGCATGCATTGAATCTGAGAGAAACAGGAGGCTGCAGGTTTTTCGTCCCGCGTATGAGTCACTTGTATCACTGGTGAGTCTTCCTGGTTGGAGACTGGAAGTTGGAATTAAAATTCTCCCGGGCAACTTTTGAACACATTCAGTTGTTCACTGTTTCAAGTTGTCATGTGTGTCACCTTAAAATCAATTTTGTCATTATCTAATTCTATATATAGTAAAAAAAGCATAATTCTTCTTTTGAGTATTTATAATGTTATTCTCAACATTGTTGTAGCATTGACACATAACTTTTCTTTTCATCTTCCAGTTGCGACCAAATTGTGTAGTTATTGTATTTATGCTGTTAAATTTTTTCATGGATGTTTTGCAGGTTAGCTATCGGGTTCAGTATCCTGAAGATTATCAAGATCTTTCGTATGAGGATCTTAAGGAATTTAAGCAGACTAAATATGGTAATTGGTTTGTGGAATGGTGTTGTTGTGATGCCTTTGTTTTCCTTTTCTGTCTCATTGTTGTACATTCATTGATTCTACTCTGGGGTTCAAGTACTATAATCTCATTACTCTTATTATAATATAATATATACTAATAGTATACATTATTATTATTATTATTATTATTATCATCATCATCATCATCATCATAATCATCATCATCATCATTGTTACATATTCAATGCTCTTGAGACAAGTTATGGGCCTGGTTATTCTTGGAGATTGAGACAACTTGTGGTTCGTGTAGGCTCTGGCTTGCAATTTTTGGTTTTGCTCCAAATATGTTATCTTCAGATGACATTTTTAGTAGCAGCTCCCTGGGATTTCTTAATTACAAATGTTTTAACATCAACTGTACTTTGGCATTGAATTGAAACTTGATAACAACTTTTCTAATCCATTGTAAAGTAAGAATATAGCAATCTTGATGGTTAATGTAGAAGGGATTTTCTGCTTGATATGCTGAGAAATCAGCGAGGTTTGCTTTTCCCCCTAAACCCTGAAACTGATCCTCCAAAGCATTGGACACATCAAATTGGTCCCTCAAATTTTAGATAGCAATTTGCTCCCTCAACGTGAAATAGGCATCAATTTAGTCTACAAAATATCCTTCGACTTCAATTTGGTCCCCATGCTGATACTTATGATACACTATGAACGGTCAAATTGATGTCTAAAATCTTTGGTGAATCAACTTGATATCGTGTACTGATGGAGTGCTAATGTCCCAGCTGTTGCATGTCAGCCATGTCTTTCGTTTAGTAGTTTTGGGAGTACATCTTATCCCTGGTCCTTCTTTCTTTCTCTTCTTTAAATATTTTGTCTTTAGTCTAGAAAATACGAGAGGCTTTTCATATTAGGTTGCACTGGCAGATAGAACTTTCTTGAAGTGCAATTATCATGTGCATGTGACACAGGCTTTCTCATCTGCTGAAAATTTTGAGCACCTATGCCAATTTAAGAAATAAGTTGAATGTCTAAAAGTCTGAAATGAGACATTCACTTTGAGATAATTTTCCGGTTAACTCAAAGGAAATTAGGTAATAGTTTTGATGTTGAAGATATAGTGAATTTTTCCTTTGGCATGGAAACAGATGCTCGTCATCTGTTTGTCACATTCTATTATTGAGCTTTGAAGTTGCTCGGTTTGCTTAATTGAGCTACAAAAGATCTTACTTGTGTGAGGACAGGCTGGGACCTTCTCGTATTCCCATCTCTGAATTGCTATGTTTTTATACTCCTTTTATGATTTGCATGTAGCTAAATATCAACAGATTGCAAAATCTCTCTATCAACTTCTTTTGAACCAGCCATTGCAAAAAAACAGTACTTTTGATCCAGAATTAGATGATATTTCTATTTTAATTGGTTAATGTTAGAACTGGTATCTAATCTTGACTAATTTAAAGATAAAGCAAAATTTTGTGCTAAGAAAGCCTCTGACAGTGTATCAACAGAGTTCATGTATTTATTGTAACACACCAACAATAATACAACATAGGAAGTTTTTTCAAGAGACCAGGATGACATAATCAGTTTCCTTTTCCCATGCTTCGAGTGCTTGGAATATCTCCTTTCTAATTCCTTAACCAAAAACTGTCTCTCCCCCCTTTTCCCCGAACTTCCCTATTTATTACAAACTTATATAAATACATAACTGCAACTTACAAATAAATAAATGTTGCTTACAATACATAATTGCACCATAACTGTCCTAATAAATCGGTTCAGACCTGTTTAGGTCTCCTAGTGTCTTGTTTCTTAATTAGGGATCTAACAGTTAAGTGCAATTTCTTGTTTCAGCTGTTGCGGATGTATTAACAGACGCAGCATCAGTTCTTGGTGGTGATGCCACACTTAAAATTCTGTACATGAAACTTCTTGAGGTGTGTATTACATCTGGATGAGGTTAATTGATGTATGTTTTCCTTATTATTATGTGGCTCTTGTATCGGTGGGACGGAGGGGGAGCTAATCTTTAATTTCATTCCAAACTTCTCGGTCTCTAGTGTTTTATCTTCCTTTCGATTAAGTTTAATATTAGTATGTAGGTTGTAGTTGTCTTTAATTTTTTCCTCTTCTTGTATGTACTTCTTTTGCGTAAATAATGTGTATGTTGTTTCATCCAATAAAAAAAAGTGAATGTTATTTCTTAAACCTCTTCATTGTTTCTGACCCACTTTTCCCCTCTTTTTAGGCTGTATCTAGCAATGGTAATAATGAACAAAAGGAATGGCGTCCAGCAGAAGCTGCTTTGTTTTGTATTCGGGCTATATCAAATTATGTCTCAGTTGTTGAAGCAGAAGTAATGCCTCAGGTATGGTTACATCTTTAATATAATTTTATTGATCTTTTTTTCCCTTAAGCATATCCTTTAAATTCTTTCTATATCTAAATATTTTTACTAAAAAATGAGAAAACATCCCTTTCATTAAAACACACCTTGTAGGAGATTGTAGAAGTGGTACAATTATTGATGTTGATGCCCTTGGGCATCAAGGGCATCAATGAAGGAGTTTTTTAATACAGAAGTACTCAGTGAGTTGATTTTAATATTGAATTACTGGGAAGGCGGTTCTTCTTTAAGGCTATATTTAATCTAGAGTATTTTGATATATTAATAAACTGCCCGTTGATTTACAACAATTTTTGAATTTTGAAAGAGAAGTATTTTGCACTCAAAGTTGTATTACATTCTTTCCACTTAAATATGCTTCCAATTAGCTACATACCCTATTTCAGACAGGTGGCTATTCTTTCAGTGGCTTGTATGTTTATTTGTTTTGCATAGTTTATGGTCCCCCTGATATTTGACTCGTGTGAGGATTATGTATTTTTGTGTATATCTTTGTAACTGCGCAAAATTCCTATCTGAATGTGTTTTTTTTTTCATGCTCATAGACTATTATTGATTTACATTTTACATAGTTGGTGTTTGTTCCATTCAGATCATGGCCTTGCTTCCGAAACTTCCTCATCAACCCCAATTACTTCAGACAGGTAATGTAAAAAAAAATTTATGTCCTTCCCACTAGACTAAGTAATTCTCTCCTTGTAATTTTATATCTATTTATGTTTGTAGCTTTTCTTCTCAAATTTGTTTGGTACCACTCATTATAATGGTTGTTGTGTATTATTGCCAAATTTTCAGTCTGTCTAACCATTGGAGCTTATTCAAAATGGCTTGATTCGGCATCCTGTGGACTGTCTATACTCCCTTCAGTTTTAGATATCCTAATGAATGGAATGGGTACATCTGAAGATTGTGCAGCCGCCGCCGCCTTGGCATTTAGACACATCTGTGATGGTATATATAGTAAACTAGTATTTGAGTGTATTTGTGAACTTTCTGTTCAGTGTTTACCCCTTAGAATGTGGACAAGTTGCCTAGGTGAGCTACAATAGTATTCAGTGCAAGTGAAGATGAGTGACTACACTCAATGATTCCAATCAATTTTTCTGAACTGTGGTTCTGATTGAGGCTTTGCAATAAAGTTTTTCCTGAAGAATTTGGTTTGGTCATTTTCATTAACAACGGCTAAAAATCTCGTGCTTTTATGTGAGGATGCAACTTGTTTAAGTAAGTTCTTCAAGAAAGTATTGAAGGAATCTAATTATCAAACAGAAAAGTAAAAAGTAGTTGAAGCTAATTTTACTTTTCTATCAAATGCTTTACTAAATAACATCTGTATGGTTCATAAATTTTTCAGAAGATGAATTAAAAAAGAAAACCTTGGATGCAGAGAATGGGGAATATATTGCTTAATTAATTTCCGTTGCATTTTTTACTGGCCTGTTTTAGCAGAATATCTTGTGTGAAGTTTGGTGTATTTAAAGTCATTAACGAATCTACACCTTACATATTTTGGGATGGTTGGTACTTTACATGGTATTAAAGCCTCTATGACCAAGTGCTCAATGCCATCCTCTTATCTCTAAATAAAAGTTGAATTTCAGCACTAGGTTGGTGGGTTTGTGCATTGTTCATGTTTCAAACCCAAAGGGCTCTTGCATGAGGGGGAAATTTGAAAGTTGACAATGCTTCATGTATTTGATGTCTTATTTTTGACTCTAAGATTTGTTTCTGATTTCAGACTGCAGGAAAAAGCTTTGCGGATGCTTGGAGGGTTTGTTCCACATCTACAATCGGACAGTTAGTGGGGAAGATAGTTTCAAAGTTCCTGCTGAAGACTCATTGCTTCTGGTTGAAGCCTTAAGGTAATTTGGTTCCATGAAATATTGGGGGGAAGGATTGTTTGCTTCTGATTCTATCTTCAATGAAGTTGATTTGTGGTCTTAAATTTCATCACAGTATGGTTGTTACTGAACTTCCTTTGGATGATGCTAAGAGAGCTCTTGAGGCATTATGCATACCAGTTATATCTCCTTTACAGGTTAGTGTCTGTCTGCTTAGATTTCAAGTTATACATATTCTTTTGATAATTTTGTTTGTCTGCATTTTGTTCCACCAGGAAGCTATCAATCAAGGTCCTGAAATCTTAAGTAAAAGTCCTTCTCGTCAGTTAACGATTCATATAGATCGATTTGCTTACATATTTAGGTGTGTTCGATGACTTGTACTTTTATGTCTTCACACCCCCAACCCTTGCCCTTTAATTAAATTAATAAATATTTTGTCACAATACTGAACATGCAACTGTATCTGCTTCTAGATATGTAAAGCATCCTCAAGTTGTAGCAGATGCCATCCAACGGCTCTGGCCAATTTTTAAAGCTATCTTTGATCTGTAAGTCGTCTCAAATTACTTCTCATGTCCGACATTTCTTTGGTTTTCTTTGTTTCTTAATGATCTTTTATCTTTTGAAGCCTGTTTATCTGAGACTTTTTTTTATCATTATTGATGTCAGTCGTGCTTGGGACATGAGAACAATGGAATCTCTTTGCCGAGCTTGTAAATATGCAGTAAGCTGGACCATTAACTCTGCTACAATTTTTGTGTTGTGAAGAAAGTAATTAATAATAACATGGCGTTTCGTATTGAGTATTGGGAAAAATCCAACTCCCATATTGGCTAGAGATCAGGCCCGATAACCCTAGGTGTGAGGGTGGGTATTGAGAAAAGTTCGACTCCCGTATTGGCTAAAAGATAATAGTCTAGATAGAGCTTATAAAGCCTAGACAATGCTCGCTTTATAAGCCAATATTGTGGAGTTGAGTTAGGCTCAAAATATAATATTTAGTTATGCAATTAATTTGGTCACTCATGGTTTCAACCCTTGTTTGTCTTTATATGTTTCACATGTTCATGAATCAATTCTCACGAGGTTGAAATGAACTATGTTTATGATGTGTTTTTTCCCTTGGCTAAGAGTCTGCAAGACACCTGAATGAACAAGCTCAACTTGGTTCCATGCATTTTCTACGTTGAAAATATTAGTTTGTATTATTCAATGCTATGTAGCAATTTTCTATTGCATGTTTCTAGGTGAGAACTTCTGGAAGGTTCATGGGACTCACAATTGGTGCCATGCTGGAAGAGATTCAGAGTCTGTATAGGCAGCACCACCAGCCATGCTTTCTTTATCTCTCTAGTGAAGTTATAAAGGTATTCATTCTTATCTTACCATGCTAAAGTGAAAACTTTATTGTTCATGTAAATAATTGGTTTGTATGCATACAAAAGTGACGTTAGATACACCTTTTGTCTTTGAAAGATACTTTTTTTCTTTTTTTACCTAGGGTGAATTTGAGTGTCTTCTCAATTTCAAAGCCTTTTTGTCGTCTTGTTTATGATTATTTTGGCATATTATCCGCCTTGTTATATTGTGGCTAGTTGCCTTTTCAGCAACAGTGTACAAAATTATTCCCTTCAATGGCATGGTCAATGAACTAATTTTCTTACTTTCTATAACTTTGGTGGTTGGTTTCTAACATTTCAGATATTTGGATCTGATCCATCTTGTGCTGACTACTTGAAGAATTTGATTGAGGCACTTTTCCATCATACAGCATGCCTTCTCACAAATATTCAGGTGTGTGATTGAAGTGTGACCTTGCTATATCACCTTGGAGAACTGATGCCCGCAATTTCTGTAAAAAAAAAGTGACCTTCCTTAAACATATCCTTCCAGATCTATGGATAGTATTTTAATTTTTTATATTTTTTGTGTGCAGGAATTCACTGCCCGACCTGATATAGCAGATGATTGTTTTTTGTTGGCTTCAAGGTGTATTCGCTACTGTCCTCAGTTGTTTATTCCCTCGCCTGTTTTTCCTTCGTTAGTTGATTGCTCTATGATTGGGATCACAGTACAGCATAGGTATACTCTCTCTCCCCCTCTCTCCCCTCCCCTACACAGACACTCACCACTGTGAAAGCATCCTCCATTGTTCTACAATGGTCTGTATTTTCACACTTTTTTTTGCTTACCATTTATTCTTGAGATATTAGGAATCCCATAATGTTCAAGCAGCTTCATTTCTTACTTCCTCGCTTGCATAAGTGTCTGCAATTTAAATTCCGTATCATGATCATGTACAACATATTACATCTCTGATGAATTGCCTTTATTTTGTGCACTTTCTTTAAGTTAAGGAGTCATCTGCATGGAAAGAGGGCATACATGAAATTTTTTGTATCTTATAAAATACAGAATTATGAAGGATTAGTTGCTGAGTGAAATTTAGAAGTGAATTATTTTCCTCTTTAACTACCAGTTATTTTATATCAAGTGACATTGCTGCTTGAAATATTTTTCTACCTTCAAACATATTTGTTTCTTGTTTTGGTATGATTGCTGCAAGTTCTGTAATTGCGAGTGCTTCTAACTATGCTACGATTATTTAGCCCATTGTAACATGGTTGTTTACCCCTCTTCGTTCCTGCAGGGAGGCTTCCAATTCCATATTGCATTTCTTTTCTGATATTTTTGATCTGGCAAACTCCACAATAGGGGAGCAATTCATACCAATCAGAGATAGTATAGTTATTCCTCGAGGTGCCACCATTACCAGAATTTTGGTTGCTTCATTAACTGGAGCACTTCCAAAATCTCGAGTAGAAGTGGTAATTTCTCAAGTCAATTTGACTGCATTTCATTTTCATATATATGTAACATTTTTTGATACAATAAAGTTTAACTAAATTTCTGTGCACCTGAACATCTCTCAGGTGTCTTACACTCTACTGGCATTAACTCGATCATATGGGATGCAAGCACTGGAATGGGCAAAAAAGAGTATTATGTTAATTCCATCAACAGCTGTCACAGACTTGGAACGATCAAGATTCTTGAAAGCACTTTCAGATGTGGCATCTGGAGGCGATACCAACGGGCTAATTGTTCCTATTGAAGAATTCTCAGATGTTTGCCGGCGCAATAGAGCAGTTCAGGAAATAGTTCAAGATGCTTTGAGACCACTTGAGTTGAATTTGGCGTGTGTATCATAGAGGATCGGTGAACGCCTGTGATAGGGAGGACCATTTTGTTTAGGTCTTGTCTATTGATTAGGCCAGTTGGTTGTGTATTATTTATTATATTCTTTTTTTATCGATCATTCTCCAATTTTTTGGGAGAAGTTGCCCCTGCATGTGTTGGCCGGGAAAAATTAAATGGGGTGTTGTATCTTTTATTCTTGAGATGTGGGTTTGGTGAGTTATGTCGTTGTCCTGGTTGTCATATTTGGGGGCTGGAGGTTACATGGTATACAATTGTAAGTTAATCAAACAGAAAGAGCGGGGTAAAATAGAGTAGTCATAAATTGCTGCAATTTAGTTTTTTTAATGAATACCAATTTGGGAATGTGAATGTTCAGTTCATCAAAATAATATTCGATTGTAAAATATTGAATTGATTTGTTTTGGTTTGAATTTTACTGATTTGTGATGATGTGAAATTATAATTTTTAGCTCTTATTTCAGGCTTGTGCACGAGAGCGTTGGAGCTAAAACTTTGATTTTCAAATTTATAAAATAAAACCATGGGATAAGTTTAATGGAGGGGAGAAGAGGAATTTCAAAATGTTGTGTTTGGTTGGATGAAGAGATGATATTATTAATTGAGGGAAAATGTAAAGTCATATTGTAATGCTAACAAGAATCTCAACAACACTTATTAAATATTTAAAGTGTTGTTAAACATTTAAAGAGAGAAATTTTGTTTTAAAATGTATATTGTAAATTGTTATTCAACTTTTGAAAGGTCAAAATTTATTTTTTTTCAATGTAAAATTTATACTTTGTTCTTTATCTTTTACTAAATATCAATTTTTGTTCATTTTTTTAATTTATTTTTTATAAATATTGAATATTATTCATTTTTATTGAATTTTTTTTTTCTTTATTTTTTTCATCTTATATTTCTATTCTATTTAGTTTCACCAATACGTAATTCAAACATTTTCATTTGTTCATCCAAAGCAATTTTAACTTCAATTTATTATTTAGTGACTCATCAATACACTTAATGATTCTAATTACGCATAAAACCTTTCATTTCAATAGTTCATACAAAAAAGAACAAACAATCAAATATCTTCAAAGTATTACAATGCAAGTTCGACTACATACATCCGTCTTCTGTTTTTCAACCTTCCTCTTGTATTTGGTTCAAGCAATGATAAAGACATTATGAAATGCAAGCAAGTTACACTCATTTGTGTTACACATTCTCAGTTCATAGATGCTTCAATAATATTGTTTCTCTGTTGTCCATCATTATTGAAGATCATATATAACTATTATTGCGGAGATGAGTTGAAGATCATATATTTATAAATGAATGACTTCTAACCATTTCAATATTCACTGAAAACTTTCTATGTCTTAAACATTTACAACTTTTTCTTGCCTATAAGTTTTTGTAATTCACTCTTGAAGTTTTTTCTACCGTGTTAAATAATTATTTAAAAATTTCATTTTACATTCTAATTATTTTAGACAAAATAGTAGTTAAAGTAATTGAAACTATTCTCCTTCCAAAATACCATAACTATATAATTTGGTTACATTTTGTCTTGAATTTTTATTTAGCTTGACAATTTCGTGTAACTAACATTTTTATTATATAAAAAACAACATTATTATTTAAGGTTTTTGAACTTTAAAAATTTTCTATTTTACTTTGTATCGTTCCTTCCATATATATCACCTATATTTGCACAATAAATAATTGTTTCAATTTTTTGAATGTTATTATGAATATTGTTTTTATCAAACTACAACTCATGAATGAATGTTATGATAAACCACAAAGCACACAATATCATTTAGTGCATACTTAGATTGATGGTGAGATTGACAGAATTACGATTGAACATAAAAATTAAAAATGTCAAAAAGTACATTAATTTATAAAATCTAATTTTTCAAAACTAATACAAATTATATAAAATGAAAAACATATTATAGTTAAATGTATAATTTTAACAATAAAGAAATGTATAACTATTTGACAAATATATTATTAGAAGGAACACTTCAACGACACTAAAAAGTTTGAATAAAATCAATTCCACATCTAAAAAACATTAAAGACAAGAATTGCATCTTTAAAGATGCAAAATCTTATGAATAGTCTCAAGTACAAACCTATTATTGAGTTATATAGATGTTTATTTTGAAAGAATATTATAATAGACTCGTATTAACAATTGTTATAAGAGAATCCAATAATAAAATATTACTATAACTTTTATTATAATTTTGAAAATAATTAAAATACACCACTTATAAAATAAAAGAGATAAAAATTAAAAAAAAAAACTAAAACAAATATTAAATAAAAAATAAAATAATATTTTAGTGTCCCTAATAAATCTTAAGTGCAAAGTAGCATATCATCATATCTATTTAAGAATCATTAAAAATATTCGATTTTTAATCATAATTACCTCAAAACTCACAATTATAAATAATTGTGATGTATCCGTTGGTGGAAGATAATTAAACTATTTATTTAATTATTTTGGAGAGTAATAACGACAGTGATTCAATATTTATTAGTGATGTTCCCATGATATTTGTTGTTGCAGCGAGTTTCCCGTGAGACATTTACTTGTCTATATGACTAAACAATTTTGTGCAAGCAACCAACACAACACAAACACTATTGGAAACCACAACACAATATAGCAAATTTGAGTCTCACTAGTCACTAGTCTTACTCTATTTTCTCCATGGGTTGCGGACGACCCTCCATTTTCTCCCACTTCCTTATTACTCCTCTTCTCCCTCTCTTCCACTTCTTTCCCCTTCTCTCTCTCTCTCTCTCCCATTTTTTTCTCCTTCTTCCTCTCTCTGTGTGTCAGAGATACACTTTCATTTTTTTTTTACCAACGCTTTCATTTTTTTTTTAACATTTAAGTATTTGTTGTGGCACGTGTAAAATCAAAAACCTACGGCAGTTTTTTTCGGTTGACAACTCTTTTATATTGTCTTTCATGCTCAATCATTTCATTTTCATGGTCCATGATTAAAGAGAATTACAAATAAATTAACGTTTAAATAAGAAAATAAAAAACCTTCAGTTGTTGCTATTGATCTCTTCTTTCTTCTTTCAGGTTGGCCCTTTTCTATCCAATTTCAGATTTTGATACAAATTTTACACGAGTTTGGTTTTTTCTTCATACATTGATGCTCTTGCTTTGTTTTTTTATTTTTATTTTATGTTTGTTCTTTTAGTTTTAGTCTTAGATTGCAAAATGTGATAGTTTTTTTTTTTTTAGCGATTTTAAGTTAATCAAAGTTTAATTCTTGAAGTTTTAGTGCAACATATGTGGTAGTGAGCATGATAAACCTTGATGATATTCATGAATTACGAGATTTACACTAATGGCCAATCACAATCATGAAATCATTCATCAATGTCAAATTAGTTTAAGTGACAGTGCATAGTCTATTTTCTCTATTAATTATTATCGTGAAAACGACTACACTCTGATTAAACTATGAACGACTCTATTAGCTTGCGTCTTTAAAAAACTAGACTATAATCACTATGAGAATCGAGGATAACCCGCCATCAATTAAGAATCATTTCCAACTCATTTTCATAGACACCACCATTGAGGATAACATTTAGTGTGAGTTGGCTATCATTCTCAAATTCAACACACTCATGATTAATTATGCATATGTAGTATTATTAACCATTGATGAATAATTTCAAGTTTCACACTCTAAACTCTAATATGAGTCGTTAACTTTAGAAGAAGAGTTACATCCAATTTTTTTTGGATTGGCTTGTTTCTACTTGTTGACTTGATGCTAGATAGTTTTTGTTGATGTTGTTTTCAATCCATTTAATCTAGAACAAGGTATGCAATGCAATGCAATGCATCTATTATGAGGAACTAAATGGTTTAATTTGTTTGGTCATGACCATTCTTTGCCTTTCTTTGTTTTTGTTAGTATCAGAAATCTAGAAGCTTTGCATTACATTTGGATTGGTGTAGGAGTTTGTAAGGTGTGAAAATATGGCGTTGAAAAGCATGGGCAAGCATTGGTTGTGTCTGCCAAAGTCACATGTTGCTGAAGATGTAACTCCAATTGAACCTATTCAACAGGGACAGTGGGCAAGTCTACCACCTGAATTGCTTTTGGACATAATTCAAAGGGTTGAAAAGAGTGAGACATCTTGGCCTGCACGTACTGCTGTTGTTTCTTGTGCTTCAGTATGTAAATCATGGAGGGCCATCACCAAAGGGATCGTCAAGACTCCTCAACAACGTGGAAGGATCACGTTTCCTATTTCATTGATGCAGGTAATAAATTCTTCACCACTTTTTTTGGTCCAAACCCATATCATTCTTAGCCCTCAAGTTTATAATGTTTTCTTTACTTTGTCACGAGGTGTCAACTTAGTAATAAGAGCTTGACATTACAACGTCATGAGACTAGGTTCAAAATTCTGTATAGAAGAGTTGTAAAAATGATCATTGATGTAATTGTTATTAATAATAATTTTTATGTTTTCTTTTCTTTGTGTGTATGAATAGCCCGCTCCCCGTGATTATCAAATATCGTGCTTTATTAAGAGGAAGAGAGAAAATTCTACATTCCTGTTGTACTTAGGTTTGATGCCATGTAAGTATTTCATTGCTGAAACATTCTAAATTACTCAGTATGAGTGTTGAATTTTATTAACTACGTCTTTAAGCAGCTTGTTTGGTTTGATGTAATTGTATAGCGAGGCGTGAGCGTAGTAAGTTATTACTAGCCGCCAAAAAGACAAGAAGGGCCACAGGTACTGATATTGTCATATCCTTGGTAGCAGACGATTTTTCTCAAACCAGCAACAATTATGTTGGTAAACTGAGGTAAGTTTTGGTCGATTTGAACAGGATTGCCCTTTTATCACCTTTTCATCCTGCCCTGTATAATCTTCCCAACTTGATTTTTATACATTTGGCAGGTCTAACTTTTCGGGCACCAAGTTCACTATATATGATAGTCATGCTCCACATGATACTACAATTCAACCAAATTGTCTAGGTGCGAGATTTAATTCGAAGCAGGTTTCGCCAAGAGCTCGAGCATGTAGCTGTTTTATTGGCACCATTTTGTATCAGTCGAATACTCGCTCGACTAGTGGGCCAATAATAATGTCCTGCATCATGAACTCAATACCTGCCTCAGCTATTGAAAAAGAGGGAAACGCCCCGACTCCGACATCTTTACCTCCAGCTCTGAAAGGAAAAAGTCCAATGACAGACTCATACTCCAACAATCTATCAGAGCGACCAGGACTTAGTGAAGGCTCTGTCACGCCCTTGATACTCATAAACAGGCCTCCCAAATGGTGTGAGCAGCAGCATTGTTGGGTCACCGACCGTGTTACGTTGAGATCATTAAATAACTTTCAACTTGTAGCTTCTATTGATTTATCTCGTAATGTTTTCCCTGAAGAGCAAGATAGGGTAATCTTGCAGTTTGGAATGATGGAAAGCAATACATTCATCATGGACTACTCTTATCCACTCTCTGCCTTCCAAGCCTTTGCCATCTGCTTGTCAAGCTTTGTTGCTAAACCAGTCTGTTAATGAGAAGAGATTTGTTACTATGTTTGTGATCATCATCTGCTGATTTTGATAATATTTTAATGATAAACTTTGAAGTATTTTAATACTATGATATCAACCTTGGTATGGTAACCAACACGGATATTTTAATCTAGAGTTTGCACTTTGGAAAGAGCTTACACGTGAAAAGCTAAGCAATGATGAAACTAGAAGGCAAGACTCAAAGGATTCCTTTGTTCTGCCGCACATGTGTATCCCTTCCATTCAGATGCTTTGACAACACAGCAATTTGCAACATGAAAGTGTTGACAAAAGTTTAACTGCAGTTGATGATGAAAGACAATAATAAGATGCTATCAACTGTTTCTTAATGCTTCTCTAATTGTTTCTTAGTGTTTGTCGTTAATTTCTTTAAATAATTATTATGGTCCTTTCTATTGCTCCCACGCTGTTATTCATGTAGAGACGTATCCAGAAAACTTGACAGTGGAGGCAAAAAAAAAAAAAATAGTTTATGATATTTTTATGATAATAAAGGTTCAAAATCACCCTTGAAAAAAATACAAAGACATACTTGTTCTTTAACAATTGAATTTACTAATTTAATCGTCAGAAACTCAAAATGTAAGTCAAGTTATTTCAAAAAGTAAGCTGAGATTTGATATTTTTAAAAGGCACTACTTCGTAGAGGAGAAATTTAGGGAGCCACAATTATTCATTGTTTGAAGATAGGACTCTTTTACAAGGTAGATTTAATATCTTTAAACAAGATTTGTTGTGAAATTTGATATTTTTGCAACAAAGGAGGCACTACATTGTAGAGGAGTCCTGTCATCAAATAGTGTGACTTAAGTTGTGTGTTTTGTGGTGGTAGTGTTGAAAGTTGCAATCATCTAGTTTTAATTTGCCCATTTTCCTATAATGTATGGCAATAGTTTCAAATAAAAATTCGGTATTTTTGCCTTACAGATATGTATTTCTAAACGGAGATTTTTTTTAAAAAAACATTAGAGGTTAATAGAAACTCTTGATTTGTCGATGGAAAAGATGTAAACGGTTAAAACTCTTATTTCGTTAGCTGTAACTTGGCCTATATAGTTGTTGCAAAATAAAATTAGTATTAAAGGGCTGCATCAGACATTAATGAAGTGGTGGAACATGTTAAGATGTTTTCATGGTGGTGGTACTGGTATCATCTTTGGCCCTTGCCTGATTAGACAAATAATTATCTAAATATTACTCACTATTAAAACTTGCCTAATTCAATTTCTATTGAATGAAAGAAATAAAAAACAAATGTGAGGTTTTAGTGGAAGGGAAATAAAACAAAAGACATTAGTGCCACTTATAAATTTATTACCATATATGTTAGCTACATCTTCAATAGCTCATGGCTAAATACACAAGAAGTAAGCTTTAGAGTCAAATATGTTAATGCTGATATGAACAAAGCTAATCAAATCATTTATACCTTGTTTTAGTTCAAAACAAGAACTAAACCAAGCTGCACAAATATGAAAGCTACATCAGAACCACTGAAAACTCTCTACTATTCTATATATTCATCTTGTGAGATGAACCATTACAATGATCATTTAAAAACAACTTTGAAAACTTTGAAAATAGACAGTTTGACACCTTTGCGAAAGAAGATTTGTGTTACTTGCTTGCCAAGAAACGAACTTAAAAATCAGTAAGGCTTGCCTTCTTGGGGTTATTCTTTTCACTAACCCGTATAAACATTTTCCTTTGGAATTGAATATTTTCAGTTTATCTAGAAGAAAGCCAAGGATTTGGTGCCACATAAGTATAGCCTTGGAAATGGTCACCTGCTGTAGGGGTTGATGCCGGAGAATCTTCAAGAGGCATCGTTGTCCAGCATCGATCAAAATTAGTTGTGCAGTCTTTTCCAGATACATCGGATGGTTTAAACTTCGGTTGCAGTTCTCTGGCATCCAATTTTTTCCAGTTGATTGACCTGAACCAATTATGATTTTTTATTTGCTCGTCTCCATTTGGACCACTGCCTAACCTTGTTGACGGATCCTTTTGCAGCAACTGTAACAAGCAAACAGACATCAATGTGCAGTCTTTAAATGTAGATAGGGTCACTTTTGGAGTAAAGAAGAGCACTGGCATTAGAAAACAATACCAACTACATAAAGTGAAGACAGTGAATTCAGAAATACACAATATGAAATCTTTATGCAATTTGTAGGAAACAACCACATTAAGCTTGTAAAGTATATTATAACAGGCGAGGGGGTACTAATGACTAATGAAACAAAACCAGGAATATTGTGATCTACTTACTCCTTTGAGCAAAGAATGAGCTTCACTGGTAAGGTATGGTGGAAGTTTAACTTTCTCTTTGATGATTTTCTCCTGTAGCTTCTTTCTGTTAGTATGTATAAATGGTGCCTGCCAAATGACACTTAACAATCAGGGAAAAGAATGAACCTGAACACTTTGTAATATAGCAAAAACCCTTTGTATTACAGATATCCACACACGCAAAAGCTTTTTAATAGATAAATAATCAGATTTATTCTGTTGAAACCAATTTGCAAAACAATAATATCCAAAGTTTCCATTACCATAAAATTTTAACTACCTTTTCCCCATTCATAAGCAACTATGTCCATGGAAAACACACTTAAACATTCTCTGTTCAAAATTGATTGTCATACACATAAGCGGTTGTAACTGCATTTCATTTTATCATTGTATACTGAAATTCAATTCAAGGCATTCAATGAGGGTAACACCATCACATACACACACACACACAGCTTACACAACACAAGTAGTGTCAAAACAGTTCACAGAGTTGCATTCACGAGTCGCATTCATTACCTTTCCTGTTATCATTTCATACAAGAGAACACCAACACTCCACCAATCTGCATCCTTGTTATGGCCTTTCCCCATAAGGATTTCCGGAGCCATATATTCAGTTGTCCCACACAAAGAATTAGATCTCTCCGATTCCTCAATCTCTTTCGACATTCCAAAATCAGTTAGCATCACCTACACATATTTACCAAACAAACATATAAGACCAATCTTAGTGAACATTTCTCAACTAATTGCCAATACTTTAGGATCTAGGAACATAACATCAACACATTATCAAAATCAAAAGAGTACACAACATAAATTGAAGCAAATGAAATGGTCAATTTACATGGCCATCAGCATCCATGAGTATGTTTTCAGGTTTAAGGTCGCGATGCACAATGCCGTTGTTGTGAAGATGTGAAACAGCAGATACTATCTCAGCAGTGTAAATCCTTGCCTCGTCCTCACTACCATACATCAAAATCAAAACTTTGTTTTTATAAAAAAAAAAAACTTGAATACCTAAGTTAGAGTATTGAGCATGAATATAATGAACATACCTAAAAATGCCCTGTCTACATAAATGAAAGAAAAGATGTCCACCATTTATAAAGTCCAAAATCAAATATAATTTAGATTTAGTCTGCAAATAAACATAAAAAAACAGTTAGTAACTTAATAAAATTGAGAAATAATATGATAAAATAATGAGAAAAAGAAAGAGACTTGGAAAGAGTAACGAAGGGGAACGATGAAAGGATGAAGAACTTTGGTGAGAATATCTCTTTCAGCTTTCATATAATCAACGTGGTTTTTCTTAATGATGGTGTCTTTCCTCATAACCTTCATAGCGAAGATACCTTCATCTCCATGTATTTTTGTGACCATAAAGACCTTGCCAAAGGCACCTTGTCCTACAACTCTGAGAATCTTGAAATCGGCGGGTCCGAATTTGTGTTGTTGGTGGGGTTGAGGTTCGTCTTCGTCGTCGTCGTCGTCAGTGAGTTCGTCGAGAAAGAAGAGGGAGTTGTTGTTATTATCAGAGGAAGGAGGAAAGCGAGGAGAGGGACCCACAAAGGAGTGGGACCTACTATATATGACTTGAGGGCTTGTAGATGGAGATGGAGATGGATTGGTTTCGTTTTTGAGGGAACGTGAATATGAAGATGAGGATGAAGAAGAAGGAATTGTGAGGTTTGTGAGATTGGAGGCCATTAGATGAAGGCTTCTTCTTCTTCTTCTTCTACTTGGACACCATTTTTGTGTTAATATAAATTTGGTTATGTTATGTTACTTTGTGTTATGTGTGTAGTGTTGGAATGGAAAATTAGACAATAATAATAATAATAATAATTGATGCTATGAATTTAATTTCATCATTATGATGGGAGCTGGTAATTGAGTTTGCCAGATCCGCCTTTGCTGTACTTCGCGAATTTAGTGTCTCTCTTAACAAAATTAAACAAATATCACATTGGATTAATCCCCACCCAACTACTCAAATACTTTTTATTTTATACTATAAATTAACTTACATTAATTCATTCATTTATTCAAAATTACTCACTCATAAAATTATTCTCTAAAACTTCAGTTTATTAGTGATTGATAATTTCTTAAAGAGATGATACTAACATAAAGTAATTTTGAATGAGATAGATAATTCAAGAGGTAACCGAATCCCATTATTAGTGAGAATTATTCTAATTCTTTTTAGTTTTTAGTCAACGTAGTTCATTTAATAGCGTTTGTGTTATTGGATTAACATTTATCATCTCTTTAATAAAAAGAAGTCTATTAGGTCTGATAAATCAGCTTATATATATTATTTATTAACATTATTATTTGTCAGTAGCTTAATATTTAGTTATAGAAGATGTCAATGTATTTTGTTTATTGTTGATTATGAAGTTCATTTTGTTTCATTTGTAATTTTTGAAAGATTTGATGCACTTTGCTAATTATGGGGTTCATTTCGTTTCTTTAATATTTTTGGAATTTTGTTGTAGACTTGCTGATTACAATTTTATTAGATTTAGTTATAACTTTATTAGTTTTCTTTATATTTATTATTTTATTAGTTTTTCTTATATATAAAGGTCTAGTTTAGTCTATTTAAAAAAAATGTAAAATATACTATGCTTTAATGTAAAATAGGTCTGTAAATTGTAAATAGACTTTCAGACCGTACTAGATTTTTAAAAAGACCAGGTCAGGCCGAAAAAAAAAGCCTATGGTAGGCCGCTTGTCAAAAAAATTAATCAGTAGATCATACTTAAGTCATTCAAAACCTAGTCTGGTCTGACAAATTACCACCTTTATCTATAAAGTTTTACTCTATTCCCCACAATTATACCTGTACCCCACAAAATTTTCAAAATGCCAAATATACCTTCATTTTTTTACTATTTTATCAAAATAAAATTCACTTTTTTTTACCTTCCAAAGATTTCCAGACAAAAAAAAAATCAAGATTTCCGGTACAAAAGGCTTCTACAAGAAAACAGTAAAGTAGCGTATATTTAACGGAAAATTTGTGAGAAAGTTTTTCAGTTTTTTTTTTTTTCAAAATTGAAAAAAATAAATAAAAAATAAAAAATTGAAAAAAATAAAAAAATAAAACTATAGGAAAACTTGGAAAAAGTTTTCCGGTAAAGTAGCGTACATTTAACACTTCCGGAAAACTTTCTCACAAGTTTTTTGGTAGTTTTATTTATTTATTTCAATTTTTTTTTCAAAATTGAAAAAAAAATTAAAAAAAATTGAAAATAATAATTAAATAAAACTACTGGAAAACTTGTGAAGAAGTTTTCCACCGAAAAACTTGTAACTACGGGAAATCTTGTTTTTTTTGTTCGAAAATCTTTAGAAGGTAAAAAAAAAAGTGAATTTTAATTTGGTAAAATAGTAAAAAAAAATGAATGGTATATATGACATTTTGAAAATTTTGTGGGGTATAGGTAAAATTGTAGAGGTATAGAGTAAAACTTTCCTCTATCTATCTCGTCCTTATTTTTTTTAAGGATTGAGTCAGACTCAACCCATTCTTAACGGGCCAAGATAGATTCATAGAATTGGTCGAGTCTTGTACACCCCTATTTCGTGTATTCTCACCCTCGAACTATAGCAATGGTTTGATCAAAATTGAACAAATAAAATTTAAGTTTAATAATTTCAATTAAAAATTAAAATCGGTATTTCTAAAGTGTCCGATCAAAGATCATACTGCCACCATTTGATCATGATTAGGAAAATTCCTACTACAGTAAAATAAGTTTGGGGTTTGACTTGCATGTACTTCATATCTCCTACATTCACAATCGAACTTTGATAACCATTCGCATAAGATCAGGTTCAAATTTAAATATAATATTTTCTATTATTTTAAAAATTAAAAATTAAAAAGTTTGTTTTTTTGAGACGTGGTATAAAGATTAGACAGCCACGAATGTCCCTAACAATATGACTGTTGAAAAAATCCTCACAATAGTAAATCCACATTCATGCTCTTTTCGTGTCCTTAAGTATCACTTCTACATTCTGAAATTATTTGATTAAAGAAAAAAAGGTATTTTTTTTATAATATATATATATATATATATATATATATATATATTTTGTTTAATCTCTCTTTCTGTATAAATAGAAATGGAGGTGCATTGTTGACACATAAACTATTTGGTAATGATAATATGTTTTCATGCAAATAATTCCAACTTTAAAAAAGAGAAATGTTATTTGAACACATTTTTTGACACAAACACAAATACAATACTTATTTTTTATACATACTATGATGACATAAATGTGGGTTATATTTTCTCCACCTCTCTCTCTCCTTTCATAAATGTAAACAATAATGTATGTGTGTTTATATTTGTATCAAAGAATGTGTTCAAATAACATTTTTCTTAAAAAAAAATCTATTTCGTGGTGAAGGATTGTGTTCACTGTTTCCCAAAATAGTCGTGATTCTGTTGACCAAACAATATTTCAGTAAAAAAACAAGTAGTATTTGAATTGTGAAAATCATAACCATTCATAGAAATTAGATTAGGTGTAATTATACGCATTTATTAACTGTGTAATTGTTGAATCGACCACGTGGTAAATACGTTGAGAACCCAAAGTCCTGCTTTCTAAGAGCTAGCATAACCAACCATATGATATGAGCATCTATATATTCTCATACAATAATGTCATACGACCGACATCATCAGTTTCTAACTCCTATACGTCATTTTTAACATTCACGGTATCATACCCTCATAGGTGTAAACAGAATTTCTGTTTTAAAAAAGCAACAACCACGTATCAACGTCGACAAAACCAATTATGCACCTAAATGCTTTCACATACCAAATTGATAACAAAAACAATTATAAGATTCTGATTTTATTTTATTTTTTTAATTATGAGGGCTCTATTCTTTTGCAAAAGAATCTTCACTTAGCTCAATGAGCAAGGGATCCCTCCACTAAAGCAACTCATGACAAGTTTGTTACACTTCTATTTTTTTTTTTAAATAATAATTTTCTATAAAAATATTTAATCTGTTTATTACATATTAAATAAAAAAAAAATGAGAATTTGAAATATCTTTTAAAAATTTCTTCAAATTTTTTTAGTAGCTTCTAGACAAAATCTTTTTTAATAATTGATTTATTAAAACATCTTTCGTAACACTCATTTCTTAATTATATTATAAATACTCCTTCCTTGCTTCCCTTTTATGTTGCAAGCAATAACACCATGGATTATCACAGAGTAAAATCCAAGAAAGAGAAATCTCTTTGTGAGAAATCAATGAATGTTGTAGTAAATATCATAAGGCTATCTTCTTTCTCAATTGCACAAAGAACACTTGGAGTTACTACAACTACTACTAGAAAATCAGAGAAGGAGGAGAACCTTGATCATTTTTCTGATAATAAGGAACCTGAAATGGAAAAATTGGTTAGTAATCAATTCCCTGCTGCAAGTAGAAGATCACAACAGCCACAGAGCCGCGCGAACCCGACGTATGTAATCAAGTCAGTTGGAAGCAACGGATCAACTGAGTATATGATTCATAAAGAGAGATTGCATCATCATCATCCAAAGAAAGATCTTTGTGTTGATGGATTGGCTTCTGATTATATTAGTAAGATACGTAACAAGCTCGAGCGTACATAAGCGTCTGTTTATCTATCTATCTATTTCAAGAAAAAATATCCCACTAATAACACGTGTCAGTATTTTACATCTTTGTTTTGGATTTGGATTGCATTCAATCGAAATGGAATATAATTATGCAGTTTTCATATATGTGGTCGTTTGTTTAAAATCAGACTGTCTATATTAATATAATATAGTTCATCCAGTTTTGAATCGAACAACCATAGATGTTGATTGCACATATATGCATGCAATCCAAATCCTTATATTTTTTTTTCTTTCTCACATATGTGCAATATTGTATGTGACTTTTAGCAGTGTGTGACTATTAGTCTCCCTAGTTTTTATGTGCTTTGGATGTGAAATACTACTTACATTAGTTTTGGTTTTCATAACCTAGCTGAAATAAGCACAGTTGATGAGTTAGTTCGTACATGCTTAAAAAATGTGATAGTTTATGTGGATGTTTCTTATTAGATCCAATTGAATTTTTTCCTTGATGCTTTATTTAATATTCCTTGCTGAGTAGACAAGTATTATGTATAGACTATTAATATATGGATGATGCTTTTCAACATGTAGGTTTGCATGAATTAATTAAACAAATTATTCCATTTGGTTAGAGACTAAATGTTCAATACAAATAGTTTCTTTAGCCATTAAACATGGATAAGATATATAATAAAATCAATGTTTGAGTGTTGCAATATATCTTGGTTGTGGTCCAACATATATATGCGGATATAAAGATAAAGGGCAAGAAATCGTGAACCAGTAGTTGAAGAATATGTTGTCAAGAACCCTGATCCAAAGGTGCCCCAAGTCCCCAACATTAATTGAAGCATCTCATTTTTAATTTACTATATTTGTATATTTCAAGTACTAGATGGGTCATATCAATATGCTGGAAAAAAAATAGTTATTAAAATATAGTACGATTCTAAATAAGAATCATATATCAGATAAAAATATTAAAAAAAAGTATTATTATTAACTTGATTATTAATGAATGAATTGTGCTATATTATACTAAATGAAATTTGACGAAGAAGATTTAAAACTTACCGTATAGAATTTGGTGGTAATAATGAGATAAGTGAGTGGTTAAAAAAGGTAATTTTCATTTAAACGTCGTGCAACTCTTGTGTTTCGTTGCCTATGTCTTTGCGCCAATCAGCGTTATGCATAATGAATACAATGGATCATATTTATACATGCGAGTTTATATGAAAATTAAGATAATATCAATGATAACTACTCTAACTAGCTCTTGACTGACATAAGAAATTATATCTCTAAATAAGTCCAATTCTCAATAAATTACAAAACAGTACTAATATTTGATATATTAGTCCAAAAAAAAAGAACTATTTTGTATTTTGTTGCCTTTAGATTAAGAAATTCTTGAGTCAAGTGAGAATCAAGGGCTTTCTTTCTCGATTTGTACAGCACTCAATTATATCATATGAAGAGAATATATTATTATTGAAGATAAAAGCATGGGTTGATGCTATTGCTAACGACAAAAAAATTATGCAACGCATTAATTAAATAATTAACTAAATTTCATGTTCAGCTCGTGCCTAATATTATTATATTCAAAACGAATGTTGGGTTCTATAGATTTTATTTCATATGCCTAATTTAGCATATAATCGAGACCTTTGGTATCCGATAAAAAATTTATGATTTGGCTTTTGCGGATGATATAATTTCTTTTTGCAAAGGCTGATACTCATGTACATTTTTGGGCGTAATCAAACCTCTAGTAGTATTCTAACAAGGGAAACAATCAAGTATGTCAAGATTTATGTTTGTGATCATATTGTATATTGTGTAGGATCTTAATGGAATTGTGCAAAATGTGGGTGATATTTTTATTAGTCATGTCAAAGTAGTAATCCGATTGTGCAGATATTTTGATTTGATAGAAATTTCTATTCTTAGTTCGGATCACACACCTTGAGATTTGGTGTGCTTTTTAGACTTTTTTTTTTCAACTATACTTTTAAAAAATTGGATTTTATACCTCTACATTTTGATTTATACCCCTCAAAATAATGAAAATTCATAATTATCCATTGAATTTTATTTTCAACTACGGTTAAAAAAATTTACTCTAAAATCTACCTCCCTCAGCTAAATTTCTGGTTAATTTTATTTAGAAAAATTCAGTATGAAATTATAAGTATCGAAAATTTTATTTTGTCAAATTTCTGGTAGTTATAATTTCTAGAAATTTCAAATTTTCGGTAGTTATAATTTCATACCGAATTTTTCTAAAAAAAATTAACATACCGAAAATTTAGCTGAGGGATAGATTTTAGAGTAAATTTTTTTAATCGTAGTTGGAAATGAAATTCAAGAGGTAATTATGAATTTTCATTATTTTGGGGGTATAAGTCAAAATCTAGGAGTAAAAAATCCAATTTTCATATTTTTAAACCATCGATGCGTATCAAAAAACTCGCAGCCCAATCGGCCTTATCTATATATCGCCGACATTTCTTTCAATAACTATGGTTGGCCCAAACTAAAATCCCTATTACAATAACTCTTCAATTTTAGCTTAGGAATTATTGTTTCCACTTTATATCATGGATTTAAATTGTAGGGGTTTCTTGACCAAAAAATAATAATTCTTAGTGAAAATAGTTACCTTAATTGTAGTTTTAGTCTTTTTATTTCTATTAATTTATAAAATTGATTTTCTTATTTTAAAATATGACATTTTTTAATTGTTTTAAATACAAAATAGATATGTGACATACTTTAAATTACATGACATATGATATAATAATTAACATCTATAAAATTACAATAAAACCTTCTAAATTAATTTTCAACTTCAAATTTTTTTCATTTTTGTAATTTAATTAATGTCATATGCATAATTAATGCATTTAGATGATTCTATAACATAACATTGTAGATGATATCATTTAAAATATATGTTAAATAGTCATTTTTTAGTTAAAAAATATGATGATAACTTAAACTAACAACTTTTAAAATAGAGATATCAAAACTACAATTAAACCAAATAATTTTTACACTTATACAAATATGTTATCTTGAATGAAATATAAATAAAAATAATATTAAAAAATTTATTTTTGATAGATAAATTCTACAAAAAGAGGAGCAACAAGAAAAATATCCGGAGATACTGCCACTAAATCTTAAGTTATTGGGGGAAAGAAAAAACATCTCAAACTAGATATTTGTTAAATTATATGTACGTTTGTTGCAGATGAAAAGGCCAACCATAATTTTTTATTTATTAAGAAACAAGCCAAGCATAAATTTTGTGAATAAGGGTTGTGTCTCGAATTGAAAAGTTTTCATAATAAAATCGACGATAATAATCCAATAATTCAAACAAACCAAGTAATTAAATTAGTTTAGGATGATATGTAATTATTTGTGCTCTTTATCCCTGAGACTTTCTCTTGCACCAAAACTTTAATTCTGCCATAAAATAAGTTCAGGATAACTGAATAACTAGCCAAAAATAATTGGCAAATATGATAATTACATTACTTTGGTTCTCATACTTAATTTTCCTGTTTTTTTTTTAGATATCCAAATTTTCAAATTAAAATTGTTAGTTCTAAACTTTATTAATGTAATTTAATTAGAGCAGCTCATTAAACATCTTTTTTCTGTGTTGATAAGCATCATTAAACTATTTTTAATAACCAGATCTCTCGACTTTCATGCTTGATCTTTTGCATCTTCCACAGATTCATCTTGACATTATCATGCCTCTTTTGTTAACTTACTAGTTTTGCATTATATTTTCAAAAATAAAAGATGAAAAATTTAATTATAGAAATAATTAAATGTTGGTAAAATATAATATTAAAATTTATAAGATATTTAATTTCTATGGCTTATTATTCAACATCAAATCCAATAAAATTTGATTGTTGTTGTTGCATTATCCCTGGTAAAAAATCATGAGTATTTTTTTAAAACAACACGTTAGATTAAAAATCTTACTAAAAAGTAGTAGTATGTATTTTTACTATTTTATTTAAATGAATAAAATAAAATAAAAACCATACTCCAATAATTTGCTTCTCCTAGATTAAGTTATTCTCCCCTATTTCGATATGAATTTGTTGTATAGTAAAAGTGAGTTAGAAGTCTTATATTGTTTAAAAAAAATTATGGTTGAGCAAAGTATAAGCGAGATAAACCATAAATTCATTATTTTAAGGTTTTAGATAAATATGGAGTGTCCAACTCACTTGTGTGATTATTCTTAGTTCAATGTGAATGATTCTTAGATTCCCCTCGTGATCTATTAGTGTTATAACAGTGATATCATAGATATAGCTAATATTTTTGGTGACCAGCTTAGAGCCATTAGTGGGACTAAACTAACACATACGAATATTAAATCATGTTATATTAGTTGTTGATTATGGCAGTACGAGTATAAAGCGTCACCATTGTTCAATACACATATGAATGTCGAGATAATAACAACAAGAAGATTGAGAAGAGTATTTGCTAGTGACGAGAGACAAGTAATTAGAAGGGCAAATAATATTGGTAAAAATGAAGAGAGAAAAAAAAAAAGATGGTGGAGATGTTTGAAAATTCCAATTGATGGAGGAATCGTTGAGAATCAATTCAAATTTTTAAAGTGTGCAATTCTAATGCATGGAAAAAAGAAATGAATATTTTAAGGTTTTATAATTTGATCATTTAGACTTGTATATTCAACTTAGAAGAATGAATAATTAATTTTCTAAAATTCAATGGAATTTTGGAGTATTAATCTTTTTAGAAGAAATCAAATTATCTATTCTATAAATATATAAACTAGTGAAGAGATGATGTATTTTTAAATTTAGATGATATGTAAAGAGTTCCTCAATCATATCATAATGAGAGGAGAATGTAGATGATTATTTATTATATGAGATGTGAGTGTCGTCATTTATTGTAATTGTTATATAAATGAATTATTGCCATGTGTTTTCTTATTCCATGTTTCAATATAAAATTTTAAGAATATAATATTTTTAAGTGAGTTCTTGTTTATTTCCAACAAGATTTCGTTTAAAATTTGTAAGACATAAATTAAGGAAAGAAATAGATCACTGTTTGCTCAAACAATCTTACCAAATTTATCTATGCATTTATAATAATTTAAAATTATGGATGAATATCTTGAAAATAAAAAAATACAGTTAAAGTAATATATTTTTTATTTTTCTAAACTAACTTTATAACAACCAAACAAATCTCATAAAATTTTGATCGGCATAACTAAATTTGAAAACAAATACTAAATATAACCCCGTTGATGAAACTAACAAATATTCATAGTTCGTAGAAGCAATTTAAGGTGGTCCTGGTTCCTTTATTATGATAAAAACGTGTATATAAATGAAAAAAATCCAAACCGGAAACATCGTTTTCAAAGAATTGTATGTAGAAGCCACGTTGGTGTTGGACAAACCGGATAATGCATGGCTATAAACATCAAGCAAGGGACAATTATGATGCTAATACAGCTACCGTCCATTACTGATTTTTTGCCGTAAATATGTCACATTCATTCATTTCAAAATAAAAAACGTGCCTATCTACTAACACCTTACCGGAATCACAGGTTGCCAACCTTTAAAGTTTAAACACAATGTATTAAAAGTCGAAATCAAGACTTCAAATACTCATAAAATCAGTAATAGCACACAGTCACACACGCATACTTAAATAATTGTGAAAAATTAAGGTGAATTAAATTTTAGCCTAAAATAAAATAAAAGACAATAATAAATAAATATTTTTTTGACAATAAACTATAAGAACTTTTATGTAAATATCTTTGCAATTTATCATTATGTGTTAAGTTTAAATACTACTATAAACTTTGTAAAATGTTTTCACACATGCATTATTTTTTAATAGTTAAAGAATAATTTCACACACGCATTTAAATATATGTTGTTATGACACTACTTTATTATATTATTTAAAAAGATATACACATAACAAGATATTTACCAACAGTGTTGAAAAGAAAAAAAAACAAGATATAAATATATGCATGTATAAATTCTTCTTATACTAACAAAACACAGTCTTTTAAATCTTATAACTTGATTTGACTAAACAACTTCTTAACTGAAAAAATACAATAATTCAAACCAAATTTCATTGCCAATTGTGACCGGGTTTCTTAGATTAAGATTCTCAATTATTTTGTAAGCCTAGTTTCAGAATTTGGCACATCTAAAATAAATAAATAAAATATAAAATTGAAAAATAAATGATTGTTATTTTAACAATTACATAATGAGATATAATATGTATAATATCCAATGTTGATTTATTAATCAATTATTAGTCTTATGAGTTTTTTTTTTTATTAAAGTTTTATATTACTCACTAGAAACAAATCGGATGTAGTTTTTCAAGTTAAAATTAACGAAAAGCAATTCCCGATTCAACCCGTCAAAACAACTAGACAACAAGTACAGTCCGATTATAACAACAATGATAGAATCCAACAACTTGATATATCTCCCCAAAAGAGCCACAAACCACTCATCTGTGTAGAGTCCACATCCAACGTTATCAGCAATGAACAGAAAGTACTTTGTTATTTTCAGTTACATCATCAACTACAAACATAAACGACCAAATAAACAAGAATCTAAAGTCATCAGACATTTTAACATAACCAAACAAGAAGAAAACTGGACAGGACCTTTCCCGGGGGTCTGTACAAGGAATAGAAGGATCAATTTTAGTCACCTAAGCTTGCCTTCTCTTAAATCCATCGCCCTTTCCTTCAAGGTCTTTTCTCTTCTCCCACCCCAAAAAGACAGGAGTTAGGAGAAGACTAATGATAAATATCTGTGATCATTGAATCCAAGATGGTCAAGTTATGGACTATAATCATCATAATTCAGAAGCCATCTTTCTTAAGCAACACTTATGATGTTATCTCCATTATTGTTGAAACATTGCATTGCATGTAAAGCTGAATGTGTTGATGATGTTTTCCTTTGATCAGATGAGAAGGACAGTCCAAGGGAAAGTGTTGGAGGGTCAGTAAATGAATTACTAGAACTAGAGGTAATATCAGACACAGTGGAAGCTTTTGGATCTGAAACAACAAAAGGAATTGGATGGAATAGGTTGGTTGACTCATTGCTTTTCACATTTCCTTGTCCAAGAGTGAGTTCTTCCATTGGACTCTCCTTAACACCAAACTGAAATACTGACACCATAGGAAATCCATTGATTTTTGCAGTTTCAGGTGCTGCAGGGCACAAAGGCTGTAATTGAGAAACACTATCTTGATTATTGACCTGCTCTTCCTCCATTGGAATTGCAGACACCTGACACACACAAAAAATAGATCAGATCATGAAAATTTTATTTCAACAATCCATGACTAACAAAAAATTATACCCTTAATTATAAAATAAAAATAATAATAATTTAACCCTTAGTAAGTCAACTCTTTCAATTGCAGTTGCAGGGCACAAACAAAAACCTTAATAACCCATTTCTAGTTCTGTTAGATTTCTCTTCAACTACCAAAGGATCTTCACATAAAGTTACACAGAAGACAGAAATTTCATTTCCTATATTTCAATTTCAAATCCTTGATACCACAAAACTTGGAAAACCAATAAATAACAAAGAAAATTAAATATCACTTTCCAAGACCATATTAATACTCTATTGATTAGGAATGTAGTAGTAACTAAACCAAAAGTTTTTCACTGTTTCTATATAGAGATTGCCGGAAAAATTAATCTAAAAAGCGCATATAATTTATCAATCAACATGATGAGGATATGATAATGGAATTACCGTGTCGGTGGTGATATCAAAGAGACTGGATCTACGGCGACGGCGATTGAGATTACTTCGCCGGAGAAAGTACTTTTGAGCATGGCTTGCAACCTGCGTCGGAGTTCGAGTTTTGACGTAGTTTCTGGAGATTCCTCTCCAATCACCTTTCCCTACTTTCTGCAATCCAACCAAGAAGAGCTTGTGCTCTTCCTCCGTCCATGGAATTCCTGATCCATTCAAAATCAATAACAATAATTACGTTTTAATCATTACAGTTATTATTAGATTAAATTAAATAAGATAATCTATATTTTTCTGAGATTAAAAATTAAATTAAAAAAATCGTTAACCTATCGGAGAAAATTGAACGAACCTCGTTTACGCTCGCGGTCACGGTTCTTGGCGGAGTTATGAGGAACGGCGTCGTCGGCGGAGGCATAACCGGCGGCGAGAACGTCTTTGATAGTATCGTCCTTGATGATGACGTTGTTGTTATCTTGAGGTTGTTCGTACTGTGAGAGATTGTTCATACTCACGCTCTTCCTCATGGAATCAACGACGACTCTAACTCCGAACAGCATGAATTCGCCGGAGACAGCGGCGGTTGAGGAAGAAGACATGGTCGAATCGTGCGATGATTAATCTGGATGAATCGGACTCGTTTGGAATCGGAATATTAAAGTCCGTACGAAAACGAGTTAGTGACTCGGTTAGAGAAATATAGAAAGAGAAAATGTTGAGAGAGAAAGAGAAAGAGAGATAGAGAATGAGTGCGTGGTGCTGAATATAAGAGTCTCGGACGGCAATGAGGTGGAAACCATGTGGGCGATAAAAAACATTACAATAATAATAAATTATTTTCTATATCTTTTTTATTTTATTTTAAATTATAATTAAAAGTAGTGGATTTTGTGAGTGCTGTTTATTACCTGGCATAATATCCTCCGTACATCTGGCGCCTTTTTTTATGTCTTAAGTTAAATATTTTACCTTTTTTATGTGTTAAATTAAATGTTATCCCTTTTTATCATCCAAATATTTTGTTATCCAAAAATAAATCCCTTACCTCCGTCAGGACTAAGAATTTTAAGATAAAACACTATCAAAAATATAAAGTTCAGGTATTTTTGGTAAGACTAAGGCCGTACTTTTTAAAAAATATATTTCAAATATATTGAAAATTAATATTTTAAATGGACAAAATCTGATACAAGGATAGAGTCCAAAAAGAGATTAAATCTTCCATCCACACACATCCTTAGACTGCACAATTCACAAAGGGCTTGGTAAGACCATATTTAATATTCCGTCTAAAATAAAATATAAATAAAATAATAGTTAAAAAAATTAATTAATTTAATTAAAATTAAAATTTTAATTTAAATATTTATTTTTAATTATTATTTTTGTATATTAGATAAAGTAATTAACACTATATATAAGTTCGTCGTATTAAAATAGAAATATTTAGTAATTAATATTATTTCATTAATTTTTAAAAGATTTGTATCCTCTTGATCTAAACATTTTTTAATTCTCTCAATTTTTTTTTCTTAATTTAACTTTTTCTTTCAATTTTTCTTCTAGTTTAAATTGAAAATTTATATTATATAAATTGTGCATATAAAATTTTACGTAAATCTATAATTATTTGATATACATTAAGTTAACATTTAATACACAGTTATTAAAAATTAGGCTAAATAGCATATGTGGTCCCTTAATTTAATTTCAGTTAACGTTTTAATTTTTTATCTTTTTTTTTCTTCGATTTGGTCCTTTATTTTAATTTTAAGTGACAATTTAATCTTTTATGTTTTAAAATGTCAACAATATTATTTTTTTTTTACAAAAATTCATCAAAAATTTCAACCAAAACCCATAAAATTAATTATATTCTTTAATATAATACAAATTTCATCAAATTCGTAACTCAAATATTCAAATAAACTTATATTTTCATTCTTTATTTGATGTTGTTAGAGATGAAAATATAGTTTATTTGAAGATTTGAGTTTTGAATTTGACGAAATTTGTATTATATTGAAGAATATAATTAATTTTATAGGCTTTGGTTGAAAATTTTGATCAATTTTTTGAATTTTTGTTAAATAAATGATAGTTTATTTTCATTCTTTATTTGATGTTGTTATAGATGAAAATATAGTTTATTTGAAGATTTGAGTTTTGAATTTGAAAAAATTTGTATTATATTGAAGAATATAATTAATTTTACGGGCTTTGGTTGAAAATTTTGATCAATTTTTTGAATTTTTGTTAAATAAAGGATAATATTGTTGACATTTTAAAACATAAAAGATTAAATTGTCACTTAAAACTAAAATAAATGACCAAATCAAAAAA
>JBBPBO010001985.1:9597931-9819584 GCA_037974295.1 Cicer cuneatum
ATAATATTTTTAATTGTTTTTTATAATAATAATATATTAAATTTTTATCATATCACGTTGATTTGTAAGTCAACTATTTCATGAGAATAAAATCTAACTAAATGAAGATTATAAGATAGGATAATAAATTGAGTAAAAAAAAAAATCAATATATAATAACACAAAACATTATTCATCTTATCACAATCATTAAACGGACTCTAAACTTATAGTTCATATATAGTATATTTTATGCTCGTATTTAGTCTTACTATTTTAATTAAATTGACTGCTTACCCTCATTAATCATTAATTGAATTAAAAAATTATCAACACATACAGTCTTTTTATTATTAATTAAAAATTATATTATTAAAATTTTCAGCTTATAGATATCTCAAAATTAGTTTAATTAACATAAATTGATTTCAATAATAACTTACAAATATATTTAGTCATGAACCAGATTACCTTATACGTCTCCTTAATTATCCATTAAAAAATAGTATTATTAAATATATTTAATTTGAGAATGTGACGAAGTAAGACGGGAATCAATATATTTACTCAAATAAAAATGAAAAGGACACTTTACAGCCAAATCTTGCCTGTTAATAAGGCATCGATCTGTTAAAATGGAAGACAGTGTATCTTGTGGGCTCGTTTATCAAGTACATATGTCGTAAAATAATTGGATTTTTATAAGGTAGTAAAACAAATTATTAATGTGACCAAGAATAATCACTAGTTGACCAATAGGCTCTTTGGAACATTAAGATGCTACAAAGAACCTAGGATCGAGAACTTTGTATTTGTATTTTATGGAATTCGTGTTAGTAAAAAGCAATTGAGCGTTTTTGAAGTTAAATCGAGCGTAGAGTTTCAAATTACTGTCATTTGCAAAATAGAACTTTGAAGTTTGAACAAAAGAAAGAAAAATCAATTTGACCGTCAATCAATTTTAGTTCAAAATAGAAGCTTGAACATGAGCTTCAAAGTTAATTTACTTTTGATGATCGATTGAATATATAGCTCCATTAAAATCAAACACTACTTTTTCAGTCAAATCTGACTGCCATAAACACGTATATAGAGCATTAACATGGTTGTAAACTATTACTACATTATAACATCATAAAAATTAAAAATTGATTTCGAACGAAGTGAGATTTTAAAATTGATTTTAGTTGAAATTTTTTTTTCAATTATTAATTAGTATTGTTAATATTAGTAATATTTTTTTTATAAAAAAATTGTCATTACTCTACATATGGTCGAGATTGAATTTGTTATATATTTATCGCTCCATTCCTGATTTAAGTTAAAAATAAATTAAATTTAAATTGTTTTATGTTTAGATTTATTCACATAAAAGTAAGTTAAACAAATAGATTTAAATGTAAAATTTATTTGGAGTAAAAAGATTATAAATTATAATTTCAAGTTAAAATTAATTTTATAGACAAAATTAATCCAAATCAATATCATCCATATATGTCAAAATCAAATTTTTTTATTTGAAATAAACATGACAAAGCAACTTACATTCGTGAGCATCGACTCGAACTCACCCTAAATTTTGCAGAAAAAATTCGTTTTAACTAAATGCACGTGTGAGTTTTCGTTAAAACTCAAACTTTATAGAGGGAGACGAAACTAAGATATTGATATAAATTCCACACCCACCACTTTAATCTTTAATAAAATTACTATTATTTTTGAATTTTTATATACATATAATTATTTATTTTATTTAATATTTTTTTATATATTATAGATTTGTATCAATATAAGAAAAAAAAATTATACTTATATTCGAAACCAAAGCTAGTATAACTCTGGTTTTCATTCGTTGTAGGAGTAACTTGGAGTGAAGATTACTTGACTATACACAATTTCTTTAGTACTCTTGATCACACTTAAACCAATTAGATTGAAGTCAAATAAATATAGTGTTTGGTACATAATAATACATCAAGAGATAATTCATTTTCGAGAGAATTAGAGAATCCTTTCTGTAAAAAAAGAAAAGGAAAGAATCTTATTTACTATTTCTAAGTACCTAATTTAATTAAATATTCTTACTATCTCTTCAAATAAATGTTGAATTTAACTGATTCACACATAGTAATAAGATATGATAAATAAATAAAAAGTCACGGTATTTTTGAGACAATTTTTCACAAGTGTGACAATTATCATCTAACTAATGGAGTATTTTTAGAATAATTTTCTTCTTATTTATTTGATTATTTAAATAAATAGTATTAATTATTATTTTATCAACGCCTTCAACTATTTATTGTATAAAGAAAAATATATGCATTAAGATAATAATGAGTCAAACGCAACACAAGAAAAAGACAAATCATTTCATGAGAAACAACAATTTTATCAATTTATTTGATTTTGGTAAAAACCTTAAACCAAATTCTCTCTGTCCCACAATATATTCTAGTTAAAAAATTTACCTCATTTTATGTATCGTTTTACAATATGAATAAAGTATTAATGTTATTTTTTCTATTATACCACTTATTATTTACTGTTTTATCTTTTATCAATTAATTCTTTTATTTTGTCTTTCTTATTAACGAAGGGTCATTTTGTAAAATAAGTTATAGTTTCTCATTTTCAGATAAAATTAATTAAATTTCTTAATTCATATGTCATTTACTAAAATGACATATTTTTGGATGAATAGTGTGTTTAAAAAGGAACAAGGAGGTAGTGCTACTACATTTGTTGGATTGTCTCTTATTTTAAGCATATTTGGATGATTTCACATCTATTAAGAATACTAGGTTTTATTTACTTTTTAAAAAATATTTTTTGTTTTTATTTTTTAAAATGTGTGTTCATTTCAAATTGACAACCAATGAAAGAAATAATTATGAGTGAAATTGTAATATAGAGAAGACAAAACAACTATGAAAAATGTATTTTCATAAACAATAATGAAAACAATCATTTGCCATTTTCTAAATTTCAAATATGTTTTAAAAATTATGTAAAAAAAATGGTGAGAAAAATATCATATCTTCATTCTTTTTATGTATTTTAGTTGAGGTTTAAATGAAAACAAAAAACATGTGACATGTGAAGTAAGAATCCTTATGTATTGTTGTAGACCTTGCATAGTGTATGAAATTTGTCTATTTGGTGTATTGATGTTTAAGAAATGTCAATTCATTTATGTTTTAGTTAAACAATGACATCAGAAGTAGTAATTGATTAAATGCATTTTTTAAAAATAAAAAATTTAATGTATCTAGTCATTTGATAAGAGACTTGTACTAAGAAATAAATTTTTAAAACACTAATATTTTGATGTTACGGCAACACTTAATTTTTTATAGTAAAAAACTGTTTCTGTAAGAGAGAACACTTTTTATATTTCGTTGTAGTTGAACAATAAATTTTATAATTTTTACAACAATTGTTCAAAATCGTTCTTGTTGGAGACAACTGGTTATTTTTTTCACCTTATCTGACCTAATATGCATATATTTCTCAGTGAAATTTATGATTTTGATACTAGTACTTTTTGTAGCACAATGTATAGCTTGTATGTGGAAACAACATTTATCATACTAGAGGAATACATCATATATATACAGCAGTTAGACTCCTATTTACTATAATGACATGTTTATTGTTTGGCCTGATTTTTTGGGATGTTGGCTTGAAAAGGTATATGAAAATTGATGCATTAGATTGACACAATATATAACTAAAGCATGAAAAATAAAATTCAAACAAAATCCTTACCATGTTAAATGATTGATAATCACAAGAGAAAATAGCAAGATCTATTCAATGCAATGGGATCAATGTATGCTGCTTTTACCTTCATAGGGGTTGTAAATGGTGCCTCAGTGCAACCAATAGTAGCAATTGAGAGATCAGTCTTCTATAGGGAAAGAGCTGCAAGAATGTATTCAACTTTGCCATATGCTCTTCCACAACTATTACTCCATTGTTAATTTTCATGCTAGTGTCTCTAACTCTATCATATTACCTGTTCACGATTCTTTTGGTGTACTTTTAATTTGTTTTCATCACTGAACTTGTTGGTTTATTTTTGCTTGGTAATTGAAGTTTTGTTCATTTGTGTGCTGCAATATTGGAAGTATCTTGACTATACAATTGTTCATGCATGTGCATTTATATTTGCTGATAGGATTGCTAGTTAAGCATGGCTTCCTATTTGGAAAGTGTATGAGAGAAGGAACTGAGTTTAAACCCATTATGTTAATTGTTGGAATTTATGTTGTTAGTTATGTTATTTGTTGAGTTGTGCCAGTTGTAAATCCTAACTGAATTAGTTAGTTAGGATGACTAGTATAAATAATAAAAACTGAGTCTTCAATTAGCAGGCAATTAGAGAGTTAATTGGTTGGGCTGAATTGCAGGGCAATTCAGTTAGTTTCTCTATAATTGCTACTCTATTCATTTTTCTCAGTTTCAATAATACAATCTTATGTTTTCTTCAAATTTACATTCAGTTCTAACATACCAGTTTTATCACTGGTATCAGAGCACCGATCTGGTGCCCTATTTTTGCTTCCTTCTACTGCGTATTGCATGAAGACAAGAAGCATGGTGAGAGATTTAAGTGATTGGGAGCAAGAGCGCGAGGAATGGCGCACACGATTGGAGTTGGCGGAGGTGCGCGCCAAGCATACGGAGGATCAATTGGCTGCACTCGCGGCCAAGATCGATTCCAACAGCAGTGGGACTATCCACAGGGAAGAAGCAGAGGCCAGCGACTGCGGTGGTAGACCCCTGGGTAATTACGTTGAGAGCGACTGGTGGAGAAAGCTGGAGATTCTGATTTTTTCAGGCGACGATGGGTACGGTTGGATGCACCGTTTGGAACGATACTTTGAGTTACGAAGCGTTCCTGAGGAGGAGAAGATGTGTGCCACTTTGGTGGCCATGGAGGTAGAGAACTAAGTTGGTATCACTTGTGGGCTAGATGCAATTTTGAACCAACTTGGGATGGGTTCAAGCTGGCGGTGGTTCGCAGGTTTCAACCGTCAATGGTACAAAATCCTTTTGAGTTGTTGCTGGCACTCAAACAAACAGGGACGATGGTAGAATTTTTGGAGGAGTTTGAGAAATATGTTGGAGCTTTGAAGGCCATTGATCAAGAATTTGCACGAGGAATTTTGATGAATGGCTTAAAAGAGGAAATTCAAGTGGAGGTAAAACTTTATGAATTAAAGTCTTTGTCCAATTTAATTCAAAAGTCTATTATGATTGAGGAGAAGAATCTGGTTTGGACTAAGAGAGGAACCAACACTTTCACTAAACCAACCACTATGTCTAAGGCCAGTTCTTACACTAAGACTGTGACGGTGGATACTAAGCCTTGGTTAGATAAGAAAACTAAGGGTGGTACCTCTGCTACTAATCTGGTGGGTGTTCAAGTTGGGGAAGGGAACAAAACCAGGGGTGGTGATTTCAAATGATTGTTCGGGGCTGAGATGAGAGACAAAAGGGAGAAGGGACTATGTTTCAGATGTGATAAGCCCTACCATAGATAACATAAATGCAAGAATAAGCAGTTTCATATGATTATTTTGGAAGAAAATGAGGAGGATGAGGACAGTGATACTAAGTTGCATGAGGTAGAAACTTTCAATTCTCTGCAATTGTCTCTTTGTTCAATGGTTGGGTTGACTTCCACAAATTCTTGGAAGATACAAGGGGTAGTTCAGAACAATTATGTTTTGATACTCATCGATTGTGGAGTTTCTCACAGCTTCATTTCTCATGAGGTAGTTCAGAAATTGAGCTTGATAGTGGAAGATACTCCTTCTTACATTGTGGAATTGGGGATGGTCATAGGGTGAAATGTAAGGGAAAATGTCCCAAGTTGAGTTTGCATTTGCAAGGAATGGAGATTAAGCAAGACTTTTATTTGTTCACCTTGCAAGGGGTGGATTTGGTGTTGGGTTTGGATTGGCTCTCTAGTTTAGGAGAGGTCAAAACCAACTTTGGCAAGTTGGAGCTTACCTTGTCTATAGATGGCAAGCTGATTACTTTGGTTGGCGATCCTGCCTTAACTAAGAATGAATTGTCTTATGGAGCCTTCATGCAAATTTGAAAGGAAGAAGGGGAAGGCTTGTTAATTTAGTACGATTCGACAGAGCAAAAACCAGCAGAGGGTTCATTCATATCCGAAGCCGTTTCAGAGGTGCTGCAACAGTATTCTGAGGTTTTTGAGGATCCTCAAGGTCTTCCACCCCAAAGGAGGTTATATCATGCAATTCATTTGAAGGAGGGGGCTGAGATATCGAATCTACGACCTTATAAGTATCCACACTATCAAAAAATTGAGATAGAGCGGTTGGTTTCAGAAATGCTTGAGGCTGGCATTGTAAAACCAAACATCAGCCCTTACTCTAGTCCTATCATCTTGGTCAAGAAGAAATATGGTGGTTGGTGTTTTTGCGTGGATTATAGGGCTCTCAACAAAATTACTATCCCTAATAAATTTCCCATCCCTATCATTGAAAGCTGCATGATGGAGCAACAATATTCACTAAGCTTGATTTAAAATCAGGTTATTGAATGAAGGAAGATGATATAGAGAAGACGACTTTCCGAACTCATGAGGTGCATTATGAATTCTTGGTGATGCCCTTCGGTCTCACCAATTCTCCTTCCACATTCCAAGCCCTCATGAATGAGGTTTTGAAGCCTTTCTTCCGGAGATTTGTCCTGGTTTTATGACATTTTGGTGTATAGCAAGGATTTGTCAGCTCATCTTGTTCATGTCCACCAAGTCTTGGCAGTGTTGTTGCAGAATGGGTTGAAGGAAAATAAGAAAAAAATGTAGCTTTAGACAGTCTAGTCTTGAGTACTTGGGACTTGTGATTTCTGGAGAAGGGGGGCAGCTTGTCCTTCCAAGACTGCAGCCATGACTTCTTGGCCTATTCCTACTGATGTGAAGGGTCTTAGAGGTTTCCTTGTAATAACAGGGTATTACAAACGTTTTGTCCAAGGTTATGGTAAATTAGCCAAACTCTTACTAGAGCTTTTAAAGAAACACAAGTTTTGTCGGACTAAGGAAGCTACATCTGCATTTCAGGCCTCGAAAATAGCCTTGGTTGATCTTCCCTTATTGGTTGTACCTGATTTCACTAAGGTCTTTGTAGTGGAAACTGATGCTTCTAGTAAGGGGTTGGGGGCTTTTTGATGCAGGAAGGTAAACCTCTTGCCTTTTGGAGTCAAGGCTTATCTTTGAGAGCTCAACAAAGGTTTGATTATGAGATGAAGCTTATGGCTTTGGTTCAGGCTGTGACCAAATGGAGACACTACCTTTTGGGCAACCATTTCATTGTGAGGACTGATCAAAGGAGCCTTAAGTTCTTGACTGATCAACGATTGTTCACTGCTGAGCAATTTAAATGGGTTGTCAAGTTCATTGGGTTGGATTTTGAAATCCAATACAAGCCAGGAAAGGAGAATACTGCAGTAGATAGTTTGTCTATGAGAAATATGTATGATGTCCTCTTAGTTCTACATGTGGAAGAGAATGATTATTGGGATGAGGAAGTGCAACAAGATTCTAAATTGCAGCAGTTGGTGGAGGACTTAATTGTCTCTCCTATTTCTCATTCTGGTTATGAACTCAAGAAGGTAAGGCTTTTGTATAATGGTAAATTGGTGCTGCCTAAGGGTTCTAACAAAATAACACTTATCTTAGCTGAATGCCATGATTCACCATGTGGAGGACATTCAGGATGGTTCAAAACTTTTAAAAGGGTCTCTAGCTTCTTGTTTTGGGAAGGTATGAGGAGAGATATCAAGAAGTTTATTGAAGAGTGTGATGTATGTAAAAGGAACAAGTACTCCACTTTATCTCTGGCTGGACTACTTCAACCTTTGCTTATTCCTTGCCAAGTGTGGCAGGATATTTCTATGGATTTTGTTGGTGGCCTACCACGAGTTAGAGGCAAGGATACAATCTTTGTAGTCATTGATAGACTTACAAAGTATGTTCATTTCTTTCTTTTTGGGCATCCTTACAGTGCTAAGGAGGTAGCAACTTTGTTTGTGAGGGAAGTCGGGAAGCTTCATGGATTTCCTTCTACAATTGTATCAGATAGAGACGCGGTTTTTCTCAACAGCTTTTGGAGGGAGATGTTCAAATTGGCTGGAACTAGTCTTAAGCATAGCACTTCTTATCATCCTCAAACGGATGGTCAAACTGAAGTTGTTAATCGATGCTTAGAGACCTATCTTAGTTGCTTTGCTAGCCCTAAGCCCAAGACTTGTTTGAATTGGTTACATTGGGCTGAGTTCTAGTTTAACAGTAACTACAATATCTCAGCTGGAATGACACCTTTTAAAGCTTTATATGGAAGAGACCCTCCATTGCTGATTAAGAGCTGCACCATTCCATCAAAGTTGGATGACGTCAATCAGTTGGGCCAGCAATGGGGTGATTTACTTGTTGATTTGCAACCGAATTTTGTTGAAATCTCAAGATCAGATGTGGGCACAGGCAAATAAGCACCGACGGTTGGTGAATTTTGATGTTGGGGAGTGGGTTTTCTTAAAACTTCAGCCTTACAAATTAATGTCATTGGCTGATAAACCATATGCTAAATTGACTCCTAAGTATTATGGTCCTTTTCAGATTCTAAGTTGCGTGGGGGAGGTGGCTTACAAGTTAGATCTACCTCTTGAAACTAAAGTTCATCTGGTGTTCCACGTTTCACTGCTTAGGAAGGCTTTGAAACCTCAGCATTCACCTCAGACCTTGCCACCAATGTTAACTGAGGAGCTAAAATTGGCTGTGCAGCCAGAAGATATATTACAGTGGTGGACTGATGTTGGAGGCAATATGGAGGTTTTGGTGAAATTGGCTCAATTGTCATCCTGTGATAACTCTTGGGAGTGAGTTTCCAAGATGTTGGAGGTTTTTCCGTCTTTTTCCCTTGAGGACAAGGTAGTTTTTTTAAGGGGTATTGATAGGATTGTATGAGAGAAGGAACCGAGTTTAAACCTATTCTGTTAATTGCTAGAATTTATGTTGTTAGTTATGTTATTTGCTGAGTTGTGCCAGCTGTAAATCCTAACTGAATTAGTTAGGATGGCTAGTATAAATAACAGAGAAACTGAGTCTTCAGTTAGCATGCAGTGAGAGAGTTAATTGGTTGGGGCTGAATTGCAGGGCAATTCAATTAGTTTCTCTGTAACTGCTACTCTATTCATTTTTCTCAGTTTCAATAATACAATCTTGAGTTTTCTTCAGATTTACATTCAGTTCTAACATATCAATTCTATGTGACTAAAACTATGATTAATTGACTAAATCTTGCCTTTTTATGTGAAAATTATCCTGAAAACTATGAATTTTGATTAATAATATTCTAACTTTGTTTGTTGTCCTTTGCTTTAATTTTATTTGTAGGTCCAAGATATCATGCAAATTATGGCAATGCTGAGACTGGATATGCTGGAAACCCTTACCCTACCCCTTATTATGGCATGAATCAAAATCAGGTAACATATGTCCTACTTCAAAGTTCAAATGTATCTTCTTAAGCATAGTTGACCTTATAATATGGCATTTGACAGTCTTGAGAAATTGAGTGAACCTTCCCTAATCAAAGGGTAACTGTTCGTTTTCATTTCTTAGTTAAATCACTTCCATTTAGCTTTCTTGGAAAATCTTTGGATTGTTCAGTACTTTGGTTGAACCTAGGTAGTTAATCTCAGAGTTTCCCCGCGAGATCCCGATGCAGTGCCTGACCTCGAAGGCGTGATCCGCGACACGTGAAACAATGTCCTAGCGAGATCCCGCTATCTTGACGTACTTTGGAATGTTTCATCTTTTCTAATGTGTTGATTTGCTGAATGCCATTTTGTTTAGGCTGAAGATGGTAAACTTGATTATATAGCAAGGATTGTTGAAACGTTTGAAACTCCTGATAAGGAGCAGTATTTCACTGCTCAGTGCGTTTTATTATAGTATATTACAATAATGTTGTATTATCACAACTGTTATATTTTTAAATTTATTATAGTATTACAATAATAATTTTTACTAAAATTATTTTTCTGAAATACAATAATTTATAATATTATTTTTTAAAAAATATTTTATTTTTTGCAACGGTTATAAAGCGTTGCCGTATTTTAATTAAAAAAAATTCCTACTAGAAAGGTTTTAACTTTGCAACACTGTAAAATCGTTGTCATTGTAAATTTGAAAAACTGTTCTCTAAGAGGTAGCTACATGTACGGTTTTCAGAAAACATTGTTTCAAAAGAAAACCGTTGCGTAATGCAAAGGCAACGCCTTGGTTTTCCACAGACAGAAAACCATTCTGGTAGATTACAGCAATGGTTTTTTAACGTTAACCAACGGTTTTTATGCGTTGCAGTAGGACAAAAATGTTGTAGTGAAATAAGGAATATATTATAAGTAATGTTATGTGTACACCTCAAAATTTTTAAACACTCATTCAACATTTTATTTTTTTCTCTATTACTCTACATCTTATTTTCTCTCTATCACTCCGTTATCATCACATCACTAATATATTACATTTATTATATCATTTTATTTATTTCTTTTTCTCAAGATGTGCAGTGGATTTATGGGTGCTTATAAAATATTTCCCATATATTATATAATATTTTATGTTTTACACATGGATTTCCAATCAACTTCATAGCAATTTCAATCTCAGTTGACCAAACCATACTTAACAAGTAAGGTGTTGAAAATGCCAAATAGGAACGAGGAGGAGAAGGAAGAAATTTTAAATAACGTTTCTTATGTTCAATGTTTAAGAGGGAGCGCTAACGTAAATAGAATATCGTTTTTTTCTTCTCTCTTTTCTATTTTGAAAAATTTAGAAAAAAGAAAAAAAAAACTAAAATAACTAATAAACTATCTAAAATTTATCTACTTCATTTAATTTAATCAATATTCTTCCTGTTTTTTAAATCAAACATATATCAATTTTTATTTATTTTTTGATCAAATAGACCCAAAAGTAAAGAAGGACGTATATGTTGTCCACAATGAGCAGCAGGAGACAAGGTCACAGTAGCACCCATTTTCTAATTTCCTCTAATATATGAACTCCAACACATGGGCTCCAGTTATCTTTAATCACAAAGGATTAAGGGCCACATGCATGCATGGAAACTAAATCTTAAATCTTCATCCATCATATCAATGGTCAACATCACACTATTCTCATCAACTTGACTCTGTTTTAAGTTTTAACATTAAATATGTCCATTAACCGGATATATTAAATTAAACCCACATGCTCAACATCCTAATTATTTTTTGTTAGATTAGTACTACTAGCAGTTACACATAAAAAAATAAATAAACAACTGCCCCTAGTTTTATATTTTATATGTTTGTTGTTTAACCACACATAGAAAAGGGACAAAGAAGATATTATTATATTTGCAAAGATAATGATAATGAAAAGGACTGTATTATATATATTCATTGTGTTTGAAAAGAATAGATGGGATGTGCACCGGTGGATTAGTAAACATATTCGATAATATTATTGCTCATAAAGAGCATCAGGTGAAGATTTTTTTGGTTATCCCTCGAGCCAAGTACACCTTTTTTTCTCTATATAATAAGTAATAAACAAATTATTTAAATTATATACACTATAAAATATTTTTAAGTTATTAAAAATTTAATTTTTATTATAATTATTTTTAAAATTATATACATTATCGACTGTGATATTTTAATAGTGTAAAACTTTTTAGATTGACGATGTATTAAATTTATATTTAAAATTTTGTTAACAAGTAATTTTAAAATTTTATATTAAAAAGTAAAATTATAACTTTAAAAAAATAACAACACAAACTATAAACAAAAGATAATTGTATTGTGTGATATTGATTGATTCACTACTAGAGTGCCGTTCGTGGTGGGGTGCAACTGTGAATGGAGGATAAGCCTTGGATAAGACTCTGTGGGGTTCCACTATCTCATTTTGTGATTTTGTGTCCTTTTCTTGTAAATCAGCTACAATTCTTCACTTTATTTACAAAGTTGCATCTAAGTTAACAAAAAGGTCCCATACAGCTTTTCCTTTCCTTCTTCTCTACTGGGTAACTTCATTCTTAATAAAATTGTTACGGGTTAATTTGCAAATTTGATCACATAAATCAATTTAATATGTTTAAATTTACAAGTATTTTGTTCAAATAGTGAATTTTATATTTTATATTGAAAATCTGCAAATTCAATTTCAATTTATTGACGTGACAACATATTACATATATTCTATTATTTACATAATTTTAATTTAGTTGTAGGATTTAATTTGAGACTTTGTTATTAATTTAATTGTTTTATGTATTTTGTTGTGTTTATAAATTTATTTTAAATATTAAATGATGTGTTGTGATTAAGTTTTATGATTTTTGATCAGTTTAAAATTAAATTACAATTTTTAGAATAAAAAAATGTTATTTTCTTTATGACTTACCAAACTCAACCTTATTTATAGTGAGTAGGTTTGATTTAAGTTTGGTAAACAAACTAACTTGTTTACAATCCTACTTTTAAATTATATTATTTTCCTTCGCTTAAATTACTTATTTTCTTTCGCTTACATTACTTGTTTACTTGGGTAAGAATACACATTATGAGTATCTGACACAAAAATAGTTAATTACCTACAAAAATAAGTAGATATAACGGGTGTACAAGTAAATTAGTATTCTTTTCATTCCACATTTTTTATAATTAGTATACACTTTATTCATTTGTTAAAACTAAAAACAAAAAATAAGACATCAAAATTAGATAGGTAAAACTCTAAAATTTTGAAGAGCACGTCAAACTAAAATACTTCACGTCTTCCCTATATCAATGCAATTAATTTAAAGATACACCAAAAAAAAAATTGGTTTAATCATAATTTCTCCAATCAGATTTCTAATCTCAAGCATGACAAGGTGGTTGTTTTAAATGATATGGCAAAGTGCAAAGCCTTCAGCTAGGTTAGTATTTTACTTGTCATTACTTTGAAAACAAATATAATTGAAAACCCAATCAACAAATAGAACTAATAAATAAAAAAAAATCAATTGAAAACACAATCAAGAAATTGAATTAATAAAAAAACCAAAATAAATAATTTTCAAAATATAAATAAAATAGAATTTTTTCTACGAAAAACCATAATTCTAAATGGAAATAGTTCCGAATGGAATAGATCAATACCTAATTCGTTAGAGAAAGAGCACTAAAGACCCTATTTAAGTCTAATATTATTGCATTTGAGAATCTACCATTTCTCTTGAGCCCTAACTCCAATAGAAAGAAAGACAAAATACTTTACACTCTCCACAAGCTCAGTTCCCACCGTACAAATGTCATTGTTCAAACACAAATGAAAGTACATAACTTTTATTCTAAACCTTTATTCTCACTCAATCATACATTGACTTAGGCGTCAAAGTGTTTGCAAGTATCACTCTACCGTTTAGGAAACGAAGTGTTGTCATACTAAAAAGTAAGTGAGTGAACAATTCTCAAATAACATACTAAAAATATTAACATTACTAATCGTTAACATAAGCTATTTTAAAAAAAAAAATTATATTTACATTTTTCATTAAAAAATAATACTAGACAATAAGCCAAACGAGTCACAGTCACCCATGGATACCCTGGCCTCCACCACAGGGTGCACGTGATGCAAGACACTACAACATTATCTTATATATCTACGTAAATATTAAGCAATGGAGGAAGTTAAAAGTCAAGTGTAGGCCATCCAATCCCACTTTCTCTAAAAATAAAAAAGCATATCTTATTGTGCAAATGAAATGTGGATTGAAAAAAAGTAATGCATTTTGTCCCAACATTTGCCCGTAATCCAGTGATATATATATATATATATATTGTAATGTATGATGCAAAATTATATTTTGTGGGTTTACTACTCATTTTGACAGAAAATTTGTTGGATGCGTCTTAGATCAATGTTAAATCTCACACGATTTATTCACTTGAAACTCACATGTTAATAATTACTACTCACTATAGCTTGTGCATATAAAACATAAAGAGAAAAAAGAAGTCCAGATATTTATTGGAAGACTAAATACCAAAGAACAACTATTACAAGTCCTTGTTTTATAATGTTTGAATGAGGTCTATTGTCACTTTCGAAAGTAAATTATATAATGGACGTGCCACACAAAGATAAAATAATATGTTGATAAATAATTCTAGGATCTCTTTTTAAATAAAAAAATTGGGGAGAGGGAACAAAATTTATTAATCAAAGTGGTATGGTCAATTTCACAATTGTTCATGAAAAAATTTGAATTTAGTACTTTGAAATAACAAAGTTATCTCTTACCACTAAAATAGCACATCAAGAATCAAACAATTGTAGGACTCTTATTTATGATGGTTGGAGGCAACCTAAGCTGAGGATTAAAATATTTCTAGCTTAGTCTTTTGACCACATATCATTCATCATTTAGTGGACATTAGCATTACAATGATGGGCCTTTGAAAAATAAAGTAAATGAGGAATTTTAATATAAAAGATTTGATAAAATATTTCTTAAGACACTAAAACCTAATTTAATTGATAAATATTGATATTGTTAGGTTGGATAATATATCGTGAGTTTGAACTTGACTTCACAATTGTATATGCAAGTTTCTTTATCATTTCATTTATATAAAAAAATTGATAAAATAAAAAACTAATATAAGAATTTATAAGACTTGACAAAATTGTATTTTAATATTATACAACATTTAGAGAATTAAAGAAACATTTTTTTTAAAAGGTAACATCATATAAAATGAAATTATGACATATGATAATATTATTCAATATCCGGCTTTGTCTTGTATATTTGGATTTGTTATGTTACAACAATTATATGAGAAATGAATTATTTTTAGGCCCAAAAAGCTCAGCCAGGCTACGTATATTCAGCAAAAGCATACAATTTGATGTATTTAAGCCATAGACAAACTGACAAAGGCGTTAGTTGTATGTGAGTTTTAGTAATAACTACCACTGCATATACAGATAAAAAAAACATACAACTAGATGTAGTTATGAGCAAAAAATTTGTCATTTTCTTAAGTGGCCGGGTAGTTGGTTGAATATATTACATCCATACTCCTTTCTTAGTAATTATATTTGTATCTTACAATTTTTTCAAACCACCCATTTAACCATTTCTCTTTTTTTTTTTTAAACAATCTCTCAGTTTTATTCATCTTTCAAATTTTTAGACGTCAATGGTTATATGACATTTTAAATTATGTCTCATACAATTTCATAATATGGAATGATCAACACATGATATGGTAAGAAAATCTCTTAAAAAATTTATTTTCAACTTCAGAGATTAGTCATTTGTGTAATTTAATTAATGACATGTAAATAATTAATCCATCTGGAAATAGGTGAAAATAAGAGTTTTTTTTCTTCTTTTATATATATTTTTTTAACTGTTCAAAATATCTTACTTTGTTGGACGTTCAGGAGGTCGCATCCCCGTCCTACGATCACATGAAAGATGATTTTTCTTCTTCCATAGGAGGTCGCATCCTCATGATGCAACTATCTACATTTTAATTTATTTTATTTTTTATTTAAACAAAACAATAATATAGTAGGAGGTCACATCACCATCCAGGGATGTGACTTCCTACTGTAGAGGAAAAAATCATCATTCATGTGGTCGTAGGGCAGAGATGCGACCTCCTGAAGGTAAAAAAAAAGTATGATATTTTAGTATATAAATTTCAATGTATTGTATATTAAAGAAAAAAAAAGATATATAAAAGAAAAAAAACAAAAAATAAGCGAACAAAAACAATAATTAATCCTATAAAAGAAATTAAGTTTTTCTATGTTTCAAAAAATTCAAAATTTTAATTTCTATAAACACTTTTGTGTTATAAAAAACTCAAGAGTTTGTCACAACTCGTGTATTTCAACAAATTTAAATTGAATTTTTTAGAATAAATTTTTTCTAAAAAAAATTTAATTCAAACTTTTCAGGACAAATTTAAAATCTCATGGGTAAGAAAATTTATCGGTTTTTTATTTATAACAATCAAGGACAAATATAGATACTTGGAGGATTTATATAATTGTGCTGTAGGAGGTAAAAATCTCTAGTCGGTCTAAAGTTCATACTCTTACCTCTAAACCCAGGTTCGAACGCTGCATTCCAATTAGCATGGGCCAGAAATTTAAAGTTATGGTTCATATAATATGTGCTGGGGCAACTAATCTATAATTACTCCATTAACATGTATATTGTGTTTATTGTAATCATTTGCAAATGCCATTATTGTCCCCAAAGTAGATCCAATTCCATGCAAATAAAAACTAATGAAAATTTTGACTGAAGGATCGTTGATAAATTTATGGTCTTTCAATAGACTATTTAACATGGACGAGCAATCACATGTAATGTTGGGAATATTATAATTAAATAAAAAATTGAATAACTTCAATAACATAAAATAAGGTAAATTTTCATGTTGAGTAATAAGTGGTTTATGATTGATCTCACCTAGTAACTTGTTGTATTTATTTGCGGTGTCTCCTGAGCAGAAACAATAATTCAAATACAATGGCAAATATTGGAGACAATAACCGTGCCAACTGAGCTAATATATTTACCAAAACTTTGTAGACCAGAAAGCCGGCCCATTTGGGAATATTGATTAGTGTAACAAATAGTAGGTGTCCCAATCCTAATTTCAAATGAACCCAAACAGGGCGTGGAAAAGTGATGAATGTAATTTCTATATTTCTCTAATCTAAACTGCACTAGTTAGAAGCTCTGTTCTCGTACTATCTGTTCTAGAATCAACATCATTAGCTTTACCACTTTGAACATCAGATTTGGATGTTATAGCTCCTGCAGTAGTGAATGGGGCATTACTTAAAGATACTAATATATCCGTTTTTTTCCTACTTGAAGATGATCCAGTGCCCGACAGAATTCGCCTCAGTTGTGACTGCTGACAAATAATGCGGCCTTTGTTCCATCCAGGGTAAGTAAAAGCGGATGAGACAATATCCTGCAGGAACAAAAAGGCAGCCTTTGCGATGGGGAAATCTTGGGCATCTATGCTTTCCTCCATTTTACCCCGCCTGGTTAAAAGGGAAAAGATATCAATGTTAGAAAGCTCTAACTTGGTCGAAATCAAGTACTAGACAAGTGTTTTACTAAAAAAAGACATGCAGACCATTGCATTTACAACCTTCTTATAAGTAAGGTGGATCAGAGGCAAGTGTACTGAGGACCGTTCTTACACCATTTTGTTTAACACCAATGGTGTGCAGTAAAGAAAGTAAATAAGATTAAATACATAGTTTTTAGAGATAAAAGCAACTTACGCCACAACAACAGCAGCAAGTTCAGGAAGACTCTCGCCAATCATGAACATCTCCTGCATATCATTCAACCAAATTGATAATGCTGTTAATGCAGCACCTTCAGACATTCTGCAAGACAATCAAGCTTTAGTTAAACATAATTCATTAAAGTCGAAAATGCATAAAACCTTCTCTTTTTGGAGGCTAAGAAAATAGAATGCTCACATTTTCAATTTCAACAATTAAACCCACTTGAAATTGAAAAAGGTTTCCACAGTTACATTATCCATCTTGTTAGCCATTTCATATGAACGATCATTCTTTCGCTTATATTTATTCTACTACCAATTTATCCATTGATTCCTTAGACAGGGGATTGATAATTAGGAACTAAAATCAACTCGAGTTTCTGGAGATTACATAAAATGGAAGAGGCTAATTGCCGGAATGGAAAGACGATTGTTCTAATACTCAACATTCTAGAGGTTTTGCATATGTTTTCCTTCATTGAAGAATAATAAGATAAGTTTTAAAAGAGCTAATTTCCACCATACCTGTGTACATCCACAGACCAGACAAGTTTATTTTTACGAAAAAGTTCGGGGAAAAGCCCTCGCTTAGATGCTTCATTGAGCACTCTGGCAGCCCTTTCTCTTTGGTACATCCACCAAAGAGCTTCTAATAGTGCATTGTAGAACTTCATTCCAAGTCCACATCCTTTAGAATTGAGTTTGTCAAAGATATACTCTACAATCTGCCAATTAGACTCATCATCAAAATCTCCCTTGATCATTTGTCCAATCACTTGATGAATATCCGACACCCTTGTTGTGATCATTTCATCGATTAGACTATAGGCATCAATTGACCTGAAACCAAAAAAGTTAGAGAGGTAAGCTTTAGTATAAAACATAAACAGTGCATTAGAAGTAAAATGCAGTAAATGGGCGATCAAAGATAAAAAACTTATTTGGCCTTTACGGCCTGCACAAGAATCAGATAGCAAATTTCAAAGAGAAGTAAATAAAAGAAGGTTCCCCATTCACATTAAAAAAGAAAAGGTTCTACATATAATCTAATCAGCACTCAAATGTGCCAAAAGTCGTTACAAGTTCCATCACAAACCATTTTTGTTGTTAGACCTCGACTTATGATGGACATCCATACTTTATTTTTTTATTTTGGCCACAAAGGAGGTCTATGACCTACTGTGGGGAAGAAGATGATTGGCTAAAAATGAAGGTGAAACGACTCAGCCAGGAGTAAATGCTGCAATCAAGTAGTCACCAAGGGACTTGGTACCAAATGAGCTAAGTCTGTATGACGATTCTATATTTAAAATTGTGAAAACAATCTCACACTCGAGTTACTGAAACAGCAGTACTCGCAGGTAGAGTTTGATGAATAAAAGCACACTAGAAAATAATTTTGATATTTAACAGGTATTGATGGTAAGCATTGATACGGATCATATGTTTACATGAAAGAAATATAAACATAACATCACTTTGGTAATTATTAGTAAAAAATAGAAAATAAAAACAAAATATTTTTGCAAGGCAAATAAGCCCTTAGATGCCATAATTACTCAACTGTTATTTCATCTGATTTTTAATCTAATATTTCACAATCTTATTAGTGGAACATGCTTGAGATCCTTTTTATAAAAATGCAAAAGATGTAATATAAGTAGTATGAGGGGTACTCAAACCCATATACAAAAGACCAGAGGTTAACTATATTAGCAACATTGCTTCATACATTCATTAGTGCAAGCACACTAGTTTGAAAAAAGGCATCCAACATTTCCCAGTCTTGCTTTAAGGCTTAAACCAAGACCAAGGTTGAAATTTAATATGGTCTAGGACACCAATCAAATAAAAAACTCTGCCTTCCAATAGAATCTTATTATGCATAAGCAATAATGACCATAAGCACCCAATTACAGTTATTTAAAACTTAGTAGCATTGCAACAATTTAAAAATAACAGGAAAAAAAAACACTTCACTATAAATGAAAGAACGTTTGTTTACCTGTCATTCTTTGTGTAAAGAGCTAGCATCATGCAGTAGCTCGTGACACTGGGAAGTATTCCTGAAGCTTTAATTTCTTGAAACTGCTCCTCGCTCTCATCAACAAGACCTGCAGCACAGTATATGCTTAACACTGCTTCAAGTGTCGATTCATCATGATCACAGTTTGCTTTTTCCATCTCAACATGAGCTTTTACAGCCTCTTCATATTGACCAGCTTGCCTCAAAGCTTCAATCACACCATTGAATGAATGCACATCCCGTGGTAAACCTGACTCACCCATCCTGAATAAAATCGCTTCTACCTCTTTGTACAATCCTCCCCTTGCAAAGGAACGAACGAGTGAATTGTAGGTCTCAACAGTTGGGTTGCTTCCCACTTCATTCATAGTGTTAAATGCAACCAAAGCCTCTTCATACAAAGCTGCTTGCCCATATGCTTCAATCACCCCAGTATAAGCCTTGGAACTAGGAACTACTCCCCTTTCATTCATATGAAGTAAAATCTTCTTCGCATCTTCATAAAGCCCTCCCTTCCCACAAGCAAATATCAAACCTTCATAGGTCTCCATGTTTGGCTCAACATTTTCATCCACCATATCATGAAACAAAGTGACAACCTCCTTAAAGTATCCACCTTCCCCAAACACCTGTATGAGAATATTATAAGTACCAGCATCAGGGTCAGTGTTGCTCACTTTCATTTCAAGAAAAAGATTGCGAACATCATCATACCTCCCATGTTTCCCATACAAATTCAACAGAATACTATAAGTGGCCGCATTCGGCACACACCCCGCCCCCTGCATCTGTCTAAACACCCCAATCGCATCCTTAATTGACCCTGATTCTGCGTAAGCCTCCAACAGAACATTATAAGAACTAACATCCGGCAAATTACCACCGGACTCCATTTCCCTAAGAAGCTCAGAAACCTTCTCCAATTTATTCAACTTACCAAAAGTATGAACAAGATAACTATAAGTATTAATATCAGGAACAACCCCACCTTCATTCATTGTTCTAAAAACCATTTCAGCTTCATCACCTAATCCTCTATGAGCACAAGCACTAAGCAATGTATTATAAGTTATAACATCAGGTTGAATCCCTTCATGTCTCATTTCAGCAAATAAACCTAATAAACCCTCCCAATCTAAACCACCCCTAGCACAAGCATTAATCACAGTGTTATAAGTTAATATACTAGGAGAAACCCTCTCTTGTTTCATTCTATCAAGTAACTCAACCGAAGTCTGAAACTGACCGTTACGACCGTAAGCATTGATAACCGCAGTGTAAGCAAAAACACTACGAGGAACACCTTGGCTTGGCATTTCATCGAACACCTCGCGGCACTTATCTAACAAACCTTCTCTTCCCAAAAGAGTGATCATGATTGTGTAAATGTGTTCGTTAGGTTTACACCATATCTGTCTCTGCATGTATTTGAAGAGACGAAGCGAGCGTTGCCAATCTCCACGCTGAGCGAATTCCTTGAATACAACAGCGAAATCGTTAAGGGAGAGTTTGTTTTTGAAGGAATCGAGACAACGAGCGATGCTGCCACGTGGAGGTAAGCTACTGAGTCGGTTGATTAGTGTTTCGACGTCGTAGCTGTATTTTCCGCTTTCTACTGTTACCGATGGGTTTCCGAGGATGAGTTCTCTGGGCTTGGCCCGGGCTTTAAATTGAAGTTTATGTTGGGGTTTGGTTGTGGAGAATGGGAAGGTGAGCTGACGGAAGGTGGTGTTTGGGTCGAGGAGTGTGGGGATGAAAGGAGATGGGTTTGGTAAGTGGAGAGAGGGGGAAAGTGAATGGCTCATTTTCTGTTATACGGTTTCTTTATTAGAAATTTAGAAAACGGTTACGCGGTAACATGGTGAAGGTGAATGTGGAAATGAATTGAAAAAAGTGTTAGTGAATTGCTTATTGCTGAGTTGTTTTGGTTTTTCGGTGAAGAGAGAAGGGAGGAAGTGGAAGAAGATGGAGGAGAAGAGTGAGTGAGTGAAGGTGACTTGAGAAAATGCCACGTGGTGTTTCTTTTTGTGGATAACGGTCAGGGGTATCTAATGAAAAATGGATAGAATAGTTGGGTTATTTGACCCGATTCAGCCCATGGGCTACGCATTTACAGGTTAAAACCGGGTCTGATCCTCCGCGGTAACGGATTTTCAAACGAGGTTAAGCGGGAGAAAGGAGTGTTACGCCGTTGCGTCTTGCGTTTTTCGTCCTATGCCCTGTCCGTTGACTATTGTTGCTATCATGACATCATGACTTATAATTATATTAAAAATTATTAATTTTAATTGTTGTTTTAGTCTCTTATTTTTATTAATTTATAAAATTGATATTTTTTATTTTTTATTTTGATTTTTTAACTAAAAATGAAAATGTAGGTAGCATGTTTTAATTTACAAGACATATGATATGATTAACAATAAGAAATAGCAGTAAAATTCTCTAAAAATTTAATTTATTTATGTAATTTAATTAATGATATATGAATAGTTAATGCATCTAAATAATTTTATATCATGGAATTGTATTTCACATTATTTAAAATATGTCAAATCGTCATTTTTTTAGTTCAAAAATTTGAGAGAGACCAAAATGCCGACTTTTAAAATAAATTGATCATTTTCGTGAATTAGTGAAAATAGATGGACTAAAATTGCAACTAAACCAAATAATTGTTTTGAGTTGGGATCATGTAGCAAATGTGAGTTAGAAGTCTCGAATTGTTTATAAAAGTACTGGTTGAGCAATATACAAGTGATATGACCCATAAATCTATTGTTTCAAGGTTTTGAGTTAATATGTGGTGTCCAACTCATTGTGCAATTGTTCTTAGTCAAATGTAGATGATCCCTCATATTCCCTTCATCGCCCAACAAATATAATAACCAAATTTTCCTATCCTTATCACACGGGTTTTTAAATTCTTTAATGATGTGTTTGGTTGAGAAAATAAAATGAGAAAAGAGAAATAAGTGATAAAGAGTGTAAGAAGAAATAAAAAGTAAGAAATAGAGGAAATTTATTGTTTTGTTTGGGATAAGAGAAATATAAGAGAGAGAGAGAGAGAGAGAGAAAGTGTATTTTTCTCTCTTCATTTGTTTTGTTGAAGAGAAGAATAGAAGTGTTGTTATTTGTAAAAGGACAAAAATATCTCTAGATTAAAAAAAAACTATGTTTTATTTTTCATTTTTGACTTTTTACTTTACATAACTTCACAAAATAAAAAATGATAAAAACATATTGGCACAACAGAAAACCAATTATGAAAGCAATTTAATTCATATTTCTTTGATGAAGTGCAAAGAGATTAAAAAGGTGGTGGGTCCCACCGAATTTGATCTCTCTTGTATTTCTTTGTCGTATCAAACAATAGAAATAACTCATTTATATGCTATTTATCCTCCGTGTGCTTCTATCTCACACAAACCTACTAAAACAAACACTCAAAGCGGTCTATCATTGATCAATACTTAAACACTATTGAAATTCTAACGACGACGGTGATACTCTTCAAAAGTAATAGTTCGTGACCTTAATTGACTTTTATGGATAAGATGATTACTTGATTGATTTCGATTAAATACGAAATACATATTTGTTTTCCTTTATTTGTATCAAACTTCTATCATTTAAGTTGATATTTTAGTCATAAAATCAAGACGACCATTAACATCTAATTCTAAGATACTATGTTTGTAATCGTAAATACTTTTCAAGTACTAATTCACGGTAAACCATGGTCCATACTATAATTTATCTCTTGATAGTTCGTGATTCAAATATAATTTATAGTAGATATTGTGTTGATGTTACTCGAAGCCAAACGCTTTTCAAATGCTATTGTGGATTGGAGTGACTTGCATGTAGAGGATAAATAAGTATAAAATACTTAGTTGGTTCTCCGATGTATTGAAGGATGGGAAGTGATTAAATTTGTTCACAATTATCATGGTATATATCAAAGATTTGCTAAGTGGAACATATGGATTGCTTTAGATACAAGGGCTTGGGGCACTACTTCATTAATTATGTAGTAATTTTGTGTGTTGGCATGCAAATTTGGTGGATTTTTGCTACTACAACATAACTTTTGGTCATCTAGTTCTCGCAACAACGGTGACCATCAATACCTATTTTGTTGAATTGGTTTGGTATCAATGATAATATCTTTGGTGGTTTTGGTGTACTTTTATTTGAGGTACTGATAGTAGACTTATCTTTGATGGTTTGGTATGGATGATAGTATATATAGAATGTATTACTTTATTAGGTAGTCCATAGTGGATCAAGATACGAACAATTAGACTTATCTAGCATATACACTATTATTCCTCCATATTCTCTCTCTACCGTAGACACACTATCCTCCCCATTCAAATATCGTTTGGGAACGAATGCTTCATGGAAATTTGTTGTGCCATCAATTGTTTTCTTTATGGAAGTTGGAGAAATTTTGGACCGTCTAAAACATCATTGCAACAAGCTTCTATCCACCGACAATCGCACGAATGAAGAATCAATACTATCTATATATCGTAAAAATCTTATTTTTCAACACAAATATTGAACAATCATCAACTCAACACCAATCATTTTGCAACTTAGTAATACACACTCAAATCTAACATTTGTATAAGTATGTTTAGGACATTATAATGAACTTTCACACAAAAATTTAGAATATTTTTAACAAAAGTTTAACTAAATATAATTTTGTAAGAGAAATAAACTTAAAAATTTATATTTAATTCACTCCATATTAAAAAATTTATAAATTTTTATAAGAGATATGTTTATGATATATTAGACTATAAAAAATAATTCAAAATTTTAAAATATACATATCAATTTACTTAATAAAAGGGATAAAAATGAAAATCACATTCATTATTAATTGAAAGGTTATATCTTTTCTATAGGGTACATTAGACGTCGTAAATGGATTTTGGATTATATTGTAATAATTCCATGCACTTAAAATTTATTTATCAAAAAATTTATTTTTAGAGAATTTAAAGAAAAATGTTTATAAGGAACAAGTGTTTTTTCTTCCTAAAATTTATCTCAATTTTAAAATATGATATATTTTGAATACAAACTAAATTATTAATTTACACGTTCATTCAATTTATTTTTTGGTAAAGTCAGTATTATTTTTTATTAAATAAAATATATAATTATGATGGACATAATAGTATATGGGCTTCTGGTATTAAAACAAGGCGTGGGCTTTCCTTTTTTTTCAAAATTAATAGTATAAATGGGCTTCTTTGCTACGTGGGGTTTCTTTTCACACTCCTCTCTGCTATAAACTTTCGCCTTAATATACTCGTGCACGAATAATAAATACTATTTTTGTATTAATAAATAATAAATACTATTATGATATTAGTGAGTTTTCTATCTTAAATTGGTAACTCTCTAAAAATAATATCAAGGGTTAATAAATTTAATATTATACTAACTTCCTATTAAAAAAAAAAACTCAACCAGATAGATTAATATTCAACTTAGCCTAAGCATTTCAACTATATTTGGTTTATAACCTGTCATAAATACATATTTCAACTATATTTCATATTTGGATTGTCATGTTATTTGTGGACTGTAATGTGGACCTTAAGCATTTTGGTACTACGTACATTATAACTTATTTACTATTTTAAAATAGTTTGATATCAACTTTTTTAATTCACACGATGAAACTAATAACTGTGTAAATTTAAAGACAAATATAGCACTATTTTACTGACTACTAGTAGTTATTTAAAAAACTATTTATCTAAGCAGAAAAAAGAAACGGTGGCGTTATAAGTTCCTTTAACTTGCATTGCATCGACGAGACCGCCTTGTCAATCGTGGTAGTATGGAACAGGAACCACGGGCTCTAATTTGTAAAACGGAAAAAAAAGAAAAATAACAGAACAGGGCCCACGGCACCAGTGTTACGGTTTATGATTAGGACGTTCTAAATGTAATTGCGCTAAGGGCAATCTAGTAAAATATCCCATCAAAAGACTTTCACTTCCTAACAGACACAGCAACTCCTTTGAAAGAGGGAAAAAAGAATCGAAAAAAAAAAAAAACAGAAACAAACTCCCATCTTATAATTCACTCTTTCCCCTTTCACTTCGTTCGTTAGTTTCTCAACCGACGAAACCACCAAACATCCTCTGAATGCATTAAACGACAATGGACGACTCAGAGGTAAAACGGTTTCACTCCACTTCTTTTCAACTGTTTTTCTCCGCCGCCAACCGCGGTTTTAGAAAAAAGTATGATACTTGTTTTTTTAGGGGTTTATGAGTGATGTTTAAATGAAGGAATGTTTGTTTCTGAATTGTGATAATTTTTTTTTGGGGGTTTTGATTTGATTTTTCGTGTTTTCGAATGAACTTTGATCAGAAATTGACGGCTTTGAAGAAGGCTTACGCCGATATCATACTCAACACGGCTAAAGAAGCCGCGGCGCGTATCATGGTTTCAGAGAGAAAATCCACGCGCTTTCAACAAGAGCTTGCTTCTACTAAAGATGAGGCACTTCGCATGCTTCTTAGGCTCAAACAAATGCTCGATTCTAAGGTTTGATAATCGTATTTAAAAAGGGTTGCTTTTTGTTTTCTTAAAGTTGTTTTGTTTTGTCTTTTTGTGATTCTTGTTTATGTGTATCTTGTTTTTTGTTCAAAATTTGGTTTTTGTTTGTTCTGAGACTTGGTCTGGGTTTGGGTTTACTCTACTTTTGTTATGTGAAGTTTGTTTCTTTTGTCTGTGTTCTTATTTGATTTATAATAAGTTTCGAGCTTTCTATTTTATTGAGTTAGTTTTGCATAGAATTGTTGATTCCTTTCTTGCATCAAGAACAACACTCATTTTGTTATGTCCGACAAATTTTTTTCTAAGAGTAATAAGGATAGACTATACTTTTTTAATGTGACATTTGTGGTGGTCGTTGAAGGAATGCAATCAACATACATTTAAGAATGTATTTGATATATTTATATTTGTCACTCGGTGTCTGCACTTCTGTTGATACCCATAAGCCTGGTTTGAGAATGAAACTGACTTGATTGTGAATGTAACCATGATTCAATAGCTATATAGTCTTCATCTTTCTGTGTTTTTGTGTGCTAGGTTTGTTCTTGTGGAAGCATATGGCAAAATATATCTCACATTCTCAGATAGGAATTACTTCCTATGATCCTATCTATTATCATTCAGCTTTTGAATCTAAATTCATCAGGTGTGATATCAAATTGATAACTTACTATCGATAATTTTACAGGTCAAAGAAGCAGAGCTGACATCATTGAGTCAGCAAAAGAAGATTGATGAGCTCGAAGCTCAGCTCCAAGAAGCTGAGGAAATAGTTAGAGACCTTAGGGCTGAATTGAGAGAAACACAGGCTGAGCTGGAGAATGTCACAAAACACCAAATGAATCCCTCAGTCGAACAAAACATAAAGGGTGAAGTTTTTGCAGTTCGGGAATATTTTCTGCAGGAGAACAAACATGACCATTATGATGGATCTGTGCATTCTGCACCTGATATACAGTTTGAATCAGTACCGGTTTCTGATACTAGGTGCCCTATTGTAAATGGAACACATAATGGAAGTAAGTTCTTTGTGTCTCACGATCATGCAAACAACTGCTACATTCATAACCCGGATTTTGCATCCATAGTCATTAGGAGGAAAGAGCCTGAGCTCTACAGAAATGGATGTACTCAGAGAATACGAGCGTTTGATAGGAGCGTATTTGATGGAAATGTATCTGTTTCAGGAAATGTAGATAATGCACGGGATGAAACTTTAGTAGGAGCACATGAAGAAGGTAAGGAAATGACTGTTACAGCTAATGGCAAAGCTGATGTTATTTGTGAAAAGGAACAACCAGATGAACTTAAATTAATGAAAGCAGATGCTGACCTTGTCAAAGTTCCGGTTCGTAAACAACACGTACGATTTAAGAAGAGGAAGACCCATCAATCTAGATTGCATTCCAAATATCTCAAGGGAACTAATAAAGAATCATATCTGTCTGTTGCCAAAAGTTCTCCTCATGTATTGGAAAACAACGACCCTTCCAAGGTGAATTCTTCTGTGGCACATGAAAATGAAGTTCTGAAGGATCTAATGTCTCCTTTGGCCAAAGCACCAACTGACACAACTACAATAGTTGAGCAACCAGATGAAGTTAAAGTGATAAAAGCAAGTGTTGTCAAAGGTCTAGTTCATAGAAAACACAGAAGATTTAGGATGAGGAAGACTCATCGATCTAGATTGCATTCTGGTCGGGTTAAGAAAACAAATAAAGAACCATATCTGTCTTCTGCTAAAGATTCTCGTCATGCATTGGATAATAGTGACCCTTCCAAGGTGATTTCTTCTATGGCACATGAAAATGAAGCTCAGAAGGATCTAATGTCTCCTTCTGCCATAGCACCCGCTGATGCAACTACAGCAGTTGAGCAATTAGGATCTCATATCAATACCAAAAAAGGGGAAGAATTTCTTAAAGGTTGCAGTTCTAGGAACAAAATTGAAGATGATAAAGAACCATTGGATAAATCAGATCTGACAAGACAAGAAAGTTTGTCCACTAAAAGTACGGAGGTTACTGGTTGTAAAGATGTTGCTGCAGCTGATGGGTCCCCAGATAAAATGGACCCGAAAGTATCCGATGTAGATGAGAAAGTTTCTAGTCGATTTGAAAATGATAAGTTCCTCAAGTACACATTCCGGAGAAAACGTAAGAAGGGGTTAGTTAGCAGCGACGATGCAGGCTGCTCTCCAGATAATAGCAATTCAAAGAAAATTTGTGGAGAGAAGCAAAATGGTCACGTGGAGCCTCAGAAGTCTTGTACAATGACTGAATCATCTCGGGAAAGCCGACGACTAGCACAAGTTGCTCGCCAGGTTGGTGACACAGCATGTTTATATATGAATGCTTGTTTATGTCTTTAACTATTTTGGGCATGGATGTTTCTGTTTGCATATCTATGCATTTGCAAACTATGTGGTTCTGTATCAGTGATAAATGAACCACTGCTCTATTTCAGAGATGGTTCTAGCGATGTAGAAATTATGCTGTCAATTGGTGACAAGGGAAATTGGTTACATTGAATATTCTTTTTATAAAGTTTTGCATACCTTAAAATAAACCAATAGTTCCTCTGCATGGCATTTTTGCAAGCCTTAAAAAGTTTTTGGTAGATTCTGACTAAGAGTCTATGAAAAACTGACACGGATATTGAACACGACACTGACATGTAGACATTGGTACGACACTGACACATAGATATTGGTAATAATTTAAAAAATAGATGTGATTGATGTAACCACATGTGTTGGTGTCAGACACCGCCAGATATACCTTCAATCCAAGGTGTCAATGCTACATAGCTAAGAGTCAGTGTTTATATAAGTCCAATAAAAAGGACTGTCTCACGTATGATGTATATATTAGAAAGCTACCATCAATAAATCTTTTATTCAATAGCCTTTCAAAAGTACAATAGAAACAAGCTGAGACTTTGAATCTATGTCTTTTTATGTTCTTGGACTTAATTCCCCTTTCCCATTTCTTTTCATAGCAGGGCATCATCTTGGAGATGATGTTTGAGAACTAGGTCAAAATATAGAACAAAATGGTGTTTATTGATAGAAAACTCTATTTATGGACCCAAATCACCATTTTGCGTATTCCACCCAAATTTCACCTCAGTTGTCAAGCATTGAAGTAAACCTACAGGTCCAAAAGTCCCACAGTTGAATCTGCCGCATGTTACTATTCCAACATACATCGGTTATCTTTTCAACCAAGCCTCTTCTTCACCTTCACACCACTTCATTTGTGCTTTTAATTTCTGATTCTTGACCCACAAAATTGAGGGGTTGTTGTTTTCTTTTCTCACTTCTCTATCCTTTGTTTCTCCCTTATCATCACATACTTTTTATCTTTCATGATCTTGCTTCTTTGCTTATTGGTTCTGTTGGTTTTCTCCCTCCTAGGATGCTCCCTTTTCCAAGATATTTGAAACCCGTGTTTCTCATTTCTTTTCAGAATCTATTTGTGGCCTTCTCGCCTTTGATTATTTGCTTTCATCCTTAGTTGCCACTCTAAATTCCTTTCCAAAACAAAACATAACCTCTTTGATCTCTCCTTCATATTATTTTTAGCCTATTATCTCATACTCTGTAATGAACAAGGTTTACCTATCATGGTGATTCCAATTAAGGAAAAACTTCTATTGACTTCGACTGTTTTGTTACTTTGAGGCTTATACTTATTCATGATTTGGCGCTGCATTATTCGTCGCTTTTGCTCCTTTAACATTTTTGTTGTGATTGACTTGTTAACTACAACTTTTGATTATTGATTATGATAGTAGTGATGGATATATTTAATTTTGGGTAACTTTTTGGGTTTGAGCATTTATATATGCACAACTTAAATTCTCTACCATCTTACTAATTACTATAGTATTTTGAAGAGTATCACTCCGATTTTGGTTCTGATTATCATAAAAACACATCCTCTTCAATGAAATTTAGTTATCTGAAGTTTGATTAATTATATGTACTATGAGGTTTCCTCTTATTCCATTTATTTATTAATATCCTACTTACACAGAGTTTTGCAATCTATTTATGTCTTGTGTGTCTGAAGTGAGACCTATACTTTATAAAATACTTGTGTCTGTGTGTGATAAAGAAACTTATATAAATGTTAAATCCTAAACTGTTGGTTTTCTAATAACTTCATATTTTATCCTCTAAAACACACTTTTTTTTTTTACTTTTGAGGAGCCAAATCCATTAACTTGATAGTTGAACAGATTATTTTTTTACTGTCAATGGAATACCTTCCCCATTAACTCAATCTCTCTTAATGATTTATGTATTTTTTCGTAATTTTTACTTTTAATTGTTTGCATTGTTGATTGACTTCTGGCTTTGGCCCGATTCCATGAATTTGGTGTCAAAACATTTTCTAGAATTATGAATTTACTAACTATAGGTTTTCACTTAATATAATGGTAGTCTTCCAAAAATTAACCATAACATATTTCTTCAATCTTTTGACAGCTCATATCTTTGTCTGAGAAGAAATGGTGGCAGTAGATTCATCTATTGCTATGATGAGAAGCGGGTTCGACGCAAAGAGTGTTCAAATTCAAAGCACAGTCTGATGCACTATTGTTTCCGGAGGTGGCATTTATAAGGATGCTTTAAGTTGATAGAGGCGTGGAACATGTTAATAATATCTACTACTTTTCTTTCATCCTTAGATAGCAATTGCTAATTAACATTATATCTATAGAACACAAATCATATGTGATGTTGATGGCTTTCTCTTGGGGTCATTTTTCCAATACAAATTTTGCTGATTATAAGTTATATTCCCACCAATGGTTTTGGGTGTGATGCTAATAAATATTTAACATATATAAGAATGCTGTTATTTTGTAGTAATAATTTCTGGGCAAATTATATTAAAGGAAATTTATAATTGTTTAGGCTAATATTTAGCCAAAATATATGAAGAACATAGAAATGAGTTATTGTATTTCCCTTTATTAAAAATAAAAACGAGAATGTTGATTGTATGCAATGCCATAATTTGGCATGTGGGTCTAGAAATTAGGTTATCTTATATTATTTCTATCATCGTTTTAAATGTCATTGGATTTTAAAAATTGTTTTTATTTGACCCCAAAAAAATAAATTTGTTTCTTAAGATAAATGTTTATTAAAGATGTAACATGATAACTAGGACATATAACAAGAAAATTAACTCAATAGTTCTTATTGTTGCGATCTTGTCTCTTTTCTAACTTACAAATAAATAACTTATTAATAAAAATTTGTTTGACGGCTACTTGAATTGAAGTTTGGAACTTGAGAGTGAAACTTATCAATAAAGATTTAGAACTTAGAATTGTATGAGCATCTCAATAAAAATTTAATTAAACTCCTGGAATTTATGTATTAATGACATGTATTTCTTCGCAAAAGTATGTTGGAGCAGATGAATACTTGAAATAAAATTGAATTATTTTATACATTAAACCAAACAATAAAACAAAACCACGTTCACTTAATGTAGCTAGATATAATCAGAATAAAACACAAACATACACCCAAAAGAAAAAGACATAAATCTCTACAAAATTCCAATAGTAGGGCAAAACATAAAGCTGAAAACTAAAAAACTTGAACTATAACAAAGCACTAAAAAAGAACTTCAAATCTAGTGGTGTCTTTGAATAACCAAGTTAAGAATATAATTCAGCAATATGTTTAAAAACCATATTTTGGTTGGGTCAGTGCATTCAAACTTGCATTATCATGCTCACTTGTAGGTAAAAATGAAAGATCTTTCCAAGAAAACTGATCAGGTTGACGAATCCAATTCAACACATCATCATCAAGTTGATTAGTCCAATCGTCAAGTTGATTAATCCAATCATCAACATCAGCAAATTGACTGACCCGTTCCTCAGGTTTAACCTCTAAATCATCACATTCCACAAGTTGACGAAGTTGATCTGTTGATGAACTTGGAGGCAGATCAACATGATTAGTGAAATCCACCATCTCATAAACATCATGACGTGGTAATTCCATCGGATCATGGATGTATTGTTCCATTTTAGGGATGCCTTGAATGACATTGATTTGGCTTGAATTTGAGGAGTCAAGACTCTCTGGAACCATATTTTGCACGTAAAACGTGTTATGCAAGAAATTATTAGTTTCAATTTTTTGGATATTTTTCATCATGTTAATTTTGTCATTACAAGCTTGAACCTTAGCATTTATAGTTTCCATGAAGGCTGTAAGATGCTCCACTGGGATGTTATTGAAAGATGAATCCCAAGTTGGAAACTTTTTCTTCATGATAGCTTTTTTCACTTTTAAAATTTCAGCTTCAACTATTTCCTTCTTAATTTCAAAGTAGTTGTTGATATCAAAAATCTTAGGAGATGTTTCGATCTTTTGATTCTCATATTCTTGAAGCATTGACTTTACAACTGTAGGGTCTTGTGGCCATATTGTTGGTGCAACATTACCATCACCATCCCCATCATACATAATCAACAACAAACATCATAGAAAATCAGAAACTTTCTTTATTAGTCCCTTTTTTCTTTGCATCAAAGTTATTTTGCGAGCTTTTTCATTGTTGATGTATTTCATTGTTAATTTTGCACGCCCCATTCTACAAATTTCAAACAAAAATCCAAAAGTTAATTAAAAATACTAACCAACAAATTTTGACATGTTCTCATGATATAAAAATAAATCCACGAAACAATTTTATAATAATAATAATAATAATATCCTTTCTTGCTGAAATATTTAAGAATTCATCTCGGTTCTTTAATTTGCTAATTTTATTTCTTTCCATGTGAACTTCCTTAACACAAAACAAAGAACCCATCTCAATTTTTTAATTCTCTTTTCCTCCTTAATTACACAAATCTTTAACAATATTGTTATAGTTACAAGTTACAACAACAACAACAATATAATACGTCTTCTTACTAAAGTATTTAGAAAAGATATATATGCTTAAAAAGAACCCATCTCAATTTCTTATCCTATCAGTGTGTTGTTTTCCTCTTTAATTACATAAATCATTAACAAAAAATTTATAGTGACAAAAAACAAGAATATTAAAAATACCTCTTTTATTAAAATATTTAGAAAAAAGAACCCATCTCAATTTCTTAATTCTCTCATGTTATGTGATTAAAAAATAAAAAAGAAAGATAAGCTGCGAAAAACAAGAATTATTTATCCTGGCCACAAAAGATATGTAACATCATTACCAGTTAAAAATAAATTGTTCTACCAACAAACGTGTGCAAATCATAAAAAAAGTAGTAGAGGAGATATCACAACAAACATTAAGACAGAAAAGGTTGAGACTTGAATGGTTCTTTACACAAAAGGCATTGAATATATACAGAGAAGAAGAAGAAGACAAACATCATCAAAGATAACAAATACAAGAACCCAAGAACAAAGAAAGAACAATTGTGTGTAAGATTTGTATGTTACCTTAATGTGCTCTTGAACTCAAAGTGATGGAAGGGATGTTGTAGTATTCAACAAGGAATGTAATCTTGAGTTTTACTCAAGTTGAATTTATATACACGGATATTAACAAAATCTTTTTTTTTTTTTTTGGTAAGATTTGTTTTATTTTAAAGATTTTAAAAGATTTTATAGAAATGTATAGATTTTAAAAGAATCTTTATAAGATTCTAATAAATTCTTTATAATTAAAATTTTAAAAAACTCTTTAAAATAATTTGTAATATAATATTTTGAAATATTTTATGAATTTATATATTAAATGACAAAATATAATAAATAATAAATATATTTTTACAATTTGAATAAATAAATAAAAATTGATACAATTTCTAAATTTTTCAACAACAATATTGTTCTAAAGAAAGCCGTAAATCAAAATGTGAGGAAATAACATAAATATAGACTTAAGTTCAATTATCACATCTATCATAATCGATCCTATTTTTTTATGTCAAATGGTAAAAGACAACCCAAGGACATAACTAAACTTATATAAAAACTTATACAAAAAACATATACCAATAAAAAACTTATATAACCCTTAAAATATTAAAAAAGAATAAATCACTAAAAAAATGATTAAAAAAATCAAAAAATAAGGAATAGTAAGAAGGTTAATTTAATTTAAAAAATGATGATTATTATTATTAGTACTCAAATTATTTGAAATTTTAAATAGAGCATCGAGAATATAATTAAGTTGATAGAAGGACAAGAGGGAGGATCGTGAAAAACCCTAGTTGTGTTGTGGATCGAGAATGGGAATTGGAGGTAAGGTTGGGGATTATGCTTTTAAAGCATTCACAGCAACTCTCGGTGTTACTACTATTTATCTCACTGCTACTTTCTCCGTTAACGTTTACAGAGGCCTTCGTTGGCACAACGCTCAATCCGTACTCTCTCTCTCTCTCTCTATGCATTTTTTTCATCTTATTATCGAATTACTAGTTTCAATTTCCATTTCACTATTCAATCTGTAGTTTGTACGCTAAACTATACTATTTGCATCAATCAATTTAGGTTAATCGCTTTTAGTTAGAGTTCTTTCACTGCGATTCATATTTTAGCTTTAGTCGAAACTTGTGGAATTGTTAATTGCCCCTGCGTATTATGTTTGTTTTTCATTGATTATTCCTATTTTATATATATAAAAACGATTATTCAGTAATTGTTTCCGTTGAAATATTGATTCTTATGTCAATGTATGCATTGATGGATTCAAATACTCCTAACTAATTTGTTAGGAGAATAGTTATTTAATTAGTTAAATAGGTTGTTAAATATTAAGAGAGTTTGTTGTAATTGTAATTATACACTGCTCTTGTAAGTTGAAAAAGAATTTTGATTCTCTCTCTTTCTGTTTTAAAGGTTAATTGGTTAAAGTAAGGCATTTCTGTTGTTACTGAAAAACTCAGTAATTGATAAGATTGATTTTCTCATTAACAATTTGAAATGTCTGACTTTTATGTTTAATAAAGTGAGTAGCCAAATTCTGCATTAATATACAAGGTTTGGATGTTCTTCTCAAATGATGTCAAAGTATAGGTTAGGCTTCATGTCTTTGTGTTGGGGTGATATTTATGGATTTTTTTTCCTGACTTATGAATTTATGGTGCTGTGATCTTAATCTTATTGTCAAATTTCTTTGAGCATAGATATCTTTATCTAAATTTTAGTACTTTTTTTGCAGAAGCTTGATCAGGAAGATGCTGGCGAGAAGGCTTCATGATTCATTTTATGCAGTCTACCTTCTTGAATTTCAAATCCTGATCTGTAGAAATGTAATGTGAGATTTTTTCTGATAGTTTTAGCTTGATTGGTCCATAACTAAAAGGCCATCATGAGTAATAACCTGTTTAACTATCAAAAGTAGATAGTGATATTTCATAGATTGTGTTCTCATACGTTATTTTCTAATTTACATCTTATATGCCTGAAGATTTTCTTTTCAACATGTATGGGGGTAAATAATAGAGTGGTATTGAGAATGTTGGCTGGCTATTTTGCAATATTTATTTGATTGGGACAATAAAACCCCGTCTTTTGTGAAGCTCTCTTATGGTCTTCCTTTCATGAATCTGTCACATTACGATTTTTCCCCTGGTAAGTTAAAGCTATACCATTCCACATTATGGGCTGTTTCTGGTGGTGTCTTGAATCACCATTTATCTGCTCTGGTGAGAATTGTTTCTCTGTCGCAGACTGACAGTATGTATTCCATCTGAATGGCATGAAGTCTCAACTTATTTTGTATTTGATTTGACCTTTTATCAGTTTCTTTTTCTATTTTAGCTTTTAGGTTTTCAAAATCAATTAATGTCAATGTCAAATTCATATATTACCAATAAAAGTAAAATCAATAATATAGTGATTTCCCTACATTGTCTACTTTTATTTGTTCTACAATATTATCATATTATGATTTTGATTGACTGCAGCTATATGATTAAGTATAATATATTTAATGGCATTGACATTTTACTTGGTTGATTAATTGTATGTTTGGATAACTCTAAAATCATGGTGGAAAATCAGTGGACTAGAACTTACCCACTGTAGCTTTTAAAAATCACAGTAGGAGAGCTCTAAATTCACATTGGTGATTACCCATCACTCAATCGAATACATGCTAAGGCTTGTTTGAGAGGTAGAAGGGAAAAGGAAGGGGAAGAGGTGATAGTCACCCACCTTGCATGAGAGATTTATCTTCCTTCCCATTCCCTCCCCCCAAAGCTTTTCCATTTCTTCCCCTCTTAACTTTCAAACGAAGCTTAAGTTGTTCCGTTGAGACTGGTTAAGATGGTTTAGCATTTGTCACTCAAAAGCATAAACACAAATTATCGGTTCATATTAATTCTTGTGTACATCTAGTTAATTATTGTAGACACTCACAATAAATATGAACACATAAATATTTGAATGTTTATTCTCCCACCTCCAATGTTCTCAAATATTCAAAAAAATATGCACCCGGATTAATACGAACGTGTAAAATACATCTCTGGATTAATCAATTAGACAAAATTTGGAGGCTTTTGAGAAGACTTGGAGGTGAGAAAAGAAATTTTCTAAATATTTTGGCTTGGTTGGAATTGAATTGGTTTTTGACATAAGAACCAAAACCTGATCCAATTCAGTGAAAAGGGAGTTTCATTGTGTTTTTTTTGGTTTGTTTGGAGTTACTGATTTTAGTTTGGTTTGCATTGGATTGGTGATAAACATCTCTATCAACATGGCCATGGCCTACTTAGACTGTCTTTTTATCAAATTCATGTCCTCTCTATTTATTTTAATTATAATTATTATTTTTTAAATCCATTAATTTGAAGTATAGTTTTACAAGTTTTATAAACTTTTAAAATGGACACTCATTATTTTTTTAAACTCGTCTTATTATTGAAAAGCTTGAATTCAAAATAACAATATAGGTATCTTATTGACCCATTTTCCTCATCTTAATATCAATCTTAATGACACAGTTATTTACTTTCTCTTTTTATAACTGAAACCACTGACCATTTTCATAAGGTGGTCGAATACCTTAGATCATCCCAATGTGGATTTCTTTTGAAGTGATGCTCATTAGGCACCCCATTGGGGAGTGAAAGCTTCTTTTCTCTCTCAAGTCTGTTAAAAAATCTTCAAATTTTGTTCAATAAACCAATCTAAATGTGTATTTTACATAATCAGATTAATCAATCTAGACATATATTATTTGAGGAATAGGGAGAACCCTTGAGGAGTTAGTAGAGAGAGTGTTTACCAAGAGAAAAATGACATGCAACTTATGTAAGCACTCTCTCTCTCCTCTTCTAATGTGCAAGTCTCACAAAAAAAAAATTATTAAAAAATATAATATACATATAGTTATAACAATATAAATTATTTGTTGAAATATAATAATATACTATACATAAAGTTATAACAATATAAATTAATTGTTGAAATATAATAGTGTGTAGTTATCGATGAGATCATTTTGTAAATTTTGATAGTACTAACATTAAAAATTATAAATGATGATTCAATACTTGATAGGTACTATACTAATATTAAAAATTACTATTAAAAATGAGTGAGATGTACATGTTTAACTACTTGGGTAATCATTTAAAGAGTTCAACATTGTAGATGTGTTTAACCACTCATATCGAATTCCTTATCGTAATTTTGATTGAATTGTTTTTTCAACATTGTAAATACCTATTTTTAAATTATGTCATCTTCATCACACACACACACACACACACACATATATATATATATATATATATATATATATATATATATATATATATATATATATATATATATAATATTAATTATCCTTTTGATCACCCAAAAAAAGAGTTTGATATCTTTTCTATTTTAATGGCAGAAACAGACTTATTTTGTTCTAAAAAAACACATATATTTAGCAATCAACAATGAGTATGTTTTATTTTAAACTTATTTAAAATATTTTAATAATCAATCAAATATTAGAAGCTTGAAATTATTTCATCAACTTCACAGTTTCCGGCCACTTTAGCAAATCATTCTTCAATTATTATTCATTAGCAAGTCCAATTGTCCAAGCGACAGCCTACAAAGCGCTGGGGATGGGTTGGCACATAAGAATCTTATCGAGCCCTTTAGGTTAGATAATCTTATCAGACCCTTTTCATTTGAACTACTTCAGAAGCTGTGGGAAGCTCCTAAAATGGTAGATGTCGCAATTTCAGGGACGAGCCATAACAGCGTGTTAGACATATTGATACCAAAATCTTAACATGAAGAGTATATCAGTTACTTAACACTTATATTTTTCAACATTTCTCTGCTCACAAGTCTTTAAAGTGAATCCCACGACAATGAATAGCAGCACGAGATCATTAAGCTTTAAGGAATGGGTTACTTAGACCAATCCCAAATATTGGCAACCATAGACTAAATACTCGGTTCAATAGAACCACAAACTCTATCAAGGTGATGGGTGTCTGAAAGAGGGTAGAACTCTGTCAAGGTTTAAGTTATAGACCATAATGATCGACACATTTTCACTCACGACCTTAAAGAACACTTATATCGTCATCGCACAACTACAAAAAAACTTTTAATTAACAGAAGTAAGACATCATCACTTGCCATTTGTATTTCCAACCTAATCTTGACTTCATACCAGAAAAAACCTAAAGAAAAGGGCAGTGAGAGAGGAAGGGATAGTAAAATAGATTACATAGTTATCTAAAAATGACATGTCATGTGCGCATGCCAATGACCATTCTACTAACCATCTGAAATATCATTGTACAACACAATATTTAATGCAAAAAATTAGCCTCTCACTCCTATATAATACTAGTAGTATATAATATCCGTATACAAATTCACCCTCTTTTAAAATAGTGTTGTATTTAGCCATGAAAGCACTCCAATAGTCCAATCTACTATTCTTGCCCAATATACGCAAATGAAATTCTACCGTGGCATGTAGAATGTATAGTCTAGCCAGCTTTCTCGCCTTCTTAAGCATTAACAAGACAACATGAAGTATTTTCGAGTAGCACAACAAATGTATATATTTAGATTAAATCATAAATTTGTTGAAACAGAATATGCAATTTTGATCAGAAGTTCAATCTATCAACATTTCTCCAGACTCCGGTCTAGGGATCTTAAAACCTGGATGAGAATCAAATGATCAAACTTGCTTTCTAGATTGTGCAGCACATCTGCAAGAAAGTAAAAAATATACAGGAATAAAAAAAGGCATACGAGTAAGAGTTGAATGATGCATCAATTGATTGGTATCACTAATCACAAAGTTGCAGAAACGTGTGCACTAGTGCAAGACTATGCCTAGTCCAGAGGCAAAAGGCGAACCTTCTTTTTTAGATTGGCTCTGATCAAGCAAAATCCCTTGAATTAGTGTGTACCTCTGCCAGTGGATTAGTGATGAAACCTCCATCAAGCCTGAATCTTTGGCTTGTAAATCTAGTTTCAGCATTCCTGCCAGCTGTGTAGTGCATGGCAGCAAGTGATGGAGCACCACCATGTCTAGAGAATGGCGAGGATGTATACTGGCCCTGTGTTTTCCTCCAGAATTTGGAGCTCAAGAATTCTGCTCCAGGTAGCAAGCAGCATGTATTACGAGGGACGTCAGAATTAGTCATCCTTCTGTTTGATACAGCCAAATCATAAGAAATCTCATCCAATACCAACTCCAGGCCATGTACACGGGTCTCTAATGATCGCATTCCATTTTGTGAGCTTCCAATGAATTTCTGTAAGAATATAAGGGAGCATGTTGGAGATGTTCATTATTAAAAAATTGGCACATGCAACATGTAAATATGACAGAGAAAAGGATGAATCTTTAAAACAAAATGATAGTATATTAACCAGTCTTTCTTCCAGAAATTTGCAGACAAAAAATAGCACAGAAAAAAACAAATACTTGGTGTCAAGAATTAGCAACAAACCTGCAGAAGGTCAAGTAAATTTGACTGTTGCTTCTCAATTTGGTGTAACTGGTTGCGGATCAAAGATAATTCTTCACTCTCTTTCTCATTCTTAAAAAGATCTTTGGAGACACTACTGTCAGGAACTGAGTCTTGACTCTCTTCATGATATGGAACCACGCGAGATCCAGCTTTCGAACTACCATGCTTTTTTATTCTATTGTCGGAATTTTTATTTAACAATGCCCGCTTAATTTCTGGCTTTAGAAATCTGTTCTTCTCCATTTTGCTTATTTCCAAAGGAGATTCATTTTCATCCCTCTCATGAAGATCACCCTGATCAGCCGTGACCACAGAGGTAGGGTTGGATAGGGCCACTTGAACATCCCAATTCTTATGGTTTAATTTCTGCGAAACAACCGAACTCCTTCTCTTGTTACTACTTAAGGCACTCACATTCTTGCTATTGCTAGCAGAAGAACTATCTAGCGGACTGAATCTGCTAACAGGAGCTGATTTCCTTCGCAGATTCGCCATTACTGAACCAGGATTACATGAATTTTGAGAGATCGGGGTATATCTCCGGTCATTTGCATTCTCTGAGCCAAAAACACAAACCCAGAAAAAAGGTTTAAGAAACAATCAATGACAATTAATGCAAGAGATCACAAAAAGAAAGAGAAACTGACAAATCAATGGCCCAGATATACATTCTAGATAACAACAAAAATAATGAATTTAGTTAAGATCAAACATCACAAACACTTTTGTTTTTTTCTTTGCCTTTCTTTTTAAAGACTCAACAGTAAACAATGCACAATCTGGCTTTCTATTTCTGTAAAGAGATCTAATACTTACTCATCTAGATTCTCAACAGCAAAATCAATCAAACACTAGATTCCAAAATTAAATTAATTACCTATAGAAGAAGATTGCGATTTAGGAGGTGGTGAAAATTCATCCGAAACATCAGGGATATGCTTCCAAGCTTCCAACATTTGATTCATAACTTCACGAACTAACTTTACCTAACCAAAAACAACACACATTCTCAATTCACTTTCAAATTACCATAAATAAACACTAAGAACAATAACAGAAAATAGAAATTGGAAAACCTTATCAAATCTTCGATTCTCGAAAACTGTCAAACACTCAGACTTGAATTCCGACAAGAAATCCCTCTCCACGTTAGCCAACACGAACAGAGTCTCCGCCGAAGCCTTCCTCGCCGCCCAATCGCGGTTGCTCAACAATTCCACCAAACACGAAACTAAATTCTTCAACGAAGCGTGACCGGACGCGCCACCGGCTTCGACGACGCTTCCGATCAGCGTCAACAACGCTGGCTTCGCCTTAAACACCTCGCGTTTAAGTAGCTTCTGGAACTTCGGCAACAGCTTCGCAAGCCTAGCTGGGTCCGGATCCGGAGCTCCATCGATCGCCGAAGCGAGACAAAGCGCAGCTCCAATCTGCGCGCTCTGATCTTGTTCCGTAAACAGAGCCTCCGATAACGGTTTCATAAAGGAAGAAAACGGTTGTTTGGTGACGTGGCAAGCCAATGCCGAAACGGAATTCACGCAGGCGGATCGGACCGAAGAATCCGAGTCACGGAGTCGGCGAACGATATTGGCGAGAATCTTCGAGAGGTAAGGAGAAAGAGCGTTTCCGTGTGTTTCAGATAGTAATCCAAAGAGTTGAACACATTGCTTTCGAACCGGAGATTTGTCCGAGGCATCGGTGGAGTACATGCAAGAGAGGAACACCGGCACGGTGCTTGCGTCGAGGTTCCGAGCAATTGTGACCAGTTCGGTGGCGGCGAGGGAGTGAGTATCTCGGTCGGAGAGCTTTGTTAGACATGTGAACACCTTTTGTTTTATGTTTTGCGGTGACGACATTGTGATTGTAACGGTGCCGGCGTTGATAGTTGCGGTGGCGGAGTATTTATTTTAGTGGTGGTGGATCGGGAGGAATATCCGGCAACATCGCCGGTGAGTGGTTGGTTTGGTTATGCGTGAGAATGATACGTGGGAGCGGTTTTATGAGTAATTGTGTGAAGAGTGAAGACGAAGATGGAAACGGCGTGTCGTTTTTTTCTATTATTTGAATTAAAGGGGATAAGTGCCTCTGAACTGCACTGTCGTTTAGTTGGTCAGGACAGCATTTTGTTTGATTTGGTTTGGTTTGGGGATTATTATCTTCTAGAATTCTTGTCCTTTTTTTTTTCACTCTACTCAAGAGCTGGTTGGGTTGGTTTTCGTGGTGCTAACTTCTTGCTTCCAATTAGAGGGTGAGACATATCTAGGAATTCTGATCCTGTCCTCATTTGCTGATTAAGTAACTATAGTTTAAGAGAATAAAAATCATCTTACTCATGGCATAAACTTGTTTTAAACTATCACTTAATTATAATTTGTTAAATAACAATATAAAATATGTACTACACTCTCAATCTACTACATTATAACTCATAATTTCAAATTTAAGTTCAACACTCTTGTACCCAAAACTTTTGTTAATTGGTATCATCGTTTAATTATTTAATGATATTCTATTTTTTAGTATTTAATTTATAAATAATTTTGTCTTTGAGATATCGATATTCAATAATACTGAATGAAATTTTTTGCCTAAATTTAATACTTATAGTTATTGCTACGTGTGATGTAATTGGACGCCATTAGATTTAACATAAAGCTTATTTTAAAATTAAATTTAACATAATTTTTTTAATGTTAAATTTAACATGAGCTAATTTTAATTTAATTACTGGATTAATAAATTATGTATAAAAAATACTGCTGTATGTTTCGATCGGTGTGTCTTTTGTTTACAATTTTTCAAGCAATTTGTATCTATGATATTAAAAGGATATGTATCCTCTCATGTTTCAATTGAATATAAAGAGTTATATCCTATATTTAAAATATCTGTCTCTCGTTACATATTTTTTATGTTAAAAAATCTAATTAATTTTAATATTATGGTGATAAGGTGATGAACATAATCCTTCATGTTTAATTCAACACAAGAGAGAATATGTATCTTATTAAAAGAATCATTATTAATTTTGTAAATTGATATCCTTATATTTTATTACAACTGACTTGAACAAAATGATTGGAGTAGCAACTATTCTAATTAATTTAAATTTATAGATTATCAAATTGTTGGTAGATTTACACTAATTTCAGTTTTGCCTCTAATTTATATCCTTGAAATATTAAAAATGCAAATTTTGTCAACTTGTTTTGGTTTTTCTTGTAGTTCTCGTCCATATCAGAATTAAAACATGTAATTTGAGAATCGTATTGTTTTTAGTTCTTTAAATGTGGACTATTTAAAGACTAATTATTGTCATAGTAAGAACTAAAACCCAAAAAATAAATAGGCCCGAAACAATTTTTTATGTTTTCAGAATAAAAATCAATAACCACATTTCCTTAAGGAAATCAATAACTATTTTCCGTAAGAACTAGATTGGAAAAAGGTGTACTTATCTTATAAGGTTTAAAAAATTAACTATGCCAATGTTATTTTTTATCCGAAAAGCAAACATTCTAATTTTAATATAAATAAAATATTTATTTAATAATACTCCTACAAAAAATTGTAGCAATTAATCAAATTTGAAATTTTGTCTTGTCGTCATAGTTTAAAATAACAACATTGTTATTTATCTTGAAATATAAGTCACAAAGCCTTACAAATTGAAAAACAACCAATCAAAGCATTGCATAACTATTCATGGATTGATAAATTGAAAAATCATACTAATTAAAATATAACACTTATCGTCCTGGAGCCTTGTGCATCACTATCTTTTTTATTCATTTTTATGAAATTGTGACGTCACTATTTCGTGAGATGTAGCATTTTCCTTAACATAAAGACAATTACTAATAAGTGTGCCCGTGTTAAAGAATTAAATATGTAATTTTTTTAAAAAAAAAGTTGGTGTATTCTAATATTAAAAAAATTTGTGTTTCAATATAAAATTTCTATTTTTTAATTATTTAACTAGTGCCTTAAAAGTACATACTAATAATTTAGGATAGTGTATTTCACAAAGTCAATTAAGTCATTATCTTATATTTAAAAAAATTTATATTTTTAGTAACTATTACTACTATATAAATAGAGTCTAGTATAAAAAGTTAACAATAATATTATTCACTCACTTCTACTTTCACTTTCACTTTCTGTAAATGACTTAGTAGTTGTATAAATTTAATTGATATAAATAAGTGATCAGTGATCATTTGAAAATAAACAAAAAAATAAAAAAATAATAGTTAAATAATCAAATTAATTATAATCAATTTTTATATTTCAAAAATTTATAGTAGTAAAATAAGCGTTAATAGAATAAATTAACACTTCAATAGAAATATTAAGTTATATCAAAATATTAAATTCTTTTTTAAATGTTTTTTTTTTCTTATTAGATTCAATAGAAGTGTTATACTTTTTCTTATATTTTTTAAATGTATATATTTTTTCAAATGTATACATTTCAATAGAAGTAGGAAATTCTTTAGACAATTTATCTTTCAAATATTAGATTCTTTTTAATATATATATATATATATATATATATATATATTATCTTTGTAATTATCAATTTCCTACTTCATCGAAACATGCTTGTCAATAACACATTGGTTTCATTACTACATTTTTTTTTATCATAATTTGAAAAATAGAGGAAATATTAGAGAATATATTACACACAAATTTATGATTTTCCAACTACTAAAGAAATTTATAATGGTGTGGTGCACTTAAATTATGATAGGTTATATTGTTAACCAAGTTAGGATTATTGTTTCCCTTTAGCAATATAAATTATGTTTCCATCATATTTATACTTGAAAATGATTTTTTTAATAATCTACTGTTTTTATAAATAACAATCATTATTTTCATATACAAAATAATCCTAACACATTAAAAAAAATCCGTGCATCACACGGATTCATAATCTAGTTAATATAAAAAAATAGATAATTTCATTATATTAAATCTGGTCTTAGGCTGAAATTTCTGTATTAGGCCCTGACAATAGCCTAAATTAAATGATAGCCTGTCATTGTTAAAATATAGATTGTGGCTATTGTAGGGTTGAAGGCAAACCGGCTTTTATTAAAAAATGGCTTTTCCATTCAAAATTATCCACGTTTACGCTGCTTCTTAAAGGCTTACACATCAATACACCTAACACACCCACACGCAATAAAATGGAGTAGCAAAAAGAGTCAGTGGCGTAATGGCAACATTGTTTAATTAGAGTTGCCTATTGCTAGTAAATTAATTTGAAGCACTTAAACGGAGAGAGTGGCATGTGAAGAAGAAGAATTATGAGTAGCAGAGAACAATCAATCATGGGTTACAGGAATTTAGGTCAAACGTTGTTATTAAAAGTGAAAGACTGTCGGGAGAAGGTGCCAACTGCCAAGACACCAATCATTCAAAGTTACTAGTACCATAATGTTACCAAGCTCCAAGCATCTAGCCTCGTTGAAAATTCTACTATAAGTAATTTTTTTTTTACTCTAAATAAATGCACACAACCGTGAAGTATTACATTCCAATATAATATATCATTTAATTTTTATATTTATTTATTGAATTAGGTTTTACAAATGATTATTATAATTTTATTTGTAAGAATATATTTCTATTTTTTAACTAAATTTAATAATCTTTATAAATTATACAACTCGTTTGTGTTCCTATTAAATTAATATATTTGATTTTGTATTTATGATATACATGATAAAAATTTATTTTCAAAATCTTATTTCTTGTTATAGGACTAAATTCTATTAGGTGAATGGAGAGTCCCGTAAAATTTGTACTATATAAAAATCAAATATAAATAATTTAAAATATTAAAATTTGTATGGGAGGAAATTCTGTTCCTATTGATCATAAAAATTTAGAGGTTGTTTAATTTGTGAAAATATTTTCTATTTTGATTTTCAATGTTTTTGTTAATTTTAGTTGTTGATAAGAAGTTAAAAGATTTTTCAGAATTAACGATTGAATATATTTTTAGAAACAATGAAAAGTCAAAAAATTATTTTTATTATTTTTTAAAAATACATTTTTATTTATTAGCATTTTATCTCTTCTCTGTCAAATGACTTACTTCAAAAGTTTTTTTTTAGTTCTCTCCTCTTCTTTTGTCTAAATCTAGCTGCCTCCTTCATCTCTTTTATTTATTTATTTTTTTCTTCGTCTAAAAAGGGTGGTTTAAGATCAAATTTTTGTCTAAAATAACCCATATAAATCGTTTTTTATCCTCTTTTATTCAAATAAGTGATTTTCACTCGTTCTTAGTTTTTTTTCTTTCGTTATTTCGTTGTCTTAGTGCAACATTGTTTTCATTTTTCGCCTTGTTGCGATGTTGTTTTGGTTTCAAATTGACAGATCAAATTCGATTCAGTTCAAATTCAATTAACAACTTTGGCATTTTCTGTAAGAACAGAGTTGCACCTAAGAGAGGGGTGAATTAGGTGTTGGACAATTTTTCTATTTTTAGAGTTTTGGAAATTGTTTAAGTGACTGTTTTAAGTTTGTTTAATCTTACTGTGTTAGTGAATGAAAGCTGTAAATGACAGAAGGTAAAAACACAGAGATTTATCCTGGTTCCCCTTACAACCAAGGGTACATCCAGTCCTCTTGCACCCCACAAGAGATTTTCCAATATATGTTAGAATAAGTACAAGTCTAACCCTAAGACTTCAATTACAAATTCCTAACACTCTGCCTAAGATAGCACACCACTATCTTAGTTTACAACACTTGAAGAAAATACACCACTTTCTTCAAACAATAACTTTAATGATTTTTACAACGAAGTTCTTAATTAAGAACAACAGAATATAATAGTTTGTGCAAGGATATCAATCCAATATACTTTCAAGTACAATAGAGAACCTTTCTCAATGATATGAAAATGTAGAGCATGTACTTGAAGTATGAAAATATAACTTTGAAAAGTTCATAAAATATTTCAGAAAGTTGTTCAAAGTTCGTGGTAGGATTGATTAAGTTTAAAACTGAAGTTTTGAAGTATTTATATTCCAAGGTAACACTTCAAATCAATGGCAATGATTCCCAAACGTTTTGATGAACTTGTGCAATGTTTCAAAACTGAAAAGTTGCATTGTTTCGAAGTTGTATTCGAATACAGTCTCAGTGTATTCGAATACACTTCTATAACGTTCTGTTTGTATTTGAAATTTGAATGTTGTAGTCGAATACAATAGCCTGTAGTCGAATAAAAGTTCGGGATTTTTGTCACTGACTTGAGTTGTATTCGATTACACAAAGTTGTAGTCGAATACAAATGTTTCAAAATAGCTACTGACTTGCAATTTGTATTCGACTACGACACTTCGTATTTGAATACAGATCTTTAGTTTTAGCTTCTGATTTATAGTCTGTATTCGACTATGATACTTCGTATTCGAATACAGATTTCCAGTTTTGTAAAAACTTTATTTTCAAACAATATTTATGTTATTAAATATTTTCATAAAACATTTTAATGCATATGCTATCAGAAGATTCTCATAATATTGTACTTGAATTGTATTTTGATTTAATATCAAATGCTTTTACCTAAATATAAATCTGAAAGATAAGTTGCTTAAAATTCTTTTTCTTTTTGATCAAGGATCTTTTTGTCTTCATAAAAAATGCAGATCTTTAATTTTCATTCTCCCTCTTTTTGATGATGACAAAAATCTTGTTGCTTGGATTTCAAATGACTTGATTTCTCCCCCTAGATGTGTGCTTACTCCCCCTTGATAAAAGTTTTTCTCCTTCTTAAGTGTTGGAGGATCTGTTCAACATAATTAGCAACAACAATATATATACACTTTTTCTGCCCCTTTTGACATTATCAAAAAGGAAGAGGATATCACCTAGCAAACACGATATGCACAAATGTAACAAATAAACAGAGGCAATACATGATATCTGGAAGAAAACAACTTAATTAACGATGTTCAAAATTACAATTAAAAATAAACTTAAGAGTTTTTAAAAACAGGGAAAGTCAAATAGTAGCAGAAACAAAAAAACAAAAAACTGCAAATAGCCAATTCTAATCATCTGAGTTTGGTGAAATATGTAGATGGTCAATTTTTTCTAATAGGTCACTAAGTTCTTGATGAAAAAATGAATGTTGTGTATTGATGGTGTTTTCAAGATCTTGGAATTTGTGGTTGAAGGAAGCAGTCATGTTTTGCATTTGATTATTGAAAGACTCATTCAAATGTTGGAATTGATTTGTGATAAAAGATTGAAGGAAGTTAAGTTTGTCCATGATCATTCTGTTTGTGATGATGTCTTCAGTATGTGTTATGTTATCTGGTTCTGGTGCTACTGCTGTTGCTGCTTCTGGTGCATCTTCTGGTAATGCTTCTGGTGCTACTGTTGGGCATGTTGTTGATTCTGCTTCTTCTTGGACAGTTGATGAACTTTGTCCAAGATCACCCTTATGAATATAAATTTGAAGTGATTCACTCCAAACTATTTTCATACTGGGCAACACACTTAAGTCCAGCAGATTGTCTTTGGTGGTCTGGTACAACACCTCGTCTGAGAAATCAACCTTAAAATGATCCAGAATTCTTGTGACCTCTCTTGCATAGGGTAAAGCTATAGAATCTTTTGAAGCATATAGAACTGAACGAACAAAGTATGCCCAATTTAAATCAGCACCTTCAATCATAAAAGTCATAACTTGAAGTTCAAATTCAGAGATTTGTGAGTAGTTCCCTGCTTTTGGTATCAAAATGTAACTTAAGAAATAATGTAGTAATCTGTTGTCAACAGTCAGATTACCAACACCATATCTTTGTCTAGCATACTCCGATCCAGACTGTGTGCGTTTTCTTTCCATAGTGTCTTTGTCAAAATGGCACAACGAAATATAAGCATCATATTTAGTAGTGTTTACCCATTCACATAGATGTCCTGGACACATCTTCTGACCTTCACTAGGTATGTGCAGAATTTCCCCAATAAGTTTAGTGTCTAAATTGATAACCTTTCCTTTAACTTTAGACACTAATCTATTTCGATCCTTTTCTAGGTTACAGAAGAAAACCCTAACTAGGTCAGGATAAATGGGACCATTGTATCCAATAAATTCTTCCAATTTTTGAGCCTTCAGCAACTCAGGAAATTTAAACTTAGAAAAGGAATCAAGCGTACCAATTTTGGGGGTTACTAGTTTTTTGTCAGAGAAGTGAGTTCTGAATCTGTCCACTTCTTCTGGGGAATGAAGTAATCTGGATAGGTCAGCCATGTTGTCGTTTCTTCGTTTCTTTGAAGGACCCACAGAAGCAACCTTGGTTCTTGGTGTTAAGACAAACTCTCATTTTTAAAGTTTTGATGAAAATAAACAAAGATTAATTAAAGGATTGTTAATTATGATTCTAAATATATTGTTAATTTAACATGTGCTTTTGAGTGTGTAAATTCAAAGATAGGTTTCAAAAGAATCAAAGAAAACAGCAATAAACAAAGGTTGAAGAACATTCTGGAAAACGGAGAATGTTCGCCAGGCTGTGACAGCATAAAGACCAAACTTTCTCCATCACTTAATTGAAGTTTTTGGCTCTGGAAGTTACATGGATATGATCACTACATGGCAGAGAACACATTGGATCTATTCAAATCAAAGAGGACATTCGAATTGCGAAAGAAAAAGACTCTCAAACAAGCCTGTCCAGACAGTTCTGGAAATGACTGTCAAGACTGTTAAAACAATCTTGAAGTCAAGTCAGCTTCTAGTATGGCCAGAAAAAATGTCCAGATTGATTATCAGTCTCCAGGATACTTAAAGTACAAAAGTCCAGAATGATCATCAATCTCCAGTCAGTTTTTAGAAGCTTCAGTACAAGCTTCTTACATCAAGTTTTCATGATTGTTTTCAATCTGTTTTTATTGATCCAAAGCTTCAGTTCAAGCCAGCAATGTTACCACTTATCAAAAGCATTATAGGATCATTAATTACTCAAGAAAATTTGATTCAAAACGCAACACACAGCCCAGCCTGAACAGAAAATAAAGATAGTCAAAAGTTGGATTATTTTTATTCAAAAATAATGCCTCTGGTCAAGTCTGACAAAGGCAATCTCAACGACTCTATTGGCCTTCATTTAATGCTCTCAAGCCTATAAAAGGAAGGCCACAGCTCAAGGAAAACGTAGAAGTTCAAGTGCTAAAAAGTCTCTCAAAATCATTCACATTCACATACTTGAAATTCTGCAAATCACTTACAAAATCAGTTTTAGTTAAATTCATTTTACTCTGATATATTCATACTGATTTATCTGTAAAGAATCGAAATCTCAAACAAGAGTTGAGACATCTCAGATTCTAAACAATCTCATCATTATTGTAAAACTCAAACTATAAGAGTTAAGTATAGTTTGGGGTAGATTGTAAGAAATCCTATCAAGGTTGATAGGTGATTTGATTAATCTCTTTCTGGGTGGAATTAGATTAAGTTCTGTAAACAAAGATCAAGGTTGATCTAGGCTAGGTGCTGTAAAACCAAGAAGGTTCTTGTTTTAAACACTTAGTGGAAAATCTCACAATTGTGAGGACTGGACGTAGCCCAAGTTGGGTGAACCAGGATACATCTGTGTGTGGTATTTCTTATCCTTAATCTCTTTATTAAGTTTGATTGTATTTCAAAGATTAAAATACAAAACTGTTTTTCTGTTTTACACACTAATCTGAACGTTCTCCGTTTTCAAATAAAACCCAGAACGTTCTTCGTTTTTCTGCTTCCTTAACCAAGAACTTTCTTGAGTTTAAAACTGAAGTTTTTTAGGAAATTTTAAAAAGGGAGATTTACAATTCAAACCCCCCTTCCTTGTAAATCAATTTTACTACTTCAATTGGCATCAGAGAAAGGTCTCTAAAAAGAACACCTAACAAGTGTTAGAGAAAAAGATCCAGAAAAATGTCCAAAGCAAAATACATTGTTGAGGGAGGATCCTCAAATAGACCACCATTCTTTGATGGTACTGATACTAATTTTGGAATAACAAAATGCAATTGTTTCTCAAATCACAGGACACAGGCATGTGGAACATCATAATAAATGGAAATCATGTTCCAAGAATAAATCAAGAAGATTCAACTTCAGCAAAAAAGAAAGAAGCAGACTGGACTCCTGATGATAAAGCTAAGGTACTCCTAAGCTCTAAAGCTCATTTATTCTTATCGTGTGCTTTGAGCAGGGAAGAAAGTGAAAGAGTAGACGAATGTGAAACTGCTAAGAAGTATGGGACACATTGCAAACTCACCATGAAGGCACAAGCCATGTCAAAGAAACAAGAATAGACATTGACATAAGAAAATTTGAATTATTTGAGATGCAAGAAGGAGAAACTATTGATGAGATGTACGCAAGATTCACAACAATAGTGAATGAAATGTGTTCCCTTGGAAAAGCCTATTCAATACAAGACAGGGTAAGAAAGATCATGAGATGTCTTCCAGTTGTATGGAGACCAATGGTAACGGCTATAAGCCAAGCCAAGACTCTTGAAACAGTTCCCTTGGAAGAATTGATAGGAACTTTAAGAGCACATGAAATACTGCTACAAGAAGATAAACCTGCCAAGAAAGGCAAAACAGTAGCTCTAAAGGCATCTCAAGAGAGCATCATATTACAAACTGATGAAGAACTAGAAGAAACTGGACAAGAAGATGCTGATGAAGAAATTGCTCTTCTCACCAGAAAAATACAAAGAATGATGAGAAGGAGAGATCAAATCAAAAAGGGATTTCCCAATAAAAATCCCAAAACAGAAATAGATAAAAGCCACATTACATGTTTTGGTTGTAATAAATTAGGACATTACAAATCTGAATGTCCCTTGAATAAGAAAACACCAAAACGATTTCCATTTAAAAAGAAATCAATGCTGGCCACATGGGATGACTCGGAAGAATCAGACACAGAAGAAGAAGAAGCCAACATATGCTTGATTGTGTTTCAAAGATTAAAATACAAAACTGTTTTTTTGTTTTACACACTAATCTGAACGTTCTCCGTTTTCTGATAAAACCAAGAACGTTCTCCGTTTTTCTGCTTCCTTAACCAAGAACTTTCTTGAGTTTAAAACTGAAGTTTTTCAGGAAATTTTAAAAAGGGAGATTTACAATTCAAACCCCCCTTCCTTGTAAATCAATTTTGCTACTTCACTTGGTCCTCTTTTGCGTGCATCCATTTTTGAGAAGATGAAGTTTACGGTGTTTTGGGAAATTTAGGGTTTTGATTTTGATTTCACAGTAATCTCATACGCAATGGATGATAAGGGGAAGGTTTAGATATGACTGTATGAAGGTTTAGGGATAGGTTTGGATGAAGATTTTGAAGAGAAGAAATCAGAGACTTTGATTGTAATCGGCTACCAGTTTTTGTATTTGTAGCCTAAAACTATTAACAATCCCTTTTATATAGAAAAAATTTCGAATCTGTAGTCGACTACAGACTTGGCGTATTCGAATACATATTTTTCTGGGAAAGTGTATTCGACTACAACCTGTCTGTATTCGAATACGACAGTAATAATTTCGTTTCCAAAGTGAAATTTTTAACAATAAACAGACCAAAAAAATATTTTAAAAATGTAGCAAAACATACATAGATGTCAAAGAATCAAATATCAAGTAAAAGAAGATAAAAAATTTAAATTAAAACTGCTATGACTTACAAAGCTTTCAAACCTTTTTGCGATCATTCTCATTTAGAATGCTTAGTTCCTTCTGGATATTGTAGAATGAATCTCAAGGTAATGGCTTTGTAAACATATCCGTTATCTGAGTACCACATTTTTGAGGTTCTTTGTGTGTATTCCTACAAAACAAGTTTATGGTTTTATTTGGTACCCAGAGTGCTTTGGGTCCTTGAATGTTAGTACCTTTCTTGACCCACACATAATGCCCTTGTGGAACACCAATGTTCCTAAAGTAACAAGCATTAGGTGTGTGACCATTAAGATCACAATAAAAACATTTTGGACTTTTTTCAGGAAAGCATGGTTTCTTTTGAATAATACTTTTCTTAGAACAAAAATGATTCTTTTGAACAACCATTTCTTTCTCATCTTTAGATTGGTTACTTGCTTTTACAAAGGTAGTTTTACCAATACTTGGTTTATCAAATTTTGAGTAACCAAGTCCACTTTTGTCATTTGAATATCTTTGCATGCTAAGTATATTTTCCAATCCGAATTGTCCCTTTTCGTACCTTTCTATAACTCTATTCATTTGGACAATTTTAAAAGAAAGTGAATCACATTTAATGCATGTAGAAATCTGTTTTTGTTTTTCAGAATTTTGTTCCATAGTGTCAATCTTTTCATTTAGGGATAAAATATGTTTCTTTTGATTTGACACTATTTTGTACAGATTTTTACATTCATTAAGTAGTTCTTTAATGGCTTGTTGTGCATCACTATCTTCAACACAAGAATCATTATTATCATAACAAATAGTATTACTACTAACCTCTTCTTCATTATCAGAATGATGAGATGCCATCAAAGCAACATTAGCGCATTCGTCATTATCTGAATTTGATGAAGAACTTACTTCATTATCTTCCCACGCTATGTATGCCTTTTTGAGTTCCTTCCTTCCTTCTGTTAGCATTTTTCTTGATAAGGTTAGGACATTCTGCTTTCATATGTCCTTCTTTCCCACATTCAAAGCAAGTGACATTCTGATTTGTAGTGAAGACATCTTTCTTCCTGAAGGTTTTTTTCTTCTTAAATGTTTTATCGTTTTGAAGAAACTTACCGAACTTTTTAACCAGGGAAGTGATGTTTTCATCTTCATATGAAACTTCTTCATTTATTATTTCTTTTGATTCTATTTTCAATGATATATTCTTTGTTTTCTTCTCCAAATTCTCATTCTTTTCCAGTCTTTCTAATTCTATTTTGTGTTCTTGTAACTTTCCAAAGAGTGCTGAGAGTGACATTTTTGACAAACATTTCTTTTCAGAAATTGCTGTCACTTTTGGCTGTCATGCTCTGGTTAATGATCTTAGAACCTTTAGGTTCAATTCATCATTAGTAAAGTTCTTGCCAAGTGCTGTTAAGTGGTTTGTTAAGTGGGAAAAACGTTTCTGCATGTCCAGGATTGCTTCTCCTGGTTGCATTCTAAACATTTCGTATTCTTGAGATAAAGTGTTCAGTTTTGAACGTTTTACCTCAATTTTTCCTTCATGGGTTACTTCCAGAGTATCCCATATCTCTTTTGCTGTTTTGCAGTGGGATATGCGAAAGAATTCATCCATACCCAATGCTGATTGTAACATATTTTTTGCTTTCTTATCAAACAGTACTTTTCTCTTTTCATCTGTCCATGAGGCTTTTATTTTTATTTCCTCTTTATTGTTGATAACTGTTGTTGGAACATATGGACCGTTTTCTACTGCCTCCCATATGTCATCTCCTTGAGCCTCAAGGTATGCTTGCATACGTATTTTCCAGAAATCATAATGTTCACCGACAAAACAGGGTGGTTTGTTACTGCTACCACCATCTCTAAAAACAGGTTGTGCGGAAGCCATGAATCTAGGAGCAAATTACCAAAAACCTGCTCTGATGCCAATTGTAAGAACAAAGTTGCACCTAAGAGGGGGGGTGAATTAGGTGTTGGACAATTTTTCTGTTTTTAGAGTTTTGGAAATTGTTTAAGTGACTGTTTTAAGTTTGTTTAATCTTGCTGTGTTAGTGAATGAAAGCTGTAAATGACATAAGGTAAAAACACACAGAGATTTATCCTAGTTCCCCTTACAACCAATGGTACATCCAGTCCTCTTGCACCCCACAAGAGATTTTCCAATATCTGTTAGAATAAGTACAAGTCTAACCCTAAGACTTCAATTACAAATTCCTAACACTCTACCTAAGATAGCACACCACTATCTTAGTTTACAACACTTGAAGAAAATACACCACTTTCTTCAAATAATAACTTTAATGATTTTTATAACAAAGTTCTTAATTAAGAACAATAGAATATAATAGTTTGTGCAAGGATATCAATCCAATATACTTTCAAGTACAATAGAGAACCTTTTTCAATGATATGAAAATGTAGAGCATGTACTTGAAGTATGAAAATATAACTTTGAAAAGTTCACAAAATATTTCAGAAAGTTGTTCAAAGTTCGTGGTAGGATTGATTAAGTTTAAAACTGAAGTTTTGAAGTATTTATATTCCAAGGTAACACTTCAGATCAATGGCAATGATTCCCAAACGTTTTGATGAACTTGTGCAATGTTTCAAAACTGAAAAATTGCATTGTTTCGAAGTTGCATTCGAATACGTTCTGTTTGTATTTGAAATTTGAATGTTGTAGTCGAATACAATAGCCTGTAGTCGAATACAAGTTTGGGATTTTTGCCACTGACTTGAGTTGTATTCGATTACACAAAGCTGTAGTTGAATACAAATGTTTCAAAATAGCTATTGACTTACAATCTGTGTTCGACTACGAGACTTCGTATTCGAATACAGATCTTCAGTTTTAGCTTCTGATTTATAGTCTGTATTCGACTACGATACTTCGTATTCGAATACAGATTTTATAGTTTTGTACAAACTTTATTTTCAAACAATGTTTATGTTATTAAATATTTTCATAAAACATTTTAATGCATATGCTATCAGAAGGTTCTCATAATATTGTACTTGAACTGTATTTTGATTTAATATCAAATGCTTTTACCTAAATATAAATCTGAAAGATAAGTTGCTTAAAATCCTTTTTCTTTTTGATCAAGGATCTTTTTGTCTTCATAAAAAATGTAGATCTTTAATTTTCATTTTCAACGTCGCATTTTCGAAGGCATGATATTTCACACACTTCAATTTTATCATATTGATAAGCATTATGCTGTTTTATGTTATTAACTTATATGATGTTAGTTTGTTTGCAGATTCATCATTTTCATTTTTATCTACTTTACTATTATATTTTATAAAAATCTGCATTATTTCTCGCTAGACGTATTATATTACATTCTGTGTTTTTTTGGGTACAATATTACATTCTATTTTATAATAATACACTTAAATTTGGTGTACATGAATATGTTTAAATTATGAAATTTTTTAATAAATTTATCATTTAACAAAAAAAAATTAATATTATTATTTAATAATAGTAATAAAAAAATTATTTATATTTTATTAAATAGGCCTAAAATGTTTTTTCAATAGTCCAAGTATAATTTATTTAATTAAATAAATTTTTGAAAAAAAATTTATTTGATTTATATAAAAAAAAGTCATGCAAGTCAAAGAATCCAAAAATAGTAATATTTTGTTGGAAAAAGAAAAATAATATTTGACTATTTAAATAATTGAATGCACAAATTTCAAAATAAAATTTGTACATTGGATATCTTGAAATATGACCTTGAGACATTTGGCAAAAGAAAATCTAACCTAATTTAAATAGGTCATAAGCTTTTGTGTTGCTTATTTCCATCCTTAATGGCAACCCTCACCTCTGACTAAAGTGATCCAATTCAGTCATAAGTGTTAATGAAGAAAAAGCTAAGTCATGCAATATCTATAGTAGGTGTAGCGTAAAATGTAAAACTCAGCTTGATAATCATTAGAAGAACACCTAATCTGCAAGCCAAATTATTCACATGCCATGTGTTAATTTTGTTTTCTCCCCTGATGAAAGTTATGCTGCACCGAATGATGGGATACACGCGTCGAATTTCAAATAAAAAACAAAAAAATAAAATCTGTTTGATTAGAGCTAGATAAAAGACAGAAAGAAAGAAAAAAAAGCAAAATTAATTCCTCTTAAAATTATTTTGTTCTCATTTCTATTTGAGATTAGGAGAAGGAGGAGGAGAATGTGCCAAAATATATAGGTATAATAAATCATTTGAAAATTGAAATTATTATTTTTTAAATTAAATATCATTTTTATTTAAATTTCTCTCGTTTTCTCTTGTAGATAAAATATATCTTTATTCACCTTTTTCTTCTTCTTTTCGTCCATTAAAATCCTTCGATCAAATCAAACAGACTCTATTCATTAACTACAAAAAGTCTTGGTATTAAAAATAATGTTAGTACTAAATTTGAAGTTTTGATTTTTGTCTTTTTCTCTCTCATTTTTTTTCGTATGTTACAAGAGAGATAAATACATAAATAATTGGTTATTTATTTTTATTTTTTATATAAAAGAGAAAACAAAAAAAAGAAGATGATCCAAATCTCTAAATTTAATGATGTAATTTAAGATAATGCATTTATGATTGAAGGGAAAAGGATGAATCTTATAAATTAGGGAGTAGTCATGGTTGACGTTTTATATATATATATATATATATATATATATATATATATAGATGTATGTCAATGGGTATTTTTTTTTGGTACAACAACAAATACATCTATATAGATTATTATTATAAGATACATCAGTTATGTTAACAATAATTTTATTTTTAATATCGTATAAAATAGAAAAATTACATTTTATTTTTTATAATATTAATTTATTGTATTTATCTTATTTTGTATTCTAATAAAGTTACACATGAGTTAGTTATACAAAGAGGGCTGTGCTTGAATCGCTTATATTTTCTTCAAGCACTCGTTCTAAAACTAAAAGCTTATTGGAAAGCTATATGACAAATATTAGAAGACTAATTAGTGGCAATGAATATTGTCGAAAACACGGCAAAGAACAAAATTACTTGTAACTACTCATATCTATACTATCTGAAACGCTTGTCAATTATGTTTGTCTGAATTTATTCATAACTCTCATTTTAGAGTTGTAAGTGATGTCGGAGTTTACTGAAGGTGAGACATGAATGTGTTATATTAGTAAGTTATTTTTCAATTCTTTTAGTTTTACTCTTTTTTTTATTTTTTATTATTATACAAAGCCACTATATATCTCCCTGTACAGCAAAAAAAACAAGTTTGCACCCCCCTTGATTGTTGAAGTCATTAAGCCACGTGCAATTTTCTACCAAGTGAACGGACATATAACATGGAATGGGAGCAAATATGTCACATGGATTGTCACTTTGTCTTCTTTGGCGCATACGAGACAAGTTTAATATAATTGACCTGATCTGGAAATATTCTAAGCTAGAAGAATTAGAAGAAAAAAAGTTTTATGTGAACCACTTTTTTAAAATATGCAACATTAAATAGTTATTTTAAATTACGTTAGAAAATTATGGTTAATTATATAATTAAATCTATTATATTTTTTAGTATCATTTAAATTAATAATATATTCAATTCAATTAATCATATTTTCTACATTTAATTAACTTTATATTGCATTAATGTACAAAAAGTGAGTCTATCATTAGAAATGTAAAATAATTGCGTTGATTTTATTTTTTATTTTACCGGAATACATTGCGTTGATTAATTAAAGAGAACTCAAACTTGGTTCAATAAAGTATCTGACTTTTTTCTTTCCTAATGTTAATATGTTATCAATTAATGGAATCGAATCTAAATTATTTTCAATTTGATTCAACTGAAAAAGAAAATATAAAAGTGTGCCTTTTATAATAGGGCCTAAACCAAAAACAAAACAGGTCGGAAAGGACAAACCCAACTAACTAGAGTACAATAAAAGAATACTAGTATAACAAATTAAAACTAACAGGTGGTGTTAATACAACTTTTTCTTCCTTAAGAACTTTCTAGTCAAGAAGATTATAAAGGAATAAACTTTGATTTTAGTATTTTAATAAATTAAATATGACACAGTCTTGTGCTTAATCGAATAATTTAGAAATTTTCTTGTATGTATTTTTTAAATTCGGGAGTTGCTTCAATATCCTTGTCTATCCCAATAGGATTGAGTTTTTCCTCAAAAGTTATATGGTTATCTCATTTTAACCATAAATAATGAAATTATTTTGGATGTATTTTTGGGTTGGCAGTCTAATATCACCTTAAGAAACATTGTCACATTTTTAGACTATATTATAAATCTCATATCATCACCATTTAAGATAGGTCTCATTTTTAACCTCTCATTCATTTCAAGAGAATTAACTGCAGTTATAAATCTATGCAGTTTGACACAATAATGACTTTCATTATCAAATATAAATACACACTACGGATTCCAACAATTCATACATTATTAGATCTCGACTTTCAATTTTAAATCAAACGGTCGAAACCAATTATTACCTCCAATACTCATTTCAATTATACTTATTACTTGAGTATTAAAATGTACATACAACAAGTATACTATCTTTGGCACGAAAAACATCATTAAAATCCGATACTAATATAAGAAAAATATCACTATCTTAATTTTTTTTAATAATAAAAAAATTTGAGACAAAAATCGGGGACGGAGAGATTACTAGATTACGTAGACCTTAATTGACAATTTCAACTAAGAATATTTATGGTTTCATAACAAGTTTCGATGCGAGTGTAACATGACATTTAAAAAGGATTCTAATAGGCATATTTAACATGGATAGTCGTTGCTAGTTGAACAAGCAATGCATCATCATCATGAAATGCTAACTTTGAAAGACGTGGACTGAGAAGTTTTTTCTCATTGAGAGTAACTTGCCTCCTGATCTTCTGTCTACACTAATTTCTTCTACTCACTCTTTTTGTGTAACCAAACACTATATGAAAAAGACACTCCATTCTATATGCAAGTTTGATTTCTCAATTTTAAAACCTAAGCAAATACTACTGGAGAGTTATTTGTAACAATCAAAAATGAGAGATTAAAATTGTAAAAATATTATTAAGAGACCAAAATGCACGTATTACAAATATAAAAAATTAAAACCAAAAATAATTTATAACTAACTTCGAATAATTGATGTAATAGTAAAATTACAAGTATGTAAATATCTGTAAGTATTCTTTGAACGTTCAAATTTTTCCTATATTAAATTTCAACGTGACCTCTTTAACTTAATTTTTTTGATAAAATAAATAAATAATAATTCATAACTAAAAATAATTATCGTTGTCTATATGCTTTTATTTTTCTTCTATCTTAAGAAGTGGGCACATCACGACTTTAGTGTTATGTTTGGTATGTAACTCAATATCTAATTATTTGATGTCTCACCACTTTTTTATAGTTAATTAATATTTAATTAAATTTAATTTTAAATTATTCTTGTTTTGTAGGTATTGGTACCTAACAAAACTCTAAAATACTAAAACAACAATGATATTATAGACACCAATTATTTTTCTACATTTAATTTTTTTATTTTTATCTTTCTATTACATCACAAATATATCAAATTTATTACGATAGTTTTTCTATTTCTCTCTCTCAAGATGTCAGTATGAGTGTACATCAATGATTTTTTATACTAGAATTCACCATTTCAAGGCAAGATATACACAAATAAGTTAGAAAAAAGTTAATGAATGTGGAATCCACTTTGTGGTGGGATATACTAACTACTTTTGTATATATTTCTTTTCAAATTGACCATAAATGAAGAGAAAAGAAATATATATGATCTTATCTCTCTTTAGATCGGAAGATGTTATTTTTTTATATATTCAAGGTAACTACCAATTGATTTATAAAATTTTATCTTATATCTCCATGTTTATATTTTTAACTCCATATTTTGTGTAAACTTCGAATTTTTTTCTTCTACCCTACTAAATTCAATTTAGGTTTCAAACAACTTTAAAAAAAATTCCTCAAAAAATTTAAACTTTATATTTCGAAAAGTAACACAAACTTCTACCACAAAATATAAAGTTTGATTATTAAAATGTAGAGTGATCTAAAATTTTCTTGATTTTAAGCTGTCCTTCCTGGCCCATGATAAATACCGATCAATGATGGCATTCGATCAACATTTATTTTTGCATCGGATGGACGGACCAATACAAATGGACATATTTTGGGCCCAATTTTTTACCCTTAAAATCACTTACAGAAAAACATTAAAAAATATAATAACAGTAAAATGTTTTTTTTTTCTATTCCAAAATATATTTTTCAACAGAAATTCCTCTAAATAAAAAAAATACTAACATTGATGATTAATTATTAACTTTTACCATTTTAAAAAAAGAAACACGTTATTTTTCCGTTTGAAAATATACTTTCTAAGATCACATGTAATTTTAAAAAACGAGGGATTGAGAATAATTAAACTTTTTTTTTGTCAATTCATTTAATCCATGTCCTCCTTCCAATTACAGGATACTACAAACTAAGTTCATGGCCGGTCCAAGAATGAGGCTATATAAAAAAATTGTCTTAGCCCTATAAAAAAGTAAAATTTCTGCTTAGTAAAAATGTCTTTTTGTCAACAAAAAAAATGTCTTAAGTAATCGTGTAATAAGTTCGTGACACCATATATGTTACTATTTTAAAAATTAAAGTTAATATCATCCTATATAAAACAAACATTTTATTAACTTTATTATTAATTGAAAAATAAATTTAAAACTAAATCAATTATTGTCATTTAAGAAATGTATCATTTTAAAACAATAGAAAAATAAAATCAAAACAAAAATATTGTAATTTTGCTAAAATTTGATCATGAACTTTACATGAGCCTATCTTAAAAGGAAGTTTCTCCTCTCATCCCTCCACATTCTTAAAAACTACTAAAATTTATTTATTTTTCTTCTCATTTTAACCCTATTCGGTATTAATCAATCCAAATAGGATTTGTCCTGATGTAATTGGGAAGTGAAAATATTAATTTGTAATTTTTTTAAGAAAATTATACTTTTAAATCGACCAATTTAAAGACATAAAATACGTAAAAAAATCTTGATTTATTTAAAAAAATTAGTATTACATGTCTTGAATTGGTCTTTTGAACATATGTCATATATTGGTTAATCTAAAAAGAGTTAAAATAAGCGCACACACAAAAAAATCGGAAGACTTTTAAAAATATACAAAAATGAGAGGAGAAAACTCTCATCTTAAATTTTGCCTACGTAACTTTCAGGCGGGCCTTGAATAAGTTCTATCTTGGATGGGTTGGGTTAAAGACATTGTTGTTTGAGTCTATGGGCTATTTTTTCTTTTCTTTTTTTAAAAAAATCCGATTAGGTTTATTGATTTTCATGCACACTTGTTTTCGGTGTATAGGTGTCATGACTATGATTGAGTTGCCCTAAAGTGAGCAACTCAATTTAGATAATAAAATAAATAATATGTTAAATAGCACATGTGGTCTCTTAACTTAATTTCAGTTAATGTTTTAGTCTTTTATCTTTTATTTTTTTCCTGACTTGGTCATTTATTTTAATTTTAAGTGACAATTTGATCTTTTATGTTTTAAAATGTCAACAATGTTATCTTTTTTTTTTTACAAAAATTCAAAAAGTTCATCAAAATTTTCAACCAAAATCCATAAAATTATTTATATTCTTCAATATAATACAAATTTCATCAAATTCGAAACTCAAATCTTCAAATAAACTCATATTTCCATTTTTAACAACATCAAATAAAGAATGAAATTTGATGAAATTTTTGTATGAGTTTATTTGAAGATTTGAGTTACGAATTTGATAAAATTTGTATTATAATAAAGAATATAATTAATTTTATGGGTTTTGGTTGAAAATTTTGATAAGTTTTTTGAACTTTTATAAAAAAAGGATAATATTGTTGACATTTTAAAACATAAAAGATCAAATTGTCACTTAAAATTAAAATAAAGGACCAAATCGGGAAGAAGAAAAAAGATAAATGACTAAAACGTTGATTGAAATTAAGTTAAGGGACCACGGGTGCTATTTAGCCTAAATAATATTATTTGTTGATAAATGAATTAACGATTGATATTATATACAATTATGTTCATAGCTAATTATAGTATTAACTTTTTTATTTTCTCACATTATTAATTTATCATTTTAGTGGTCTATGATTATTGTCGCGTTTGAAATTTGAGTTATCATTCCAACCTCCGACAAAGGTTGGGTTTCCCCGTCGTACCCCTACATCCATTCATATATATAAAATAGTAATTTAAAACTTATATTTATTATAATTAATATAAAAAAATATTACTTAAAATATAAAAATTAATCATATTTTATGTAAAAATGAGATTAAAATTTATGATATATAAAATATTAAATAAAACGAATAAGTTATCGATTTGAGTATAAAAATTGAAAAATACAAATAACTTTATTAGTAAACAAATTTGAGAATAAATTTTACTATCCATAAATCTATTCTCGCTTTGATTTTAATTTTGAGAAAACCACACTTTTAATTAAAAAAGGGTTTTTCTTTTCAAAATTGAAATGAGTTTGGATGGATAACTGTGGAAACTCATTCGATTTTTATAAGTTATAATTTACATGCATATGCTTATATTTTCTTACTTTTTTCCTTTTCTTTTCTGGGAGTTATGTTTTATTAGTTGTTAGGTATAAAGAAAAAGTGTTGGTTATGTTTACTCTTTTAAATTTTACTTTTGATTGTTGACTGGTTGTGCTTAAATAAAATATTCATCGCCCTTTTTAAAAGTTTTATTTTATTTTGTTAAGTATATATTTCAATTTTATTTTTGATAGTTGTAAAATATTAACACTATCCTTTTTAAAAGTTAAAAGAAAAGTTATTCTTTAAGAACTAATTAGTGTTTGTATTTTTTTAAAATTCAATTTAGTCCTAATTTAATCCGATTTATTAGAAACTAAATAGTGTTTTTATTTTTTCTAAAAACTAAATTAAATCTATCAAAATTTCTTAGAGATTAAAATGAATATTTATTATAAAAAATTAAAGTAAAGGATATAAATTAAGGATTTTTATGTTTTCGGACTTTACATTTTTTTTTAACTTAAGTTCACGTTTCTTTTTTTTTTTTTAAGCTAATTCTTCCTTTTTAAAATTGAGATTGTCATTGTCTATCTCATCAAAATTTTTTTAGCAAATTCTTCTTTTTTAAAATTGAAGTTGTCATTGTCTATCTCTTAGTGTAGGGAGTGTTTGTGTGGTGTAAGTTCTCCTTGGTCTAGACATATTACCATTTGTCTAGAATATGACAACTCGATTCATACACATTAATATAACAGAGGTAGATTAGTAATGAATAATAAATTAGAATTATTGACAAAATTAAAAATTATATTCATAAATATAGTTTACAACTTGTTCAATAGATTCATAAAATATTATTTTTTTGAAAATAAACTATGATTATCAGATTATATCATAATAAAATAAAACATCAAATTTTAATTCTACAAGTTTGAAACTAATCTCCTTATGCTAAAATCCATATCTCATGTTCCTCCTGCTTCTAAATAAAAATAAATTGGGTGAGATAAAAATATCTTAATGAGCTCTGAAAATAAAGGGAGAGACAGTCTCAAAGAATTTCTTTCATAAATCCATATATCATGTTCTTACTGCTTCTAAATAAAAATAAATGGGGTGAGATAAAAATATCTTAATGAGCTCTGAAAATAACGGGAGAGACAGTCTCAAAAAATTTCTTTCATAAATATGTGTAAAACATGAAAACAATCACGCATCTCAAATTAAAATCTTCAGCTTTAATTTTCATAAAAACTTTACTTATAATAATCTTTTTTTCTTAATTATGAAAAACATATGTATGACCTCAAATATTTTTCTTTAGAATAAGGAAAAGTCGCTCAATATCTTGATTTGGGTTACCAGAATAATTGAGTCTTGTTTGGTAAAGGTGATCTAGTCAAACTCCAATCAGCGTCTAATTGTTCTCCTTTACCTATTATTCCATGTCTGGAACAACTTGAATGTCTCACTGTGAATAAAGTCACACATGATCTGATTTACGAGAGTGTACTGAACTTAAGATGTTTTGTATGCAATGTCTTTATTATGTCATGTATGCAGTGCATCATTCATCCAAATAACTTAGCAATATACTAAATCTATTATAATTTAATCATAAGTCCCTAATTCGAAACTGAAACTAGAGGCATAACTTATCAATCGATTATCAGAGGCTACAATACTTAGAAATTAAGGGCGATCACCAAAGGTAAAACTCTTATATTCGCATACTTATTAGAGGTAACAACAGTAATGAGGAGAAATTGTGCTCGACAAGTGTATTAACCTTAAAACAAAGTATATGCATCTAACTGAACATTCTTGACATATAAATCAATCCTAAAACATCATACAATCAATGTTTACAGACATACACGTGAAGGTGCAAACACGAGAGGGAGGGGTTGAATTGTGTTTGTCAAATTTAAATTCTTTTGCTGTTTTATTAAATATTGATTTGAATTATTCGATAAATAATTAATCAGATTCAGCAGCGGATAATAATAACATAATAACACAGCAATTTATACTGGTTCACCGTTAACTAGGCTACGTCCAGTCCTTTCCTCCAGAAGGCCTTTTACTAATTCAAACTCCTTTGAATTACAACACCACTGACCCTTCAAGTCAGTCTTCCCAAACAGCCTGACAACCCCAGACTTTTGAGGAACAACAACACCTTGACTATACCTGCCAAGTCTTCTCAAACAGCCTGACAACCCCAGAATTTTGAGGAATAACAACACCTGAACTAAACCAGCTAAGTCTTCTCCTACCAATCTGACAACCCCAAATTGAAGAAGGAATCTACACCACTATAATAAAGGTTTAGAACTTTGCAACGTTGCTTCTGGAAAGCTGTTTGTTGCACTATATTTCTCTCTCGAAAACACTTAGAAAATATTGCTCTTGTTCATTTGTGTTTCTCTCTTTTGAACTATCAGATATCTTTGAATTAAAGCTTGAGTTCTTGTGTTTTTCAATTAATTATTCTTCAACATTAAGTCTCTATTTATTGTTGAACTTTAGAACTTCACTGATGCTTTACTTCTGCAGTATATTTAGATTAATCTGTTTTGAGAATATTCTGGAGTAATTTGCTCAGATTCTGTTTTGAGCCTTTTGCTCAGATTCTGTTTTGAGCCTTTTTCTCCAATTCTGTTTTGAACGTTTTTCTCAGATTCTTTAATCCTCATGATCAAATCTGCACCTTTGGATCTTCATGCGATATTCCACAACTGGACCAGCCAAATTGATATGCTGTAATCCTCTGATTTTGGTCTTTGCTGGACTGCACAGTCTGTCCCTCTGATTTCGGCCACCACTGGGCCATGGTCTGATTTTCTGATCTGGACCATCACTGGACCAAATAATTATTTCTGAACCATTGATCTGGAAGTTTTTACTCTGATCTGGACAGATTCTGGACTTTGGTCTGGAACAAACTGAAATTAACTTGAACAAAAAATATTTCAGTCTGGACATTTTACCTTTAATTTTGGACCAGGTCTGGATTGATTCTGGAACTCATTTCTTTTGGTCTGGACTTAGTTTCATGTCCTGAATCATGCTATCTTATGGTCTTGGCCAAATCTGGATTGATCCTCTTGTTTTGGACTCATAAACATACCTTCTGGTCAAGTCTGGTACAAGTCTAGACTGTGTAATTTTTCACTGCCAGGCCATCTTTTGGTCAGAATAACTTCTGGATTAAAATTGATATTCGACTTCTGTTTGTCTGGAACAACTATCCTTCTGGCAGGCTTTCCAATGGTATGATCCATGTTTCATTGTCATTTTTATTCCTTCTGTTCTGGGCCACCAAACATATCCTCTGCTGATGTTTTGACATCCTGGAACATCTTCTGGAAATTCCAGAATTCATTTTCCTTTGATCTCTGCTTCTGTTTCCTTTAGTTTCTGGGGCATTTAACTTAACAATTCAAAGTACAAAATAAGTTTACATTGAGTACATTTGTAAGCATCAAAATCCTAAGTACTTAGAACCAACTTGGTTCCAACAATCTCCCCCTTTTTGATGATGACAAAACCTTAACTTATTTTGCTAACTTATGACTCGAAAACTTTGAATTACTCCCCCTCAGACCAATCTCTCCCCCTAAGTCTGATACTCTCCTTTTCAACTCCTTCTCTTTTCACTCTTTCTTTTTCTCTCTCCCTGATTCCTCTCCTTTTCAACTCCTTCTGTTTTCACTCTTTCTTTTTCTTTCTTTGTTTTTCTCTCTCCCTGTTTCCTCTCCTTTTCAACTCCTTCTGTTTTCTCTCTTTCTTTTTATCTCTCCTTTTCTACTTATTTCTCCTTTCTTTCTCTCTCTCTTTCTCCCCCTTTTTGTCATCAGCCAAAAAGTGGTCCTACTATTGTTGTATTTTTTTTTGTTTTTCTCTTTACAAATTACAGAAAGTAAAAACTGAATAAAATAAAATTGCAAGAAATTTTAAAAACTCCTAAGATGACTACTTGAGCTAGTCATATATGGAGGTCATGCTGAGATGCTTCTTAATGAACTCGAACCTATCTTCTGGTAATGCCTTGGTGAAGATATCATCCCATTGATGATCAGTGTCCACAAACTGAATGTTGAGTACTCCTTTCTGAACATAATCTCTGATGAAGTGGTGTTTGATTTCTATGTGTTTGGCTCTAGAATGTAGGATAGGATTTTTGGTTAGGCAAATTGCAGAGGTGTTATCACAATAGATGGGTATGTTGGATTCTAATATTTTGTAGTCTTCAAGTTGATGCTTCATCCAGAGTAGTTGAGAGCTGCAGCCAGCTGCTGAAATGTATTCAGCCTCTGCTAAAATGTATTCAGCCTCTGCTGTTGACATGGCAATAGTGTGTTGCCTCTTACTGGACCAAGAAATTAAATTGCCTCCTAAAAAGGTACAATAGCCACTGGTGCTTTTTCTTTCAAGTTTATCTCCAGCATAGTCAGAATCACAGTATCCACTCAGTTTGTATGTAGAAGTTTTCTTGTAAAACAAGGTGAGGTTGGTAGTGCCTTTTAGGTATCTAAGGGTTCTTTTAACAGCAGTTAGATGAGATTCTCTAGGATCAAATTGAAATCGAGCACATAGACACACACTAAATATGATATCAGGTCTAGATGCAGTAAGGTAGAGTAATGATCCTATCATTCCTCTGTAGATTTTCTGGTCTACCTTTTTACTGGTTTCATCTTTCTCAAGTGAGTAGGTTGGGTGCATGGGGGTGGCTATAGGCTTACAGTCACTCATCTTGAACTTTTTAAGAAGTTCTTTGGTGTATTTAGATTGATGAATGAGTATACCTGTTTTACCTTGATGAATCTGAATTCCCAGGAAGAACTTAAGTTCTTCCATCATGCTCATTTGAAACTCCTTCTGGCCACTGGAACAAAAGTCTCAGTGATAGACCACTTCATCTTTTTCTATTTTATGCCAATTGGTGTTCCAAAGGTACCTTACCTTTCTGTTGAATTTGTGTCTGAACACCTACTTGGTTCCGATAATGTTTTTGTTTGGTCTGGATACTAGATTCCAAACATCATTCCTTTGGAATTTATTCATCTCTTCTTGCATTGCAAGTATCCAATCTTCCTCTGCCAAAGCTTCATCAACATTGCTTGGTTCGCATCACCTTCTGATTCTGTAACAGCTTCTGATTCTAATGAATCAGCTTCTGGTTCGGGTGAATCTATAACAGCTTTAGATTCTGGTAAATATCCAGATTTCTCTTATGACTTATCTTGGCTGTTTCTGACTTGATCAGATTTATCTTTTGAAGATTTGTCAAGCAGTTTGTAATATACCATAATATAAATCAATTAATTTAAAAATGAACATAGTACAACCAACCCATTAATTCTGCTTCTGGTGATTTCTGTTTATTTTTGAAACCACTGGAATGTTTGTTTCTGCTGAGGTGTTCAATTTGTGTGAATCACCTGGTTCCTCTGACAATTTGAAAATCTGCAGAACGGTTATCTAGCTTTGATTTGTTAAGATCAAGCTTCTTGTTATCACAGTAAACATAAATATTAAGTAATAATAGTATTTACAGCAAGATGTAGCCTCAGTTTTACTTCTTAAAATCCTCTTGCTTCTGATTTTCAGATTTCTAATCTATATGTTCTGAGATTACATGGTTTGGATGAGGGAATTTGAATTCCCTTCCAGGTTTGTAGTCTTGATGAATCTCACTGGAGTTTTTGACGAACTCTCCTAATTCTGATATTTCTGCTTTGGCTCATATACCATGTTCCTCTGGTGATTCTGGAACATGTGGTGATTCTGGTAATTATACTGATTCTGATAGTTAAAGTAGTTCTGATGATCATACCTCAACCTTTGATACAGATACCTGTTCAGGTTCTGGTTCTGGTACTGATTCTGATTCTGGTTCCAGTGTTGATTCTAGTTCCAGTTTTTGTGCCTCTGATACTAGTTCTAGTTCTGGTTCTGGTTCTGGTTCCAGTTTCTGTGCTTCTGGTACTGGTTCCAGTTTCTGTGCTTCTGGTACTGGTTCCAGTTCTGGTTCCAGTTTCTGTGCTTCCTATGATTTTGGTTCTGATAGGTATTGTGTTGACCAGTTCTTCTTCTACCAGAGTCAATTGGCTTCTGTTTGGTAGATGTTGGAACATAGACCTTTTTCCCTTCATATATTGCCATCATCCATTGACCAGGCACCATGACTGGTGTTTCAATTTGGTTGCTTAGAACATCTGCAACATAGACAATTTTATCTTTTGGTACCCAAATCTGGTTGGGTCCAGGTTTGTTAGTCTTGAAAAGTTTCTTGTTTTCCCTTGTATTTATCATAGGACAAGACACTTTGGAATGACCTTTCTTGTAACAAACAGTACACACTATATCAGAGGGAACAGGTTTAAGCACAGGTTTAGATTCAGTTATAGTTTCTTCAAATCCTATACCTCTATTTCCGTTCCTATTGACTCCATAAATCATAGAAGCATATTTGCTTCTTTCCATACCACTATCAAGAAATTCTTGAAGAACTTGTTCATGCATATCAGAATTACTTGTGGTATTTTCAATTGCTGTTGAATTACGATTATTTTTCAGATTTAAACTTTCGTCTTTAAGTTCAGCAAAACTGTTTTTCAAGCATACATTCTCTGTTTTCAATTCTGCAATATCAGTTTCAAGAATAACACTTTATGTTTTAAATTCTGCAATCTGATTTTTTAAAACATTAACTTCTTCTGTTAGATTTGTATTTTCTTTCTTAAGAGTTTTCAGTTTTAAAGATAATTTGTAATTACAGTTTAAAAAATCATTCAGAACAGTAATCAAATCATATCGAGTGAATTCAGAATATACCTCAGTTTCATCATCTTTTGATTCTCTTCCAGAATCATATTCTGTGTTGGATCCAGAGTTGGTGTGAGCCATCATAGCCAAATCTGCTTGTTCATCTTCAGAAGATTCATCAGAATCATCCCATGTAGCCATCATGCTTTTCTTCTTAGTTCTGAAATCTTTCCTCTGGTACTTCCCTTTCTCCATATTTGGACATTCTGACTTGATATGTCCAGATTCATTGCATCCGTAGCAGATGATACCTTTCTTGTCATGTGTATCATCACTTCCTTTGTTAGACTGATTGGAATATCTCTGGGGAAATTTATTCCTTCTGTTATGCCACATCTTTCTGAACTTCCTGGATAAGAAAGCAATTTCTTCTTCCTCTGAGTTCAGACTTTGATCGTCTGAATCACTATTTTCTGATGTTGCTTTCAAAGCCTTCTTCTGCTTGGATTTCAGGGCTAGAGTTTTGTTCTTCTTCTTGGGTTCATCTTCTTCCAATTCAATTTCATGTGATCTGAGGGAGTTGATTAATTCTTCCAGCTTTAGAGTATTCAGATATTTAGCTTCCTGAATAGCAGTAATCTTTGGTCTCCACTTGATTGTCAGACTTCTAAGTATTTTCCTTACATGATCAGCAGTAGTGTAGCTCTTTTCTAGTACCCTTAATCCTAATACTAGAGTCTGGAATCTGGAAAACATAGTTTCAATGTCTTCATCTTCTTCCATCTTGAATAACTCGTACTTCTTGACTAGAATGTTAGCCTTTGCTTCTTGGACTTGCTTACTGCCTTCGTAAGTCAGAATCAGACTATCATAGATGTTCTTTGCTGTTTCTCTGTTAGTGCATTTGTCGAACTCTTTGAACGTGATTGCATTGATCATGAACGTTCTGGATTTGTGATGCAACTTGAACATCTTCTTTTGATCATCATCCATATCTCTTCTGGAAATTTTAATACCATCAGCATCTTCTGGAGCAGTATAACTGTAACACCCCGAGTTTAAAACACAGCGCGAGTGTATTTATTTATTTATTTAAAACGAATACATAAATAAAAGAGTTTTCAGAATTGCGTTCCAAGGAAATTAAAATCAATTCAAATTAAATATCATTCGACTTCGTAATTAAAAATAGTAAGGAATTTTAAAACAGCAACATCACAATTGAATCGAATGAGATATTTATGGGAATTTGATCTTTATAATATACTAAAATAAAGATACATCAAAATATTTATCAGAGTGCGGAAGAGTTTTACAATAATTCCCAAAATGAATATTTACAACCATTGAGTTCAAAACCCTATACATAAGTCTACTCTGATCATACCATAAGCTACAGTAGCATTACAATATTCACAAGTCTTTTCTTCACCCAGCTGCTCATCTCTTTGCATAGCCCACAAGTAAAGATCAAGGGAAACTAACGACGTTCCCTGTCATTAGTATAACCATCAGGGGTACGGTTCTGAATCTCATCTGAGGGCAACGCCCAATTTCCACAATAATTGTAAAGGGTCACCGACCGAAAATAACAATTACCACATAGCAGTTATATCAAGAATATCAAACATATTCATAGTACATGATGATAAATAAGGATGCTAAATTTTGAAATCCATGTCATTTGTACTTTACAAAACAGCAACCAAGTAAGTATAAAAATCATGATGTAAGCACAAACATCAATTCATCCGAAATTACAGATCTTCAAAAATAAAAAATACTTACTCACACAACAATTTTCCACCATCAACATAAAATCAAACGTGACCCTCCGGTCAAACACTCCGATGCAATATGTATATGCTCATGTTCATAAATTCTTGGAATCACCAAGGTGCAGTCACTTACAGACCAGCACAATTTAACGGCCCTCATGACCAGGGTGCAATCGCATACAGATCAACACCAGTGCAGTCACATACAGACCAGCACTCGTGCAGTCACTACAGACCGACACGTTTGACATAAACCAAGGTACAATCACTACAGATCAGTACCTAGTGCAATCACTACAGATCAGCACTCGTGCAATCACTACAGATCAGCACGTGGCTGCGCATTTCAGGGTACAGACACTATAGTCCAGTACCAGTGCAGTCGTTTATCTGACAAACACTTATATACCAAGGTACAATCACAGATTAGTACCTAGTGCAATCACTACAGATCAGCACTCGTGCAATCACTACAGATCAGGACGTGAATGCGCATTACTCTGTGGCCCATCGCGGGTACCACCTGACTATGCCATGCATGAATATGCATTGTTTCACTTCATTGAAAACAATATGCAACCTTAGTAAAATTCATGCATTTTCCTCATTTGTCAAAACATCTCAACACATTCAAAGATTAACCATTCAAGCAAACATAACACTTTGCATTACCTCAAAGTTCCACTCTTTATTAACAAAGGTTTTTCCCCAACTGTTAAGATTCAAAACTGTGATTAAAACTGAGGTTTCTGGCAAAAATACGAATCTATATTCGAATACAGCTTCATTGTATTCGAATACATAAGCCAAACAAGGCAGAATCAACATCCTGTATTCGAATACAGACTCCTAGTATTCGAATACAGAGGCTGTCACAATACAAAAATCAGAATTTCTACAACTTCAGTAAATTCTCAAAAACTTCATCATCACCACTACAAACTATCACCAAATTTCCATTTTTAATCATCACAAACCTTCCGAAGGTACCCCAACACTTAAGGTTTATAAAACAATGTTAAAAACTTGAATTTCTGAAAAATACGAATCTGTATTCGACTACAGCTACCTTGTATTCGAATACAGAAGCTAAAACAGTGAAAAATCAGCATTATGTATTCGAATACGAGGCCTTCGTAGTCGAATACAGATGCGAAGTCAGTGGCAAAAGATGCAAATCTGTTTTTGGCTACAGAGGATTGTAGTCGAATACAATGGTTAAAACAGAAGCAAAAATTGCAAATCTGTATTCGGCTACAGAGGGTCGTAGTCGAATACAGATGCTAAGTCAGTAGCAAAATTGGAAAATCTGTATTCGACTACAGGGGCTCGTAGTCGAATACAAGTTCGAAAACTTAGGGAAAACAGAAGCTTTGCAGGTTGTATTCGAATATACTCAATGCCGTATTCGAATACACCTTCGAAATCAGTGAATTTTCCTGAAACTTCAACACATTTTCAAAACCTTTTCTTTTGAAAATCCAACCCAACACCAGAATCCTAATTCCCCTCTTTTAAAACCTCAACTCAGAACATTTTTCATCAAATACCAACAACAGATTTTTCATAAAAATACTTCCACCATTTTAAATCCCTTTTCATTTGAAACAACCATCAACACCAGATTGTTTAACAAAACACAACAAAACACAGATTTACTCAAACCAGAATAACCTCACTGATTTTTAACAAAACAAAATCAGAACCAGAATCATCATTCCACGCTCACAGAATGATTTTCAAAACATAATACAATGTTTTTCACAATCATAAACCAAATATCATTCATCACACATGCATTTACAGCCCTAAATGCAAATCTAGAAAGTTGGAAGGTGCCCTTACCTTAGTTACGTTCCCTTAGCTCGTACGCTTCTGCGACAAAAGCCGACGATACTCCCGTTCGCGTTCGCCGCTACGAAAATTAGTTCTTTAGCTCCGTAACGATCAGAGGAATGACTTTCGTACTCGAAACTTTCTGATTCGACACTCAGATTTTCCAGAACGATGACTTTTAAGTAAACTGTTTTTCTTCACCAACACTCAGAAAATTAGAAGAAGAAGAAGAAGATAAAGCAGAACTGGCACGTAGAGGAAAGAAGGAAAAGCTTCTTACTTAAATATCCACATAAAGCAACTGACACAGCAGAGGAGAGAGGAATTGTTTCCTTTTTCACAAATATCTACGCCACCTCACCAATTCTTATATCAAAATATCTTTTGATCCTCCAGCACTTAACCCGTTTCCGTCGAAATTAGCAGAAAATATCTTAATTAACGGTCCGATAATTTAATTACTCAAAATTAAATTAATTCATCCATTATCCAATAATTTTAATTCCACCTCCAAAACAATTAATTATATATATATATATATATATATATATATATTTACACAAAATATACATATATTGAATATTACACCGATATTCCCAAAATACCCTTAAAATCAAATCTGAATTTAATTTTAAATTTAAGGGTCTTACAATAACCATCTTCCACCAAGTCCCAAAGTTTAGGATCTTGTGAAATAAAAAAACTTCTCAGCCTGTCCTTCCAGTATTCAAATCTTTCTCTATCAAACAGAGGTTGTCTGTTGATGTTTCCTCCAGTAGCTTCTTCATTGAATCCGGACATGTTGATCCCTTGGATCTTTCCTCAAACACTGTAAAGTGCTCAGCCTTGAGATCGAGCTCTGATGCCAATTGAAGGTGCAAACACGAGAAGGAGGGTTGAATTGTGTTTGTCAAACTTAATTTCTTTTGTTGTTTTATTAAATATTGATTTGAATTATTCGATAAATAATTAATCAGATTCAGCAGCGGATAATAATAACATAATTACACAACAGTTTATACTGGTTCACCGTTAACTAGGCTACGTCTAGTCCCTTCCTCCAGAAGGCCTTTTACTAATTCAAACTCCTTTGAATTACAACACCACTGACCATTCAAGTCAGTCTTCCCAAACAGCCTGACAACCCCAGACTTTTGAGGAACAACAACACCTTGACTATACCTGCCAAGTCTTCTCAAACAGCCTGACAACCCCAGACTTTTGAGGAATAACAACACCTTAACTAAACCAGCTAAGTCTTCTCCTACCAATCTGACAACCCCTGATTGAAGAAGGAATCTACACCACTATAATAAAGGTTTAGAACTTTGCAACGTTGCTTCTGGAAAGCTGTTTATTGCACTGTATTTCTCTCTCGAAAACACTTAGAAAATATTGCTCTTGTTCATTTGTGTTTCTCTCTTTTGAACTCTCAGATATCTTTGAATTGAAGCTTGAGTTCTTGTGTTTTTCAATTAATTATTCTTCAGCATTAAGTCTCTATTTATAGTTGAACTTTAGAACTTCACTGATGCTTTACTTCTGCAGTATATTTAAGTTAATCTGTTTTGAGAATATTCTGGAGTAATTTGCTCAGATTCTGTTTTGAGCCTTTTGTTCAGATTCTGTTTTGAGCCTTTTTCTCCAATTCTGTTTTGAACGTTTTTCTCAAATTCTTTAATCCTCATGATCAAATCTGCACCATTGGATCTTCATGCGATATTCCACAACTGGACCAGCCGAATTGATATGCTGTAATCCTCTGATTTCGGTCTTTGCTGGACTGCACAGTCTGTCCCTCTGATTTCAGCCACCACTGGGCCATGGTCTGATTTTCTGATCTGGACCATCACTGGACCAAATAATTATTTCTGAACCATTGATCTGGAAGTTTTTACTCTGATCTAGACAGATTCTGGACTTTGGTCTGGAACAAACTGAAATTAACTTGAACAAAAAATATTTCAGTCTGGACATTTTACCTTTAATTTTGGACCAGGTCTGGATTGATTCTGGAACTCATTTATTTTGGTCTGGACTTAGTTTCATGTCATGAATCATGCTATCTTATGGTCTTGGCCAAATCTGGATTGATCCTCTTGTTCTTGACTCATAAACATACCTTCTGGTCAAGTCTGGAACAAGTCTGGACTGTGTAATTTTTCACTGTCAGGCCATCTTCTTGTCAGAATAACTTCTGGAATAAAATTGATATTCGACTTCTGTTTGTCTGGAACAACTCTCCTTCTGGCAGGCTTTCCAATGGTATGATCCATGTTTCATTGTCATTTTTATTCCTTCTGTTCTGGGCCACCAAACATATCATCTGGTGATGTTTTGACATCCTGGAACATCTTCTGGAAATTTCAGAATTCATTTTCCTTTGATTTCTGCTTCTGTTTCCTTCAGTTTCTGGGGCATTTAACTTAACAATTCAAAGTACAAAATAAGTTTACATTGAGTACATTTGTAAGCATCAAAATCCTAAGTACTTAGAACCAACTTGGTTCCAACAACACGATCATCAAATACCTTTTATATGCAATTTTCGAAAATTCTCTATATGCTTAATCTTTTATTTCTCTTACTAATTCCAACTCTTTTCCCTAATCCCCTTTTTCCCAAAATAATTTCAGAACAAGAAGGGAAACTTTAAATCAATTTAACCCCCAAATCTCTCATGATAAAATAGATTAATGTAAAGAACTCACTAAAGTTGTAATAAGGAGATGAAGGCCTTGATTCAGATCGGTTCGAGCTCCTCTTTATGTTAAAACCTTTACTTTGGTTTGGAGCTCTTCAGTTATGGGTTGTTTCTCCCTTGCAGTTCTGGGTTGTTTCTCCCCTGCTCCACTGATCTAGATTGCTTTATAAGAATGTAGGTGCAGAATTTTTCATGCAAGTCTAGATGGAGAATTTAAAAAACTTGAATGAGCTTTTGGTTTTAAAAGATTTGGAAGAGGAAGGAAAATGGAGAATTTGGAAAAGTGGATGAACAATGGGTTTTTTCTCATAGTTGATTCACGGGAAAGAGAAAAGGATAATGAGATAAACGATGGAGTGTTTCATAAAATGAGGGAAATTTTCCACTTTGCCCCATTGGACATCCCTCATGTTACCGATTTGCCCCTTATTATTTTAATTAAATTATTTACTTCTAAATTAATATGTTAATACTTTAACTACTCTTTATTTTTAACACATTTTAATTAAATTGGTTAATATTTTTAAAATCTTTATTTTTCTAAGTTTTTAATAAAATAGGTTATTACACGTGTTGTTCAAATCTTGCCATGTTTGTTACTATTGAGGAGCTCTATCTAGATATGGGAGGATGAAGACGATATGAAAAAGATCCAAACAACACTTTTGATTGAAAGTTTTGTTTGCTGGAAAGATTTATCCTCGAAAAATTATTCATAACACACATTATAAAGGTTCGTTTAACAAACATCTAGCAGTTTGTCAAAAAAGTTAACACTGCTGAGAATGATCATGAGCTATTTCTCATACACTTCTATAACAAGTTTTATTTAGATCAAGTTTTTAATGGTGGACATTGGCGATTCAATTATTACATCCTTCTTTTTAGTAGTGTTAAGGTAGGTGATGTTCTAAGGCACATGTCTTTTTATCGTGTGATTTTTTTGATGCAATTTCATATATTAGTAATTGCTTTCATGAGTTCGGTGGCGGAGATAAACTTGGAAACTTAACTGGTACATATTAATACTAACTTAAGCGTTAAAGTACTTGTAGGTCCTCAACGGAAAAACACATCCACCCAAGAAGTATTTCTACTGCAAAACTCATCGTCATCACCACATGAATATGAGTTCTAAACATAACAAATAATATGATTCATAATATAACAATCATACATGCCAATCATATATGCACATACGAGTGAATGTTTTTGGAAGCCACTAAAAATAGGGTGTAAGATTAAAAAAAAAACTAGTGGTGATTGACACTAAGTTAGTTTCAAAAACAATAAGCTATGTTCTTTTTATTTCATATGTGGTATGTTATAACATGCAAGTGGTTTTTGTCCACTGTTGTTTGAGACGAAGAAGGTCGAGGGTGTTCGGGATTTGAGTGTAGCACTGATGATTGATACTTGATGCAATGGAGGTACAATTGGGAATAAATGGTTATGACAGCGACAACACAAACCTCAACTAAGGTTACTTGTGTTGTTACAAGCACAATTAATGCAAACATGCATGGTACACATTAAACTCAAACAACTAATAGTTTTATAAGGAAACAATTATTGAAGTGGCAAAAAAAAAAATTTATTAAGGCCGAATTATTTTCATGAAGGAAAAACATAACAACATGATTCATGATGGTAGGTGTATCTTTTTTTTTTTTCAACGTGTTCTTTTGTCGAAAGCTAAATACTAATCCTTTAAGGTAAGAAAATCCATTTAAATGATTGACCACTTTAAAAAAGAAATTCACACACATTAACAAGAAATCGAAAACCTTAATCACATGTTTAAGGGACTGAATCATCTATCAATTGTAACATACTATGTTGGTATGGTAAACAAATCTTTACTTACAATGATTTCTCACAATGGCACTTTAATTAGTCTATCAAATGGTCAAGTGATTTTGGGTAACAATATTTAGTATAAAACGAAGAAATGGTCTGAGATTGAATCATCACGTGTAAATTCCACATGTTGAGACAATTGGTAAGAAGATAAGGGACTTCTATGATTTATTAAAAAATTAATATGTTTTAATATTATTAAAATTAAATCACTAATAGTTGAATGATATATTATTTATGTACAAAAAATTTTAGTTTAATCAATTTTAATAAATATTATAATAATGTATATGTAGACAAATTAAAAAAAATTATTAATAAAAAAATTTTAAAAAATAATTAATAAAAAAATTTTAAAAAATTATTGTTAAAAAAATTCATAATACCAATATATACTTATTTTTTCTTTAACGTAAAATCTATGATAGAGATATGATTCCCATTACATTGAGGTTTATAAGGGAGATTACACGTAACATCGAAAAAACTAGTATGAAGTGTTATTATAGTCGCCACATCATTTCACTAGTAAGTTGTAAGATATTGTGCTCATTTTTCGCAAGGAGATATTATAACTACTCAAAGCTAAGTTTTATTGTTATTTTCCGAGAATTCAAGTGTAGAAAAAAAGAATTGTACAAATTATATCATGAGTCTTCCTATATGTTGTTTGTTATTCATAAGGCAATTGAGTTGGTGATCTCCAACTAGTTATTTGTATTTATTATAATTAATTAAAGCGATAGTCTAATCAATGATAATAATATTAGGTTAAAAGAAAACTTACGGATATCAGCAAATTAACGACGTCGTGTTACATTCCTCTCCTTGCACTTAATTTTACGTTTATAACCCTGCGCAGCGTCGAGTTTTAACAAATTGTCACCTTAATCTGCATGAAAATTATTAGAAAGAAAGGGGTTGATTCGGTAATTAGGTACCCTATAAAAGCCACCTGGACCCTCTTTTCTGAGGCAAAAAGGGTGAGAGGATCAGAGTAGTTACCGTGATCCATTGTTGTTATCTCTCTAAGTTTTCTTTCTATCTCTCTCTCTAGAATTTTCTATCGTCCCATTCTCCTCACAAATTAGGGTTTTTGCGAATCTCTTTATTCTTTGAAAAATCAAATCCAACGGTTCAGCCATGGTTTCCGATTCAATCGCCGCCGCTCCGATTCTTTCCGCCGCCAACACTAAGAACCCAGGCAAAAAGAAGAGGGTAAGATTTTGCATATTGATTACGATTTCATAATTTCGTTTCTATACGCATTTTTTCCTCATCGTTTTTATTGAAACTCACTCGTTAATAACCCTCTTCGAATTTCAGACCAATAGGTCCGCGAAATTGAAGCAGTATAAGATTGAAGCGCGCCGCGAACAATGGTTATCTCAAGGTATCTGTGACGTGAACGCTGATGTTTATGTTGATCTATTGCTTTTCTGATTTTGTTCTCTTCGTCGTGGTTTTTTAGGTGCGGTGAAGAATAAGGGATGCAAAGACGGAATTGAAGATGATGGCCACGTGCCGTCGTTGCCGGTGGGGAAACATAGCAAGCGTGAATTGGAGAAAGTGGAGACAAGGCGCAGAGGTGAAGAGGATGACGTGTCGATCCATCAAGACAGTGATTCTGAATCACCGTCGAACAGTCCTATCAGTCCTAATAGTAGTGTCTTGTGTGGAAATGATTCCGGGACGAATTTCACCGGCAGCAGCAGCAGCGGTGGAAGCAGTAGTAGTAGTTCTAGCAGTGGTGGGTGTTACTCCGGGAATATTACGGAAGAGGAGGAAGATGATGATGAAGAAGTAGTAGAAGAAGAAGGTGATGATGAATGTTTGGATGATTGGGAGGCTGTGGCAGATGCTTTAGCCGCCGATGACAAGCTTCAAACCTCTTCACAAGATGAACCCGTTGTAGAAACAGATTCATCTTGTGAAGTGACTAATGGTTTGGGTTTAGGATCTCTGAATTCAAAACCAGGGAGTGATGGAATGGTTCCTTGGGCATCTGGTAATAACAAAGCTTGGAGGGCTGACGATGCTTTTCGTCCTCAGACTTTGCCCAATCTTTCCAAGCAGCATAGTATGCCGAATCCAGACAGGTGTTGTGGAGGAGGTATTCCCTGGTCTCGCAATTCTGTGCCATCCAATTGTCCAATTTGCTGTGAGGATCTCGATTTAACAGACTCGAGTTTTCTTCCATGCAATTGTGGTTTTCGGCTTTGCCTCTTTTGCCACAAGAGGATTCTTGAGCAGGATGGTCGTTGTCCTGGGTGCAGGAAGCAATATGAATGTGAACCTATCGAGACAGAGGCAAGTGTGCATGGAGGTAGCCTTACTCTTCGGCTGGCTCGTTCTGTTAGTATGATTGAAAGGTCTTAATAGACTTATTTGTTTTCATTAGTTTGTGTATGTCGCGGTCTCTCGTTTTTTGCATTATTTGCATTGTATGTACTTTTTAGGTTGAAATTTCTAATTTTCATAGTTCTAGTTGGTTTAGGTCATGAGTTTTTTTAGCACCACGGAATCAAGTTCTTTATCATTTCATCTTACGGTGCATGTGTTAATGTAGAATACTCATGTTGGTATGTGAATACATAAGGTGGTATAGAATTTCAATACATCGAAAATAATGGTTACATCATACTGTGGCATATTTCCTTTAGGCTGCCACTTCACATTTTGTGTACAGTTTTTGTACTCCAAATTCCAAAACTTTGCAGTGTCGTTGTTTGGTTGAACATGCTCGCAATTATATGTGTTAATTCAATTTTTGCTTGTGTTGCTATGAGTTGTGTTTATTTTCCTTTCTAAACTTTACAGTTATTGACGAATATGCTAATAATCACAATGCAAATTATTTTTCCTGTAATTTTATCGTTTAAAATGTTCTTTTGACAGTATGTTTTACTCTGTTTCTGAAGTATGAATGAGTCAGAAGTTCTTTTGCCGCTTCGTTGTTTGGAGACAGTATTGTTTGTGAAATGGTGTAACATTCTCATATGATCAGTTTCTATTTTATTTAAGAGTTTTCTTGGCAGTGTTAACAAAGCTCCTAAGGTTTAGTGTACGGACAGGAACCTAAAATGCCTCCAAATAATCATTCAACAAACTGGCCCGTGGGTTGGTTTTGAACATCAAGGGCGGTACAGAAATTCTATGTTAGTCTGTTTTGTTTTTCTCTATTATTGCTTTAAATTTGACAATTTCTGTAATGAAAAAAAGTGACTGCTTTGTTAGGGTTAGCTAACTTTGTAGATACATCTTATTTAAATATTCTCATGACATTTGAATATTGGTTTTGTTTCCTGACGATTCTCTTCTAGGGACCAATATACTTTTGTAAGTATAAGTTTGAAGGCTGGTCAATAGGGTTTTCAAGTATTCAAGGTATGATCTAGTCGCGGTGAATGAATAATCTGTCCTTCCTGTTTCCTTGGGGTTCTGATAATTGTTCTTGACTTGTTATGTTTCATTTCAATCAATCACTATCAGATCATCATCCTTCCCGAACACATTGTACTTACCAAACACATTGTGAATTCTTCTTTGAATATCCTTCCCGGTAATAGGGTTATGGATATTCCTGGTTATATAAATAATTCTATACCTTTCAAAAAACGCCTCCTCAGGTGCTACCTGGTTGAGAAGATGTATTGTGGGAAGGTGATTGCTCTTTGGAATGAAAGTCGTATTTACTTGTTTGCCATAATGAAAAATTGAGAAGAGTGAAGATTTAACTGGCTGAATTTTGCTGATTTTGTCTCATTGTTTAATAAATCTATTTCATCTTTGGGTCTTTGTGGTAGAGTATACTGTATATGCTTTTGACAACTTTCTGTGTCTCTTCTGCAGTTACTACTAGGGTGAGTTGGTGTTTGTTGCAATGTAGACAATAAATTCATCACATTAAGTATGGTGATGATTTTTTGTTCTAGATAAACAGTTGTACTCTTCATACTCATTTTTAATAGGTTTCGCCCTAATGAGTAGAGATCCTTCTACTCTCATTTCACTCAAAAAAAAAACCATCATTATCCTTTAATTTATGAGCTACAATATTTGATTGTCTTTTTTTAAACTTAGTTGATGCAAAACAGATGACCTAATTGTTTGTATTTGAAATGTAGAAATGGTAACCTAACAGATGACTTAATTAGGTTTCTCTACTAGTGGTAGGCCTGTCATTTAAATAAATCTGTTTGATAATATTCAAAACGAGCTGAAGAGTGGGAATCCACTGGCAATTAAGATATGTAATATCAATAGAAAACTACTGATGATTGTTTAATAAGTGTGATAAGTAACAGCAGTTGCTGAAGTGTTGCTTTGCAAACAGAAGACCTTGTAATATTTTAGATTGGAAACATACTCATGAAAGCCAACTTCTAGGGACTAATTCGAATTTTCCTCCATGGGGATCGGGATGTTTCGTTTGGTCTTACATTTGGGAAGTCTCAACCCTTACTTAGTTTGGGTATTCCCGGTGCAAAGCCAAACATGCACTAAGAAATCAATAATAGTTTGTACTTTTAATTTTCTTTGTAGATTAAACTATTTTTTTGTGTGAGATGATTGTGTTGTGCTTATGCCTTTGTGATGCTCTTGTACTTACAATTAGCCCTCTATGATATTGTAGTAATTTGAATAAGCCATATTTAAAGTTTTTTTTTTCTCTCGTTTTCACATTTGGATATATTATTGGAATATATAATTTGACACAAATACAATACTATGCTATTTTATGAAAAACAAAATATGACACTTCTACTATATTTTATATGGTATTATATTTGTGTTATATTTTGTATCTAAGTTTTGTGTTCTAATAACATTACTCTTTTAAATATTTGAGTGATGCAACGAAACTTAAACTACTCTTTTGGGTCCAACAAACAATTTGGAGAGTATTCCCCCAATTAATTTGATACAACTAGGGTGATTCAAATGTATTATGTGGTCCCCAGTGAACTATGAATATAGACTATTGGATTTATGAGTAAAATATTTAATGCTTGAAAATGTATTACTATGTATTGTGTACTTTTCTCCTTAGTGCTACATTTTTCCACCGGTTTGTGTTGCCTAGGTTTCATCTAACGTTTGCTTTTTTGTTATTATGTGACAATAACCGAAAAATCCCCCTAGTTTACCTATCTCCACATGTTTTCCCCCAAAAAAACCATTTTAGATGTTTTGTTTTTTTCCTTGAAGAGACCAACGTCGAAATAAAAGATTTCTGGGTTGGAATCTGCACTTCATTTCATCTGTCCTTATAACTATGATATGTTGTATTTATAGGATTAGCTGTTTCGATGTTACCAACTAATTTCATAATTTTGTTAATCTCAGGAAAACTCAAGAATATAATAAATACTTTATTGGGCCTCTTTGAGTATTAGAAAGAAGGAAAAAAATGAATATATGTCAACGCATAAACGCTTGCAACATCATCCCATCAGTAAAAATAATAATTACAAGAACCAAAACTATTAGGAATAGATGATGTAGTGGGAATGTGCCTTTGATTCTTCCATTAGGCAGGAAAATGAGAAAAAATAGGCAAGCTTCCTCTTTTTATATGGATGCATATCGCTTTTTTGGATTAATTGAGATCGAGAATTCGAGATCCAATACGACCTTCTAATATTAAGGTCTTGTTTGGTAAAATTAAGCTAGTTGATAGTCGAAAAGTCGACTGATACTTGAAAAGCTAGCTGATAAGCTAATTAATTGAAATTAAAATGTTTGAAAAGTTATGTCCTTCTAATATTAAGGACATAGTTATTTAATTTAAAATAACAAAAAATATGACATTTTTCCACAATTTCTCTTAGGTTCGTTTTACTCAATTTTTCTTTTTTTTTTAATTAAATTTTTTACTTTACTTTATTATTGTGGTAGAAACCTAAAAAAATACAACAAAGTTTTAAATAAAAATCAGAATCACGCAATTCATTTACTTTTATATGTTACATCATACTTCTTTTTTTATTACAATACAAATATAAATTTGAAAAGTTCTTTAAAAGTTTGGCAAATTTCATATATATAAATAGTAATAGTAAAAACAATACAATTCATTTACTGTTTACAATTTAGTATAAAAAATGAATATAATTTTGTCACAATGATAAATTAGAAGATGAAGAAATAATAATAATTATGGAATAAAAATAATAAAAATAAAATAATAAGGTTATAAATGGTAGAAAATATAAAAAGCTATAAACTCAAACTCTACTTAAAATAGCGTATGAGAATAAGTTATAAGCTGATGAGAAAAATTTGTTTACCAAATACATCTATTTTAATCAAACAAACTTATAAGCTAGTTGAATAAGCTATAATTTAGTTTATTGGCGTTATCATACAATGCCTCAATTTCTTTTATTTTTTTATTTATTAAAATGTCACTTAATATAAACGTGAAATTTAGGAAATTGTAATAATATATCCCTTTTTTTATTCCCAATATGCCCCACATTGAAAAAATTCCCAGAATGCCCTACCTTTTTGGGACTAGTTGCTCGTCACAATCTGAGCCTGCGATGACCTAAAGGGCCGTTTCTTTCATAAAAAAAATAATAATAAATTATATTAATAAACTTAAAAAAAATACATTAATTTGAAATGAAAAAAATACATCAAATTTGAGAAGATGTGCGGGCAGCGTTTGGACAATGTTTTCTAGTATGACCAGAGACCCGACATAATCCGCACTTTCTTAACACTCTTTCTCTAGTTTCCATTTCTATTCTAATGGGTTTGCTTTTTGGGCGACCTTTCTTGACTCTCCGCATGAGAGGATTGTGACATACCTTAACACTTTGATATTCTGCCAATATCATTTGTTTGGTATATGTCTGAACGTTTCGTCGTACACTTTTAGTAATGTTTCCACCTTGTATACATCAGGTATAAGCCTCCAATAATCATATTTGATACTAGAACATGCTGCTATCACATGTGAACAAGGCATGTGTTTAGCTTGATATTTCCCACAGTCGCACCAATTGTTAGAAAGGTTTACACTATAATGACCAATTGGTCATCCTTCTATTGGATTTACCATCTCGTGGATCATGAAAGTATGGTTGCTTCGATCAAAACTATCAACTCTATGACTATTAGATTTACTTATTTCAGATTTCATAAAATTGAAGCATGTTTCTGTGAATACCTGACCAGAAGCTAAAATTGATGCGTATAGTTTTCCCATTGATGGAAATAGTGTCCCTGTTTTATAATATGTTAATTGGACCAAAGCAGTGATAGGAAGGTTCTGCGGTGCTTTTAATACTCCGTTGATTGACTCCACAAGGTTGGTGGTCATCTGACCCCAACGGCTACCTTCATCAAATGCTTGAATTCAATCTTGTCGCGGTATGTTATCTAACCATTTCAAAGCCTTCGGGTTTAATATGCCGATTTCTCTGTGGTAGTGTCGATATGTAGGTTCATTAATTGAGTAACATATATTGATATAGTAGACAATTCACTGTTAACTAATTATAAAAATTAACAATTAAATTATTAATCTCAATCTCATTCTCATTCTCATTCTCATTCTCATTCTCAATCTCAAATTTTTTTCACCCTTCTCAAACAATTTTTTTAACATTATCAATTAAAATTTTCACACATAGAATTATCTACTAATCATCGAGCTGAATTTCGATACATTAATGCATTTGTAATTTTATTATTATTAATATTAATTTCTTATGATATTATAATAATATATTATTAATATTATTTTCATTAACTTCATACTATTATTTTTATTATATTAATAATATTATTTTCATATTTTTTATTTACAGATATCATCCACAGACAAGTTGAAATGTCATGGTCACGTGAACAAAAAATCAAATGCGGCGATATTACCATATTTGCAACAGGCGGGATTTGGTGAAGTCATTAAACTTAGAAACTATAAAATAGATGTCGGCCTAATTACCGCGATGGTTGAAAGATGGAGACCAGAAACTCATACATTTTATTTCCCAATAGGTGAGTGCACGATAACTTTAGAAGACGTGTATTACCTTTTAGGATGAAATGTTTCTGGTATAATTATTTTAAATATTTATAATTTATTATAATTATTTTTAATTATTAAATTAAAAAAAGGGGTACATCATCGTACCATAGGGGTGCGATGAGCAACTGGGTGAAAGAAACAGCCCGTCATTGCAGGCTCAGGTTGCGACGAGCAACTAGGCCCAAAAAATAGGACATTCTGAAAAAAAAAAATTCAATGCGGGGCATATTGGAATTAAAAAAAAGGGATATATTATTACAATTTCCAAATAAATATACTAATTATCCAACAACAAATGTTTTAAAAAATGTATGTCTGGTTACTCTTAATTACGGGGGAATATTTATCCAACAACAAATGTCAAGGTTATTTTCACGTTATTGATGCGTTTATGGAGGAAATTAGTTTCAAGATTGACCACTTCATTCTATAATTATAAGCACCCAAATTTTAGTTTCCTTCACTTGTGTCATCGAAAAGAAATAGATCCATGTCTAACAATGAGCAATGGAGATGGCTTTGGCGTTTGAAAATCTCACAAAGGTGCAAAATCTTTCTATGGTTGGCCTTAAATGAAAGCCTCCCTACAAATGCACCCGCAAGAGCTCCTTGTATTGTAAATTTTATTGCATCAAAATCTTGTCCCTTTTGCCACGGACACGAGACTCTACTTCACGTGCTGCGTGATTGCCCTCGTGCAAAAAACGCTTGGGTTCATCTTGTTGCTCCACGTCATCAACATGGCTTTTTCTCGTGCTCTTTATGGGATTGGATGGTGACATATCTTCAACAACCTTGGTCTAGTGTTGATTCTAATGATTGTGTTTTATTTGCCCCAACGGTGTGGTTATTATGGAAGGATAGGAAAACATTGGTCTTTGATAGACATAGGTTTTCGTTGGAAAAATCGCTTCATCGAATGAGTGATTTAGCTTATGATTATGGGAGAGTTGTTGAAGTGGAACATTGTACACCTAGTCCTGCTGTGCACTATGCTTCGTGGTGTTTCTATTGGAATCAACCTCCTTCGCAGCTTCAGTTAAGGTCGGTTGCTGACAACTCAATGCTTGTGTTTTCCAAGTTGTAGATTTGCAAGGTTTTGAGTTTTGACCCTTGTAAGACACCAAAGTTATATTGGTGAAATGTGTCCATGTATTTTCAAAAGGTTGATAATATTATATGATTTTAATTAACGGGTGCGTGTATTAGAGAACAACTCTAAAAAATCTTAATGAGATACTATCAATAAAAATAACAGATTTTGAATTGTTAAAATAACTATAGTTTTTTTCACATTACACTATACTCTTTTTAAAACATCCAAATTCTATTATGTAAATTTAAATAAAATAATATTTTTATTCTTTTACAGATTCTTTCATTTTTTAATACTCCCTCAGTCATATAATGGGGTTACTTTAACAACAAAATTTGTATCAAAATAAATTTTATTTACAATTTTTCATGTAATTTTAATTATTTTAATTATTTTTTCATATATTACCATTTAATTATTACTATATATATAACTTCCAAAGCATTATTATATTTTGCATTAATAAAATAAAAAATCAATCAATAGTTAAGATAGATAGTTCAATAAAATGATTTTCCTTTCTTTATTCTAATTATTTACATTTTTTAATATGTATGTAAAAAATTTATACAACATTCATTGTGAATTATATTTATAGATATAGATATATTTTCTATATTTATAGATTTTATACTATTAGCAATAAACAACATTAGTGAATTTTACAAAAAGATTTATTCGAACCGAATCGAGAAGGATGATCAGACTTGATCTACAGGCAATTCTTTATTCTCTATAATAGGATAGTATTTGTAAACACTCAGTTGCTTAAATAAATAATTTTTTGAGGAGAGTTAGAGAAATATTGGAATAAAAAATGTGTACCTTTACAACGATCAAACAAACTTATATTATGCACTGCCTAGGTCGTAGCTGTTTTCTCTTGACAGATGAGAATAGATCTGATTGTGGTCACAAGGTTACCTCTTAGCCACGGGTCAAGTTGCCACACAAGGTTACCTTTTTTAAAACCTATATATATATATATATATTAACCTATATATATATATATATATTTTCTATCGCCTTATTACAACTTAGTAGCTTAACTAAAAATTAGCATAAGAAGAAAATTAGATACCTTTCTTATAGATGAGAAAAATTAGATGTCTTGCTTATGGATGAGAAAAATTATATACCTTGCTTATGGATGGGAAAGAGAAAATAAAAATAAGTTGTAAATAGTAGACTATCAGAGGAGAGTGTAATATGAAAGGAAATTATATTTTCAAAGCTTGGTTACAACTGAGGCATTTTAGTGTCTTATATAGAAAACTAAGGCTTACTATTTAAGCCGGTAAAAAGACTATCATGATATTTAGTAGCCGGTTACTAAGATCAATAATTGATGCCGGGTGCACTTTGTGGGCCCCATCGTCACATCAAATAATGACACGAAAAAGAAAAATTACAAAAATATTAAAAGCAACATTATTGCTTTCTTTTTGACTTAAAATGGCCAACAGCATAATGTCTGGGTATTTGGCCTGTTGTGAATTATTGGCACGATTACGTCATTGCTTGCATCTTATTATTGTCCTTTTCCTTTTTTACTTTGTTGAATCATCGTTTCTATCATTGCATCCCAAATGTCTTCGGGACTAGGTTCTTCATCTTCTTGAGATTCCCCAGCTAAGCAATCAAAAGCATTGGAATCCATTGATCCTTGTGAACTAGTTTCCATAAAAACATTTTTATTTTTTCCTGGGAAAGTTTTGAAAAATTGATTTTTCATATGATCAAGAACTCTAATCATAATTTGATCTTCAGATTCAGTGGGATGAATTTTCTAAAAATAATCTTTTAGATTATTCATAGAGATCTCTTGAGAACCTTGTTCTTTTCTCTTTAATTGGTCACTAGCAATAGCTGTTTTAATTTTGGTTTCCATGCATTTGATATCTTCATTAGGCATTCTATTCCACCATTTATAGAAGAAATTTCTTCTAAGAACAGGAATGTGAAATTTATCCTGGGCAATTGTAATAGTCCATCTCCATATCCATGGGACTTGGAATTTTATAAAGAATAAACATGAATTTTGTCCAAAAATTAGTTTTGAAGCATTTTTCAGAATTAGGGGGCTAGAATCGCACCATGAATTGTATAAATCCAGAATATTTTTTGGTAGAATTTCTAAAGAAGGACCGAATTTGATCCACCAATTAAAAAACCAATTTGGTATAGGTTTCTCAGCTATATCTGGATTGATGCTAAAAAACCAAGAATGTTTATTCTTTGGATTTTGATAATAAAATGCTAGTGTAAAAGCTTGGACATAATCCCAGTAATTAAAATAAATAATTTTATCTTCAGCAATTTTAATTGCCTTTTCACCATTAGGATTTAATCCCCATTCTCTAGGAGTTAATATCTTATTGATATGACATTTACTAAAGTTTATACAACTTCCTGGATTGTTATTCTGATAATGGTGAGTGATAGTCACTGATTCAGTGATTTGTAATAAGACTTCCAAATTAGGTCTAGTCTTACCATAAAGTCCAGGATATCCTCTTGATTCGAGGTATCTTGTTTTGATTGACCATCCATCATTAGGTGACAATTTTACATCTTCTTCTTCGACATTCATTATGTCTTCTGTAACAGGGTTCTCAAAATACTCTGTTACTTCTTGTTGGGTTTCATTAACCGCAACCTCTTTGTAAGATGATGTCTTACTTGTTGAAGAAGAAGGAATATCTTCTTTCTTTGGTGGTGCAGGTAATTGCTGCAAATTTCTATTCCTATGGACTGTAGTCCAGTCCCCTATTAGAGGAATATTTGATTCTTGATAGGGTAACAAATTGTTACTCCTTCTTCCACCACGACCTCGGCTATTATAGCCTCAGCCTCTTCCCCTGATTGGGGTCGCCATTCTTTTTGGGTTTTTTCCCAGGATGATTGCTTAATTTCCCTGCAAAAATTCACGAGTTAGTTAGTCTGCAAGAGAATTATTTTCTCCTTTAATATATTGAATATCAAATTCAAATACTGATAATTGAGCTTGCCAATTAGCAAAAATTTGTTTTGAAACAAGATTTTTGACATCTTTTTCAATAATTGATTTAGCTGAGCTACAATCAATTCTTAACAAAAAATTTTGGTTTAATAAATCATCTTGGAATTTAGAGATACACTTAATAATAGAAAGCATTTCTTTCTTAATGGTTGAATAATTAGACTGCGTTGGATTCCATTTTCCAGAAGTAAATCTTATTAAGATTTCTTTATTGGTGTCTGGATTAATCTGTTTTAAGATTCCTCCATAACCAATATTTGAAGCATCAGTTTCAACAATTTTAAAAAACTTAGGATTTGCTAAATTCAAACAAGGCAAACATTTAACTTTGTTTTTAATTCTTTGGACAGCTAAAGAATGTTCATTTGTCCATGGTCCTGGATTTTTTCTAAGTCTCTTATAAAGAATAGTTGTATCTTGAGAAAGATTTTCATAGTAATCAGAAATATAATTTAAGCTTCCCAAAAATCTTTGGAGCTGTTTCTTATCAGTAATAATATCAGGAAATCTTGAAGCAAATTCAATGCTCCTGCTTATAGGAACAATTGTTCCTTGGTCTATTTCATGACCCAAAAATCTAATTTTTGTTTGAAATAATTTCATTTTCGGAGCAGACAAAACTAGACCATTATGTCTAACTAAATTTTTAAAAATCTTTAAATGCTTTATGTGTTGATCAATAGTTTTTGAAAACACTAAAACATCATCAATATAAACTATCATAAAATCAGAATAGGGATTAAAAATATCATTCATAATATTCTGAAATTCAGAAGGGGCATTTTTTAGCCCAAATGGAAGGACGTTCCATTCAAAGTGTCCAAAGGGGACAGTAAAGGCTGTTTTGTATTTATCAGATTCATTAATCTGAATTTGCCAATAGCCTGATTTCATATCGAATTTTGAAAAAATTAAGGCATCATTAAGTCTATCTAATAAATCTTTGTTATTAGGAATTGGATACCTTATCCATTTCAGAACTTTATTAAGAGGTTTATAATTAATAACTAATCTGGGAACGCCTCGTTCCTGTTCAGCATTTTTATTTACATAAAAAGCTGTACAACTCCATGGTGATTTGGATTTTCTAATTAATCATTTTTCTAAAAGATTATTAATCTCTTTTTTGCAAAGATCAAGGTATTCTTGATTCATTTGAGCTGGCCTGGCCTTAGTTGGAATTTGACTTTCTTTAAAGTCATCAATATAGGGTAAAGAAATGATGTGTTGTTTTCTATTCCAGAAAGCGTTTGGTAAATCATTACACACTTCTGTTTTGAACTGTTGTTCAATAGTTTTAATTTGTCTCTTAATCTCATCTTTATTAAGATGATCATTAATATTAAAAATATTTATTTCATCTTTAAGAAAACATAATTGTTTTTCTTTGTTAAGAAGAATATCTTTGACCTCATTTAACATTCTAGTTTGAGGATCAGTAATAAATTCGAAAATAATTTCTTTATTGTCAATAATGGTAGTAATACCATTTTGATCAATATTTGTAATTGGCATGATATTATGCAAAAAAGGAGTTCCTAATATAATTCTATGAGTTAAATTCTTAACTAAAATAAAAGATGTTGGTAAACAAATATTTTTATTACAAATATATGCACTTGAAAGTTTATAATTAACCTGTAATTTATCTCCACCAGCTTGAGTAAGGGCTTTTGTGGTTTTTGAAAATTATTTTGTAGGGATAATTCCCTCTTGAATACAATTAAGATCAGCTCCACTATCGACTAGAGCTATTTCATTTTCCAAAATAAAATTTCTACTAATGACTAAAGTAATTTTAACAAACCATTTTTGTGAAGTGACTTTGTCTAGAATCGATAAATAATTATTAGAAGTAGTTTCTTTATTATTGGAAGTATTGGCTTCTAAATGTTTCGGAATCTCTAACATAGAAATTCTTTGGGATAAAATATTATTATCTTTTTTAATCTGAGTAATTTCAGATTTTAAGAGATTTATTTCTCTTTTTAAATCCATAGTGGAAACAGTGGTTTCATTGGTCTGTCTAAATCTTGATAATACCTCACTAATTTGATAAGGCGCTTCTATAATTAAAGGAGTTTCTTTAACAGTTTCCTTCATTAGAAAATTGATCATTTTTTTCTTTAAATTACTATCTGAAATAGTTTCTAAAACCTTTAAGGCTTCATCTTGTTCTGTAGTGAGAACATTTAATCCATTCATATCTACAATGGATTTCCAATAATTTATTTCATTGCATTGGCAGTTATTGTTGCCAGAAGATGATGAATCAGTAGAAGTATCATTGATATCTTCTATATCTTCATTTGAAGATTCTAGTTCTGATTCAGAACTAATTAACAAAACTTTTTCTAATTGGGTCCTTAATTGGTTGTCCTCAATCTCATTTAATGCTTTTTTGGTCCAACACCTGTTGGCATAGTGTCCTATTTTGCCACATTTATGACAAGGTCTAAATTTTTGGCTTTCCTTTTGCCTTTATTATGAAAAGGTTTTTCTTTAGGTCTATCTTTATAATTTTTTCTGTATCTCTTCTTGCAGGGAGATTTATAAAAATTATTAGATTTGTTTTTATTCTTACTATAAGGTTTAATAACCTTAGGCTTTTTATTCAGGCCAAGTGGCTTGTCAATGTCAAAAGCAAATTGTTCACAGAATTCTCCTAATTGATGTTTTTCTGATAATTTTTGCTTTTTTAATTGATTTTTTAATTTTATGTCATTGCATAAAGATAATCCTTCATGAATACATGCAGGAATAATTTGGCTATAGGTTAAATCAGCATAATTAATATTTATGCTATCATTTTTTAACCTTAAAGATTGTCTTACCTTTTCAGCAAAAAGATATGGTAAACCGTCTACAAATTTAGACTTCCGATGAATAGAATCAGGATTTTTTAATTGAAAAACTCTTGATAAAAAAGTATCCTTATACCATCTAAAATGGGTTAGCGAAGGACATCTTAAATTTTGTAAAAGAGTTTGTAATTTTTCTGCAACAGGAATATTTGTTCCTACAAAATTATGTAGGATCGCTAAACAAAGAGTATAAACAGCATCTTCTTCATTAGTCGTGGTGGTAGTGATATTACCATCTATTTCTATCTTAATTTCTTTTTTGTGATTTAGAATATTTTGTTTCTGAGTATCAGTGAGATAAGCATCCCACCAACCTCTGAGTTGGCCTATAAAACATGTTACTAAAAAATTTGCTATGACATTTTCAGAGTTACCATTTTGCTTACAAACAGTTGAATACATCATCATTCTATGTATTGTATCAATAATTTGTTTATCATTTAAATCATCAATATTCCACTCATAAATGGCTTTACCAGAATAAGAATTCTGATATGGTTCAGTTTCCTCAAAGAGTAAATCTTGAGGAGAAGGTCTCTTGTAATAATACTTATCAATAGGTTTGGAAGTATAAATTGGATTAATATTATCAATTTTATTAATATCTTGATCAGCAAACATATTTGTCAAATTATTTATATATTCACTATTTTTTGAAATATCATCTTCAGAAATGTCTGAAGTTTCCTTTTGGGATAAAACATTTAAATTTAATCCCTTTAATTTTTGTTCAAGGATTTTAATAAAATCAGCATTATTATCTTCCATCTTGAAACCTTTTACTTCCAAAGGTGGTTGAACAATAGGAGTTTCAACTACTTTTGGTAGCTTATTCTCGTTAGTTTGATCCAAAATTAATTTTTGTTGGAAAATTTGTTTTTCAAACATATTTTTTAAAGATAATAAATCTTTTTCAAGAGAAATAAATTGTTCTCCTAGACATAAAAGAAACACATTAGTATAATTTTGAGCTTTAATAATTGAATTTAGTTCTTTGATAGTAACATGGTTACTTTCTATCTTCTGAAGGTTGAGAAAAGCATTTGCTTCTATATTTTGCCCTATGGTTATGGGTTGTTTCGGAGGAAATATAGAACTAATTTTTTCTCCTTTAGTAGTTTCCCAAGTTTTGGATTGAAGAACTAAAATTTCATTCTTAATCTTTTTAGTAAAATAATTAACAAACCATTTAACAAAAGGAATATAATCTTGGGTTTTGGTTAATTCTTCATAATAATCTTCTTTGAATTTATTAAGTTCATGAGGTGAAAATTTCTTAAAATACCATTGCCTAAATTGGGCATGGCTCTCATGTTGGAATTCACTATTAATGAATTCTCTCATCTTACTCCCTGGGGAGAAATCTATGAAATCTGTCATTATATATGAAAACTCATTTCTGATTGAGTAGGTGATTGTCTACTCTGAGAATTATTTTTCTGATAAATTCCATAAGGAATTTTATTCTCACTAATTCTAATATTTTCTACAGTTTCTATTTCTTCTACCTGTTGAGAGGTAGAAACTCTGCCTAATTCAATGGGAGTTATATTAAACTCAGAGTGTCTTTCAGAAATACTTCTCAAAATTCTAATAATTCTTTTAGGGTTGAATTTTATTTCTATATCTCCTTCATTGGTTTGGATAATCTGATCTATATCCTTATTTAATATGGGTTCAGGTTCTATAGCCTGGGGTAACAACCAAGTTTCTGGAAAGTTGATTTCATTCCACTTAATAAGTCTATTAGTAACTATATTTGAAGTTAATAAATTAGTTTGGACTAAAGTAGTAGTCCCGGGAAAAGATATTTGCTTAACCTTTGGATTAAGTGTATTTAAGACTTTATAATAAACTCTATAGCATATTGCTATTATTTCACTTCCTGGTTTAAAGTTATACTCATTTGTATGTATAGTGAGCTGTATAGCATCTAATAAGTTTTTATCAGTTAAAGATAAACTTAAATTAGGGGAAACATCGAAATAAACAGGACCATGACACAAGCTGGTTTTAATTAAAGCAGTTAGGGATGATTTGAAGTCTTTACTTCTACCATCTCTAACATATGCCATGATGCTAGAATTTAAACCTAATAAAGTTAGAGGTTTAAAAGCAATTTGAATAAGTCCAATATGAATAAAATTATAATCCTTAAAAGGAAGTAAATCTTTTTTACTTAATAATTTTATTGTCTGAATATTATCAGAAACCTGTATAGTCTGTTCTATGGTCTTAACTGCATAACGGGACATGAAATCAAACATACCAAATTTGTATATTTGTTTAGGAGGAATAGATGGAATAGTCCATTTATTTAATTGATCCAAATTTTTTGGATATTCAACTAATTCTTCATTTTTAATTGAATTTTCTTGATGATTATAATCATTTAAGTTCATAACAGATATATCAAAAGATATGCTAAAACAGTTGTAATAAGACGAATAAAAGAACCAGATCTTAATGAGTCAGTTGAACTTATGAATTCATCTTTCTCTCAACATCTTTTTTGATATCTTTGCAAACAGTAAAACTGTTTAACTATCAACCCAAAGGGATAGAAGGATTTCTCCTAAATCAAAGATATCGAAATGTTTTTAGCAAAATTTTCTTTTTTTTGAAAATCATCTTAACACTCCCTTCCTTTGGGAAAAACGATGATGTTTATCAAGAAAACACTAAAAACATTTCGTTTATAGAAACAAAAAAGATGTTGCTAGAATTATAAATTCATATGAATAACTTACTCAGAAAAAAAAAAATATATATATATATATATATTAACATCGTTTTTTTGTTAGTAACTGAGTATTTATTTCTAGAGGATGATAATGTCTTTTGTTTATTGTTAATTATAGAGTTTATTTTGTTTTATTTGTAATTTTTTGAAGGACTTGTTGCATTTTTCTAACTATGGGGTTTATTTTGTTTATTTGTTATTTTTGGAATGTTGTTGCACACTTCCTGATTATAATTTTATTATATTTTATTATAACTTTACTAGTTTTCTTTATGTTTATTATTTTATTTGATTTTTTTATATATAAATGTCTAGTTTAGTCTATTTAAAAATATGTAAAATATACTATTTAAATATTTTAATGTGAAATAGGAATTTAAATAGACTTTCTCAACTCATACCAAATTTTTTAAAAAGGTCGTGTCATACCGGAAAAAATGTATATGATAGACTCATGCCTAAAAAATTAATTGTAGATCAGACTCAAGCATTTCAAAGTCTAATTATGGCGTGACCTATTCCTAACTCTACCAATTAACCTACTTAAAAACCAATTTCATTTTAATATTGTTAAATAAGTAATCAAACACATCTTTAAATAGATTAGTGAGTTAATACGTCAATAAAATTAAGTTTTATTTTGACATTTAACATGACATTTTAAAGAATATGACTTTATACACATTATACTTCAATTCTATTTTATAACAATGCATTTAAATATATCAAAAACTAAAAAAGGTTCATATGCATAAATTAATAAAAGCTGAATATCTAACAAAAATATCAAAATTTAATATAATAATTATAATCGTATAAAAAATATTATGTATATTTATTTAAATAGGCAAAGACTTATTACGTGGCAGACTTTTTTAACTAAATAATTTTTAAAAAAAAAATTAACTTTACCTATTTAAAAAATATATATATGACATGACTTAGACGTAGAACTTATCTACTCCTAGTAACAGTTGCTCCTAAGTCATTGTCTCAAATGAGAGAGACAACGAATGACTTGCGGTAAATGTGTTTTGTGTTAGTGAAGCAACTGTCCGACGCCGGAGATCATCGTTTCGGAAGTGTTTCATAATTTTGTCAAGCCTTATAGTCGATAACCATAGTCCTGTTGATTATTAGTAATAAAAAGAAAAAACAATGTTGACATTTGTATTAGAAATAACTTAATATTATTGCTCCAACAAGCATTCCAATATTTATAACAATAATACTAAACAACATTTTGAGCTCATAACATAATGTTTTCTGTATTTGTCAATTAAATTAGAAGTTAATTACATAACCATAACACCTTTGTTGGTCGTTTCTTAAAAACATGCACTATACTATCTTAGACATGTTCCGATAAAACATAAATCATTAAATAAACAGATAAAATACCTGATAATTTAGACTCACTTGCTACCTTCGAGTAGGAGGATTATTTAAATTAGCATGATGGTTAGGATTTTTGGCTCTTGTTGTTTAACTCATGTCAATAATTCTAATATTGGGCATCCCAATCTCTGCTTTTGATTTTAAGTTAACTCATATTTTCTTAAATTCAAATACTGTGGAATGAGAGTCAGAGTCCAAAAAGAACAAATAGAGCATGGAGTATTTAAGCTGTTGCAACGAGTTTGTCAAAATAATACCCCGTGTTTTATTTGTACAGAAGCAAAATCAGTGAACAAATAAGAGGCCAAAAAATAATGATTCTGGTATATTGCCTTTTCTCATTCCAAATCCTAAGTACAAACTGTATAGATTGGTTAACACATGCAAAATATGGACATTAGTATTGCAAAAATGGAGACTAATCAATCTCAATCTGTGATCACAATCTAGATTTCTTAGAGGATAATGTTGATGGTGAGAGTGGAGAGAACACTGATGATGGTGGATCGCATGAATGACACATTGGTGAGAATGTAGTTGATAGAGATAGAGATGGACCACAATCATCGGTTGATCGCCTTCTTTTGAGAGAACTTTTTTCACCATCCTTCGCTTCACCTCTCATTATGAAATCTTTCAAGCGTCTTACGTCTGACAACTTGACTGGCTTCAACAGAAAATCCTCTGCTCCTTCTTCTAAGCACCTGCAAATCAGTGAAAATAAAACTATTATGAGAAGCAGGACTAGATATATTTGCCACATGAAAGCATAGAAACGTGATGCATCAACCGTTATTCTTGCTAGGTAGAGAATATGTTCCAATGTTATACTAAATATAAATTTGGAATTATATCTCACCTAAAGCACTCCATATAAAAAAAAAATGTGTGCACTTTTTTAGGTTGTTAATAATATGTAGAACTGCATGGCAATTATATTGATAGAAGGTTGCTGCAACACCTAAAAAGGCTCTTGTAAAATATCGATTTTATCGGTTTCTCGTTAGTTTTCTGCTTGGTTGTTTCTCAATCAACTCTGTCTAACAGTTTAATGCTATCATAGGTGGTAGATTGTATGCATATTTACAGAAGACAATTAAAGAAACACCACATTAAAATTAAGAAACTGTAAGGAATTCAATTGGACCTTAACTTTAGATGGGATTCATCATTTTATGTCCAAATTTGCATGTTATTCTCAGGAAATGTTATGTTACAAATGCAATATCTATTTGATGCTTTATCTTATTAGAGAACAAGCACAATCAAAAAACACAATCCAAAGTGTAAATCACACTAGAATCAAAAGACATATATTTCATTCAAGTGCTTACCTATCAATTCGAGTCAAAACATTCTCCGAGGACATGATCACTACTGGAATCTCTCTAAAAACTGAAGACTCCTGCTGAAATTAACACAAACAGGTGTAGAGCAATAAGAATCACCTTTATCCAATATACAATATACAATAAACATTAAAATTAACACAAAAGCAGAAAAATACAATATAGAATTCTATGATCAACAATTCAAATAAGGAAATTCAGCAACAAATTAGAATCAACAACCAATAATTACCCACCTTGATTTTCTTGAGTAATTCATATCCTGTCATCCCAGGCATGGAATAATCTGTCATTATCAGATTAACCTTAACACCCTGCCACCATAACCAATCAAAAAAAAAACAACAACATAAGAACAAAACAATTCCAACATCCAAACAAAGTTAAAAATCCACAAAACAAAAACAGAATTTGCTTACATCAAATCCAATATCACTATTCTCTCCATCTAACCCCAAATACTGAAGAGCTCGTCTTCCACTCTCCACAACCGTCACTGAAACAAAACAAAAAAATCCAATTCCAAACACACACACCTTCAGAATCAATTCAAACGCCAAACAAAACAAAATTCGCTAACACATAGAATTGAATTCTATATGCTGTGTATTATTACCTTTACACGATGAAATCTTCAACAAACGTTCAATAACCTTTCGTTCAACAAGGCTATCATCAACAGCAAGTACGTGCAATTCATCTGCACCTGAAGGTGATTCCTCTAACAATTCCGTCAAATTCGACGGGAAAATTTCGCCGGCGGCAGCCATCACAGTATTCGTGCTTCAAAACTGAAGAGCTAAAATGAATGTTTCGTTTTTTTTTTTAGTTAAAGAAAAAAAAAAGCGTAAGACACAAGTGTTGTGTGAGTGAAAATGGGAAATGAAAGAGTGGGGGTTTTATTTACATGAGGTTATAGGAAAGAGAAAAAAGGGACGCGTGCTAATAATAGTAATAAATAGTGAAAATAATATAAACGGAGAAAAATGAAAGTAAACTGATTTGTGGGGCTGAATTTGAAATTGAAAAGGCAGAAAAAGGTGAAGAAAATTAATAAAGGTGATAGATTCGGAGGATCCAAATCTAAGATATCTTTGCAAATCCACCAACTAGGTCCACTTGTCGCTTCTCCTGTCAAACTCCAAATCCAAAACAAAATCTTTTTTTTTTCTTTCTTTTTTACCAACAAAATCTCATTTTATTTAATATGGATTTATTCTATAGTTTAAAGACTATTATATAACATTTTACATATATAATTAATCACAATTAGTCAACACCTTAAACAATTATATAACATTTTTTTTAATTTATATATTATGAGATGACATGTTTTGATTAATTATCGACATAAACTCTTTATTCTAAATGTATATCTTAATTTGAAGGTATTTGTGGTATGATTTGAATCACGTTCAAAATAAAAAATTATATGATATAAATATTTAAATAATAGTAGTTTGGTTGAAATCCGATGAAAGCTTTTAAAAAATTGACTCAATTAAATGTAGTTTATATTAAATTTTTTTTTATTGAACTATTTTACAAATATAAAAAATTTAATTAATTTTAAGATTTGAAAATCGTGATAAATTAATAAATTTGACGTAAAATATAAGATATAATATAGTAAAAATAATAATATTATAGAATGTCAATAAACAATTATGTATAAGACGGATGAGTGGAAGAAAAAAAACTTAAATAAAAAGATTAGATTAAACCAATAAATATTATCAAATTAACATAATAAAAACCAACTAATAATATATTAATACAATACTTCATGCTAATAAAAAAAGAATTAAGTATTAAAAAACTTATATACATTTTGGTTTGATCAATTTTAGAAATAAATTCGAAATTCGACCAAATTCAAATGGTTTTTAAATATTTAATAATTTTTTATTTTACGTAGTCTTTGAGTTTTCGTTGGTACGTAACTATTGTTTATATTTGTTTGAATTTGAATACTCATTTTTTATCGAATTTTACTCATCTAAAATAATAAATTGATAAAATAAATAAATTAATGATTGATATCATAACCACTAACTATTAGTCATATGTATATACATGACATTAATCATTAAGTCATTTATCGATGATTGATATTACCCTCTTAACTATGGAACTGCTCATTTTAGCGTGTTTTGATTCTGTACTTATGTGACAACTATGAGTTTGGATTCTCTCAATAAAAAAACTCCCACCATTTTTGTCAATCTTATCTATTTCTCTTAATTTTAGGTTTTTTTTCAAACTTTTTTTTCTTCCATTGGATCGAAAATTTAGATCACATAATTCCTGCTCGTAATGTTTTAGACAAGTCTATATCACTTGTTATATCATTGAAACTCATGAAAATTAATGATGTTAAATAAAGTGTATAAAACATTAATTTTGATACATTTTAATAAAATTGTGTTATTTAGTACGAATATTTTTTTAAAAAAAGAAACACAAGAACGATAAATTGTCAATTTATTAAAAATTAGGTAAAAAAGTTGTTCCCTTATTTGGTGGAAGACATGGGAGTGAAGATGAAAAAGAAAAATCAATTTTAAACATTTTATTTTTTATTTTTTGTTACTTTCACTTTCTTTAGTGTTTCTCATCTCAATAACCAAATTTTATATGCATGAACTTTATCATATAAACTTTTGATCCAATTAAAAAAAACTATAAAATTAAAAGAAAAAATAATAATTGTGAGAGATTGATGGTGTGCTTAGTTTATGAGAAGTATGGAAAAGACAATAAGGTGAGAGAGAAGCCAATAAGAGACGGTGTATTTCTCTTCATTGATTTGGAAAAGAGACAGAGAAACAAGTGGTTTCCACCATTTTCTTAGGATCTCCTCAAAATAGAGAAGAAAGATGGAAAAGTTGCACTTTTGTTACTATTTTTCATTTGTGCCCTTGTTTATTTTAATTAGATGCTATTTTTAAAAATAATCATTTATTTTTAATTTCTCTTAAACTAAATAATATTTTAAATCTTTTTTACTTCTTATATTTTTTTCTCTTTTCAAACTCTCTTATTTCTTTTTCTCTTTACGTTTTTCCTTTACAAATTACAATAAATTACATTTTAAAAAAAATTTGAATTGATATAATTCAAACTGGATATCTAACATTGATTTTACCAAATTAATTTTAATTAAACATGAGATAAATATAAAATAATTTATATTTATGATATATTCATGCAAAAATAAATTAAAAATAAAATAAATGTTTAAATTAAAATCAAATATAGATAGAAAATGAATTATACTTAATAGATTGAAAACTGGCAAAATTGATTATGACTACTTTACTAGCAAGTATGCCCTTATAGGAGTTTAATCCATCTAGGTCGGCGAATGCGTTAATTTAATTTAATTTAATGAATTGGAATAATAAGAATAATTAATGAACAGTAACGTTGGTCACGGTCAGAGGAGGCCAAACGTATATTATGGTCAGTTTCCCTGTGTTGTTGCCGCTGGTTGGGAATGCTGGAATTTGACTAGGCAAAGGACACTCGTTTTGAAGTTGAATGATTCTAGACTCTTAGACCACTACAAAATAAAGGTCCAACAACCCTTTGCTTTCCTCGATTCTTCGTCATCAGTTTTTTTAGTGGGACTCAATCTACTGTAGGATTATAATTATTAGGACGGCTGAATGGGAAAAAACAAAATATGTTAGAGAAACTTTGAAAATGTTTATCATTTTACATTGACTATTTCACATCTTTATTTAAATTTTAGGTTGAATTGTGGTATTTCATGATATTAGGCTCGTTTTATGAGCCACGGAGGGGATCTGAGTGGGACAGGAGAAAGTGATCGCAAACAAGAAATATATATATATATATTAATTGTGGTTATCTATTTTAATTAAATTGATTATTTTATTTTAAAATTTGATTGTTTTTGTTATTTTTTTATATTTTTTAATTAAAAAATAGAAATTTAATATATTTTAAATGATATGACATATAATATTATGATGTATAACTATTTAAATGCATTAATTATTTATGTGTTATTAATTAAATCATAAAATTAAATCATTTGATAAGTTGAAATTGAAGTTTTTATTACAATTTTATATATATTAATAATTTAATATTATCAGATCATATGTAACTTAGTTTAAAATTGTCACATAATATTTTTTAATTAAATAACCTTAGAGTGATAAAAAAATATTTGATTTTAAAATAAAAAAATCAATTTCAAAAATTGAACGAAAATAAGGGATTCAAAACTAAAATAAAAAACAGATTTTATAAAACTTGAGGTTAGTCCATATTTAAAGCATCTATAATGTTGATTTTCACCTTCAAATGAACATTTTATCTTAGATGTAAGGTGGATAAATGTTCATTTGAAGGTACTGGCAAAATTTTACGTATTAAATTCGAGCTGTCAAGACGAGACCATGTCTCTTGGGCCAATTAATTGGCCCATATTTTTACATGAATTGGGCCGCAAAAAGTAAGCTAAAAAACAAGGTGAGTGCTGATTTACTTCCAAATTTTTTGACCTTTTGCCAAATTCTCACTTTTAACTGAGAGTTGGGGAAGTAAAATGAAGAGACGGATAAACATTAAAAGAAAACAATTGGAACCTTTTGGCTCAACCTAATTAGGTTGTATAAAAGAGTGTGTTTGGACTAGGTTTGTCCATTAAGCTTTAGCTCGGTCTAGTACCATTTAACAAAATCTTCATGTTATTTTTTAAAGAAAAAAAAAATTAGTCACAGTTTTAACAATTATTATATAATTTAAAAATTATTAAAAAAATTATATTTAGATATGTAAACATGATAAAAAAAAAAAGAGATACATTTAGCTAAAACTTTTAAAATTTATAAATTATAAATTTAATTAATTCAAAGACATAAAGTTTGAGTTTAATTGATATTTAATGTTATTGTAAAATAAATTTACATATGCATCCAACCATATATATTTATGATAGTTAAAGTGGCGTAAACAATGAATGAATGAATGAATAAACAAAAGGGTTGGTCCATTGGCTCCATGTGAGCTCAATAATAAAAAGGTTGAAAGATTTTACAAGTTTATGTAATTGAAATTAGAGTTTTCTATCATGCACCTCAACTTACGTGAAAATACAATTTTGCTCTTTTAATCATTTATTAAACCCTCAAATTTTTTTATCACTCTCTCTTTCGAAACTTTAGAGAATTCTCTATTACCTTCAAAACTTTCCAAATCTTCGAAATTCAAAAAGTAAGTATCATTTGAATATTTCAAAGTTCTGAAATAGCAAATTGCCAGACTTTTGGAACAATTCAAAAGTTTCAAAATATAAAATTTCTAGATTTTCGAAAGTCTCGACCGATCTGAAACTTTCGAAATGAAAATTTTTCAGAATTTTCAAAACTTTCGAAATAGGAAAAACCTTTGAATATTTCAAATATTTGACGTTTTTGAAAATTTCAAAATTTATATAATTTTCCAATTTTTTTTAATTATTGATATAATAATTATGTTAACTAAATTTTGCAGTACCTAGAACCAGAGGTGCGTTCTAGAAAATTATTTGCACTGTCGCCAGATGCGTTGGGGGAGGTGGTATGGACGATAGAGCCGATAGAATTCCACCTACAACGTCACATAGACGAATGAATGAAGCAAATCGTCCACCTCGTCAACATCATCGTAGACGTGGTTTTAGTGGCGAGGATTTTCACGATGATGTCCATGAACCTCAACATCGACTCTCGTTGTAATTCCAATTTTAAACCAGCTAACTCCCTTTCCAATATTTGGAGATGGTCTGGTGGCCCAAGAGATGAAATTGTATTGATTGTGTTAGTCACTGATTGTTGCTGAATTAAGTCCAATTATGCTCTTAATGATGTTGTGTCTTCCTTCAATTATGCTCTTAATGCTGCTGCATTTTCCTCGACACGATATTGCTAATCTTCTGCTGTGAAATCTCCATTTGGCTTACAAAATGCTTAAGCTCTTTGACTCGATCTCCGAACTCATCTTTATTTTATTCAAACTCTTTCACTCGGCTTTCGAATTCCTCCTATTTTGATTGAAACTCATCCACTTGGTCTTTAAGTTGTTTTTCTTTTAACTGGAGCTCATTCATCCAGATTTCATGTAGATTCTCTTTTGACTCAAGGTCCTTCACTCGGACTTTAAGTTTCTTACCGTCATTAGGAACTTCTTCAAAGGACTTGGCAACATCAGATGATGGATCACTCTCCTCCATCTACTCACTACATTCATTGAATTGATTTTGATTATCGTGGTTATGATACGACGGAGAACCACCCTCTCCACCATCACTTCCTCTCCCATCTACACAGATTCTTCCCCTGCCCCCTGCACCCGCATCTACATCAGCAGAACCTTCTTTCTCCACTTAGCTCACTATTTTCATTTCATTTCTCTGTTGGACACTTCATTCCATCACAACCATACTCGCATTCGGCCGCCTGTCCCTTGATCTTGCTCCTTCTTGATGTATCAACATCCACCAGCCATTCACTATGACTTGTCATCTGATTAGAGCAACTAGTATTGGAAAACCATACTTGGGACGAAGAACGTTCTCCGTTTGAACACACTCAATAACGTTCTTCGTTTTTTGTAGCCATCAACAAAACTATATCTGAATTTGAATTTAAGTCCTCAACTGCCATATGAACTTTATCATCCTTTCTTTGTTCCTTCTTGGATCTACACTTATTAGCAAAGTGACCCCACTTTTGACAATTGTAACATTGAATCCCCTTCTTGTTAAACTTCTTTTTGTCATTTGATTTCTTGTTGTTATTGTCACTGTTGTGTTAATTTCTTGAATTTCTAGCCCCTTCATCATAATCCTGCTTCTTGTTGACTTAGGGCTGCAATGTCTGCACTTGAGTTGTTGCTGCACACCTTTCTCTTACTCTCAATTCACGAGCTTACATGGAACCTTGCAAGTCTTCTACCTTCAGTGTTCAATAATCCTTTGACTCATCTATGGCCACCACTATGTGATCATATCTCTGTGTCAATGTTCTCAAAATCTTCTTAATAATCACCACTTTAGTTATTGATTCACCATTAGTTTTCATCTGATTAACAATTGTCTGCACACGATTGAAATAATCAGCCATACTTTCATCCTCCTCCATCTGCAACAACTCATATTGCTTTATCAACATTTGAAGTTTCAATTTCTTGGTTGTTTCACCATCCATGTAATACTTCACCAAAATATCTTATGCCTATTTTGATGTAGATACCTTTGAGATCCTTTCAAAATTGTTTGCATCCACACTTTGCTAAATGTAAAACAATGTCTTGCAATCCATTTTCTTGCAATATTTGAAAATGGCTTGTTGCCTTTTTTTGTAGGATTCACGCCCAACTGCTCATAGCCTTCTTGAACAGTCTCAAACACTTCTTGAGCTCCCAACAATGACCTCATTGATCCAAACCACCTCTCCCAATTCTTCCTGTCCAGAACTGACAAATTCGATGGAAATCCTCCTCCATTCATAGTTTCTTTCTTTCTCACACACTTGTGTTTCCTAACTTGAAATCCCTTCACACTTTCGCTCATGTTTCCCAATATTAAAACCTTGCTATTGATATCAATTGTTAGAACACATTGTATAACAAAAAGAATTGAAATTGAGAAGAAAATAGTAAAAGAGATGTTCTGAAAAACAGAGAAAGATTATCGATCTGGACACACTAACCAATAATGATATTGGTTTACAAATTTATAAAAAAACAGTTTGTATAACTGCACTTCAACTAACTAACTAGCTACCATCCTTAACAACATCTAAACTATTATAACTAAATTACAAACGCAATTAATCATTTTAAAATTAACTATATCGCAATTATTTAAAATCATAAAATATTGACTTTAAAAAAAAAAAACTAAATTGTTACTCAATAACCCTTCCAATGTTTACATAACATTTTTAGTTATAATCGATTGTTAAACTTCTCATTAAAAAAAGCAAAAGTAACTTTTGTGTTTTGAAAAAAATTGTGCACACCACACTAATTTTTCCGATGGTTGTTTGATATTTGGTGAAGAGTGAAGATGGAAGAAGAATAGGGGACATAAAAAATGGAAGAAGAAAAAGCTGCAGCATATTACGACGAACTCACTCGAAAAGGCGAAGGAGCCGCAAAGTTCAAACAAGGTCTCGGATTTTCCACCTCCACATCAAACGACGCCGTTCCCAAACTCGGTTCAGCCCTTGTCTCTTCATCTTCCTTTCTCTCCCAATTCGTTAAAGCCTCTTCCTCCACCGACCCACCCGAGCCCGATAAAAAAGCCCAGCTTCAATCCATTCAAAACAAACTCAAGAAGAAACCCACCACCGAATCTAGGGTTTCGGAGAAAACCAATCACGGTTCTTCTTCCAGGGAAAGTGATAAAAGCAGAAGGCGAAGCAGGAGTAGGAGTAGGGAGAGGTACAGAGAAAGAGGTAGGGATTCGAGGAAGCGAAGTAGGAGTAGAGAGATATATAGAGATCGTGGTAGAGATTCTGATAGAACACGAATCGATTCGGATGATGATAGGAGGAAAAGGGAAAGAGATAGAGGGAGACGGAGGAGTAGCAGTGTTTCTCCTCGTAAACAACGTAGGTCTGAGGTGAAAACAAAGGATGTTAGGGAAATGGTGAAGGGGAAGAATGTTGGGGTTGATTATGCAAAGCTAATTGATGGTTATGATAATATGGTAATTTCAGTTCCAACCTTTTAATTTCATCATTATGTTTTTTGTGTGGTTCATTTGGTTTATTGTGAGATGTTGTCTGTTTTGAGTGTCATGCATGAATCATGGTTGTGTATGTTTGTGATTATGAATAGGCACCTGCTGAAAGAGTCAAAGCCAAGATGAAACTTCAACTTTCTGAAACTGGTAAGTCAATAGATCTTAATTCTTATGTGAAGTAGTTCTTCATACCTCATGTGTATGTTTTTTACCATAAGATTTTTGATGAAAAACTTTATTTACTCTATTTAAGACCGAACTTAACGTAGTATGGCTGATATTTAAGTTTATGAATGAATTTCAAATCTTTGCTGTTCTGTACTTTTTTAAGAATGAATTTCAAATTTCCAAGGATTACTATGGGGGTCTACTCTGAAAGTTTAATTTTTGGCTTGAATTGTCTCACTGTGTAATAATATTGCAGTATGATCATTTTGTGTAAGAAACTAGGTTTGGTTGCCAATATCTAGTGACATATATGAGGGTAGGGTATTATTGAAAAAGTTTAAAATATTTCATACTTGAAGTGTGGTTAGAAATAGTTGCTTCCCAGCTTGCTAAATGAGATAGTTTATTCATATTGTGGTAATTTTCTTTTATCGGATACTTTTGAATGCAGCTGCACGGGATTCAGAAAGAGGTGTGGGTTGGGAGCGATTTGAGTTCAACAAAGATGCCCCTCTTGACGACGAGGAAATTGAAGGTCTGATGAGTTTGATAATGCTGTTATTATAAATAAATTTGTGGGATTTCTGTTCCTTTTCAAGTCATAGTTTCTTCACTATCCTCGTTTGTCATACTCCTTTTCTAAGATCTGTACATAAAAGTTGGTTTGTTGGCTGGTTATCCTCCATTGCTGGTTAGAGTGATCAAAATACTCTTACATCTTTTTTATATTTATTCCGATTTAAACATTGTTTTGGTCTCCTTGTGGCCTTACTGGTTATGTAATTATTATTTGACATAGTTTTCTTTTTCTTGATAGTTCAGATGTTTTGTTCTTTTTTTGGGTAGAAATCACTTTAATGTCTTTTTCTGAATTGAATGCTGTAATTTTATGCTTGTCAATGACCATTCATGTAAATTATATGTTTGCATCTTTATTACTACTACTATTAGTTTATACTTTTGCATCATTGAATGTTGGTCTTCCTAGCTATATTTGCTTGTGATATAATGAACGAGTATTGGTGGTGGGTTTGGATTGAACTTAATTTAACAGTTATGTCATCTTATCTGCAGTTGCCGAAGATGATGCATCCTTAGTTAAGCACATTGGCAGTAGTTTCCGGTTTTCGGCAGTCGAGGTACGTTATCTTTTATGTACAAATAGCCAAATTAGTTCCATGTTTATATGCACTTCTGACTATGTAGACTGGATATATAAACTGAATTCATATTATTATATAGTCCAAAAGGGAAGATCAAATCCAAGCTGCCCACGATGAAGCTATGTTTGGTGGTGCTACAGCTCCTCCGCCTCCCATCAGTACAGACAGTGAACCTGAAAGGGAGAATGAGAAGGAGGTTGATAATAAAAAAGAACTGGTTTCAAGCCTCTTAAGTGAAACAGTGAGTAATCTGTACACCACAACAGACAAGTATATGCATAGCAAATAAATCAAATGACCCTTGTATTTGGTTTCAGGTGCTGGCAAAGCATAAAGGGTCTTGGCGTGATCGGGTTCGTCAGTCAGAGTTTGCACCTTGACTTCAATGTCTGTGATAAAAAACCTGGCCAAATGTCACACGGATAGTGGCGCACCGCATTCAATTTTGCAACTGGAGTTAGTGTGCAATTTGCTTGGTTTCGATATTTCTGAAGTGGGCTTTAACCATGCATTCAAACTTGTACATGGTTCCTATGTAATTGCCATTATTTTCAAGCATATCCCTCTAGCGAGGCAGATTCAGGCTGTGTACGGATGCTTAAAAGAGGAAGCGCCGTATAAGAAACATGCTTACCTTTCACGTGATGTCCGTGTAAGAATTATTATTTATAAACAAAAAAGGTCAGTTTGAGTCTCAAATTTGCACCACCACCAAGTGATGGGGGCTGTTGAGGTCCTAGTACATGTCAAGTTCCCAGGAGCGATTCTTGTAATAAAAGACATATAGGGCAAGAATTAATTGCTTTCATTGAGTCACATAATTTAGTTACTGTGAACCAACAACCTGAAAGTATCAACTACCACCCTTACTCTTACCAAGTCCAACAACGTCTTTGGGAAATCCAATTTTCAATGTGTGCGCAGTCATGTGTGATTATCATTCACAATCCAAGAAACTCCGCAACCTTTTGGGCTTTATGTTTTTGCCATTACCCAATGGTCAACCACGCAACACCTTTCCTGTTTGTTGTTTGTTGTAAAGCCACCCTTGTTTTGGCGGTGCTATCGAGTTCACTACGGTTGCCTGGCCAACAAGGGGCAAATAGCTCCCCTTTCTGACAATCTTCAAGTAGCTTTAATTTTATCCACCTTGTACAACTATAACTTAGAGGACTAACTAATACTTTGGGCAATTGTGGCATGTGCTGCAATTGTGTCACATTTTAATATTTATATGACTCAAAATAGTTGCTATTTCTTAATACCAATAAAATATTTATTAAGGTTTTCCAATGCTAATGCTATCCTCAATTATGTTTTATAATACCAAACTAATCCTCTACCCATTTTAACTACGTCAATAAAAGTCATGTTTACTATTCGGTATTCACAAAATATACTGACGAATCTTCACTATTATTCAAATAAAGTATATTGTATTTTTTTACTATATCTTTTTTTTAACAATCTATCATCTTTTTCAAACTATACTAGCAAGAAATATGTTCTCACATGAGTGGCGCACCTTTGGTATTCTACAAATGTTTTGTTCAGATTTTAAATAAAAATTATTATTTTATATATTAATGATAAATATTTATTTCGAATTTTTTAATATTTTTAGTGACAAATATTTATCATGTATTTTTGTATGTGTCACCAATAAACATGTTCTATTTTTTTAATATCAAAAGAAAATATTTTTTCTGTGATTTTATATATATCACTTGTAAATATTGTTGAGACAAAATCTCTCTCAAATGTTTTAATGATAACAAAATTATTAGTGGTAAATATTTTAATGAAAAATATGTGTTTCGTATTTTTGTATGTATTAGTGGTAAATATTTGACATGTGATTTTTATATTTATCATTAACAAATATTTATCTCGTGTTTTTTTTATATTTATCATTAATAAATATTTATGTCGCATTTTTTAAATATTTATCAATGAAAAATATTTGGTGTAACTTTTTTTTTTACAAATATGTTCTTTTGTAGTTTTTTTTTTATGAAATAGTAACCTTTTTATTCTTAAACTTGTAAAAATCACTTCATTTTCTAAACTTATAAAAATCATTAACTCTTTATCTTAAAAAAAGCAACTTATTTATTTGTCAAAAAAAGAAAGCGTTATTTAAAGAATAAAATAGTCATTTTTATCCATCATTTTCTTGCAATAACTAAAAATGAGGAGGGGTAGTGTTGATTATTTAATAATGATTTACTTTCTTATATTGATAGTAGATACCATCTTTTTGAAACATCCTCACAATGTGATCTTGTAGAGATTTTTTTTAGTTGTAGTGGATCGTTCTTGGTATGTGACATATAATTGCATTTTTCTTCTTTTATATATTTTATTATTAAAAAACAAATTTGATTTAAAAAATATATTATTAAGAATAAAAATTTCAAAATAACACTTTTGACCATTAAATTTAGCCTTTTGCAAAAATAGGATTGTATTTTTAATTATAAGATGTCAACTATGATTATTTTTATCAATTTTGATTTAAAACAATTAATATTATTTTAAAATTACAAAGCTTAAACTATAAAAAAAAAAAAAAAGAATTAGTGTTTCTCGTCTGTTCATCGTGTTCTTCTTATTAACCAAAAGTTTCACAGAAATCTTCATCTCCAAAACAAAATCTATAACTTCAAATTTTGAATGTTATAATAAAACTACTCACATCAATGGACAAAAATGTTAGAATAATGAGTTTCTTTCTCACCTTCAATTTCTACTCCTCTTTCCTTATTTTCTCACCTAATTTTTACAGGATTAAAAGTCTAATTTTTTGGTTTAGTTTGTGTTGGTGACTCTAATTGTTTAGTTTTTTTTAGGGTTAAGATGAAATTTGGAGTTGAAGATGAAGATTGTTTAGTTTTTTTATTTAACCCAGTAAATACACTTTTTAATTTAACAAATGGTAATTTTTTAATTAAATGATAAATGAGTTGTTATTAATATTTAAATAATTAAAAAAAAGTCCATTTAGCAATATTTATACAATCCGTATGTATCATATCATCCATGTAAGCACTGAGATTTACAAAATAAGCAAAAGTTAAGGGTCAAAAATATTATTATCAGAATATGAGCTCAAAATCAAAAGATTTTGAAACTTTTTGGTAAAAGTGCATTTTATAATTTTTATTATGACTGATTAATTGACATGATCTGCATACACTATCCCCAATGTCCAAGTCAGTTTTAATATAAAATATTATTTAGACAAATCTTCTTAAGTTTTCACATTTGAGAGTTCTAATACACCATATCACATTTATACTGCTGCTTCTGGTACATTAACAATTGTTACCTAAATTATAAAAATTATATGAACTAATCTCTATAAGTAAAGGGCAAATAAGTAACTGGTGTGCCTTTTTACTGTTCACTTTTATTCTTCAACATCAAATTTGTTTTATTTCAAAAAATTACTTTATAGAAGTTCAACCTCCAATTTCCTTACAAAAAAAATGTAATCTCAAACCACGAACCTCCATTTTAAACCGCTGCACATTCAAAAAAATAATTTTTTTATTCTTTCAAGTAGCAGTTTTTATTTTATTTTATCTACAACCTTTCAAAAACAAAATTCATATATAGACCTAGAATTAGTCTATTAATTTTAAAAAAAGGGTAGATTGAATTTCTTTATTAAAAAAAAAAAGATAATTAAAAAAGAATTCTAAATTGGTCTGAGTCAATATTACGAGATTGAATTCACTAAAGTGGATGAATTTTTACGCATTTAACAAAATTGGATAATCAGTGTTATAATTTAAAATTTAAAATACCAATTATATAAAAAAAAAAGGTTTAATCAAAATCTAACAATTTCCAATGTTTAAAAGTTTGAGACCTAAGTGGGGGGGGGGGGATACCGATCCGAAGAGTGATGGATGGAATGATGGCGCGTGGTAAGAGATGATAAAACAGTAAATGAAAACAAGTTTGGATAAAGAAATTCCCGCTAAGTGAGAGAGATTAAAAGTTAAAAGTGATGAATGAATATTAAAAAAGATTCGTCCTCCCTCCAAGTAGCAACCTGAAACACGTAAACCCCTCCCAAACCCATTTTGGATCCAAAAAAACGCTCGCTTCCACAACATTTCAAATTTCTGGCCCGCCACACTCCCTCCCTCTCTCTCTCTCTCTCTCTCTCTCTCTCTCTCTTCTTATAATCTTAAATAAATTCTTAACGGCTCTGTCGTTTTCCCTACAACAACATCGTCCCTCTTCGCTCTCTCCTCAATTCATTCTCTTCCCTCCAAATTTTCGAATTTCCAGATCCATGGCTTCTTCTTCAGATCCTCCCTCTTCCAGACATCACACTTACAACCGTAAACAAAAGTCCCTCGGCCTCTTATGCACCAAGTAACCATCACTCCCATCTCTCTCTCTCTCTCTCTCTCTCTCTCTTTATTTACAAATTCAATTCATTAATTTATTCATTCAATTTTCCGATTGCAGTTTCTTGAGCTTGTACAATCGAGACAACGTTCACTTAATCGGTCTCGACGATGCCGCCACCCGACTAGGTACTAATTACGATATACACTTATTTTTTCTAATTGATTTATTTTTTATTTTTTAATTGAGAGTGGATCTAATAGTTGTTACTTTACTCTTTAGGTGTTGAAAGAAGACGGATCTACGATATAGTCAACGTTTTAGAGAGCATCGGGGTTAGTTTTGTCGTTTCTTTTTAACGTTAATTTTTGTTCACTTATGTTGCCCCTTTTTTTATTTTTTATTTTTTTAATTCTCGGACTTATTGATTTTTATTTGTGTTTTTTTAGGTTCTTGCAAGAAAGGCCAAGAATCAATATACTTGGAAAGGATTTGCGGCAATTCCTGTCGCTTTACAGGAGCTCAAGGTAATTTCGATTCGATTCGTTTGGTAATTTAAATTTTCAAATTTTTGGGAATTGTTTTTGATTTTGTAATTGTGTTTTTGTAGGAAGAGGGTTTATGGAATAACCTTAATTCCCAGGAAGGTGGCAATGAAGGGGGCAATGAAGATGCAAAGGTTGGTTTTTTCTTTACGAACCCTAATTTATCTTTTTGATTCATTTTTCTTTTGCAGTATAATTTGTTTATTAGGTTTTTTATATTAATTAACATTGTGGTTAGGTATCAGATGAGGAGGACGAAGAAGAATCATTATCCCAACCCACTGGAAGTCAGAGTGACAGCCTGAACCCTAATTCTACTCTTCCCAGATCTCTGAAAAATGGTAACTTTATTAAAAACATTTTTTACTCAGTTTATATTATTATTATTATTATTATTATTATTATTATTTTTATTATTATATTAGCATAATAAGACATGTATGAGCCTGTGTTTTTGTTCTTGTATATGATACTGTTAGGGTTAGGAAATGACATTTACTCCATCAGATATAAAATAGTAGGGGAAAAAGTCCATGTATTTGGTTCAATTGGAGAAAATAAATACATATAACTTTTTGCTGATAAGTATTTATGAAGTTCACATGACCAACACCACATATTTGGTACAGTTAGTGACTACAAATTATAATTTATTTATATATAAAATAGATTATGTACTGTTAATGTAAACTAATTTTATATCGACGGTTAATTAGAGCCATTTATTTTGATATGTTATTGTATTTTTATAACTGCTTGAGACAATAACCACACTATGAATAATGGTGATTGACTGTTTAAAATAGTTTTACATTGATCATGCACACCCATTAATCTCTTATTTAAAAAAGATTTTAACACTTAGAAGTTATAACTAGTGTAGTGATGATACTATTGCTTATTGAATTCTAAAAATACATACATTTATTTACGTTTACATTTGTATACATTTTTTTCAAAACAACAAAAGTAGACACTTGCATAGTATATTAGAAGTAGATGGACTGAGACTTGACACCAGTTGTCATTGGTTGAGGTAGCAGTGCTCAATTTTAAATTGCAGTCACATCATTTTTAATATTGTAGAGAATTGTGATAAAAATATGGCTGACACAATCATTTGCAGTAATCTCATGGTTCTTTAGATATCATAAACCTTGATGTCGATCTAAAGTGGTCCTGAACTTTTTTATTTTTAAAACCCCCGCACATGCTGTTTACATAAAAGTAAAACAAATGTACTGTCATCAATTTGGTGCTCACTCTTCTACTCCAATGTTTTGCAGATAGAAGGGAAAAATCTTTGGCGCTGCTTACTCAGAATTTTGTCAAGCTCTTTGTCTGCTCTAATGTAAGATTTGCCAAGTTTCTTGTACATTACAAGTTGATTTATGTCTTGATTATCAATATAGCTGATATGATAAAAATGTTTATTAACAATTATCATTCTACTCTGTAGGTGGAAATAATATCCCTTGATGATGCAGCAAGGTTGTTGCTTGGAGATGCATATAATTCATCAACAATGAGAAGTAAGTAATAGAATGGTTTACTCACTTGTTCAGTGTTTGTTATGTTGATTCTTCTCACTTACACTCAACATTTGGCCTTTCAGCAAAAGTTAGACGCCTATATGATATTGCAAATGTGCTAACCTCCATGAACCTTATCGAAAAGGTGATATTCCTCTCTATATTTGTTTGTTTATTTGTACATTTTATTATTTGTTCTCACTGCAAATTTGGCTTATGCATATTTTGATTTTACAAATTGATGCAGACCCATACCACAGATACAAGAAAACCAGCATTCAGGTGGCTTGGCTTAAAAGGGAAGACATGGAATGAATCAATTTACAATTCAAATCAAAATGAGTCTAGGAAAAGGGCGTTTGGAAATGATGTCACAAACATCAGCTTTACGAGGAGTAATAGAACTGATTTTTTCATGAGTGGGGACTTCAGCCAGAACCTTAAGAAGCAAAAGACACAGGAAAATGATAGCGGGTTATGCCATGAAGATAAAAACAATATGAAACAAGGCATAAAACAGGCTTCAAGCAACTATCAATTTGGTCCTTTTGCTCCAGCCTTTGTATCCAAAGTTGGAAACTCTGAGAATAGCAAAGTGAAGCAGGTGCATGATTGGGAGAGTCTCGCAACTGCACATTGTCCTCAGTATCAAAACCAAGGCAATTAATTAAGTACTTTCATCTTTTTGCAGAACAGTTCTAAATGACTTATTTTTTGACACTGGTTATTCATTCATTGTACTATTTTGCACTAAGTGGTAGTTTTCTTTTGATACTTATTCATCAGCTGGGCAGATTTAATATGTTTAAACTTTATTCAGTGGATTGATTACTGAAATCTGTTATTGAAAATTCAACTGATCTGTTATGATTTACTTTTGATGCAGCTTTGAAAGATCTTTACTCTCATTACATGGAAGCATGGAAATCTTGGTACAATGAGGTTGCTGGGAAGAGGCAAACGCAAGTTTTGTAATTTATATCCGACAAAGTCAAATAAAATTGTTTTTTTCTTTTCAAAAAGAGATAATCCATTGTAAGATGCATTCTAGATGTGCCAACTTAGAGGCTACCGTTTACCGATTTTTTAACCGCTTGGCCTAATAATAGATTAGGCCTTACTTGGAAGTTCTTTATCAAACCTGTTTACAGCTGTTAATTTAAGAATGAGTTAGTTTTAATTGATTAAATAGATAGTTTTGTCACCATATTTTTGATTGATATTATCCTTGTATTATTATCAGAATTTCATATTTGTCGTTAATTCTGTAACGAGGAAAGCCCGCACATGTTGACAATTAATCCACACACGTTCAACGATCTTTGATTATCATACATATACATCACACCACAAATAGAATAAAAGAATATGCAAATGTTGAACGTAGTTCAACATCTCTCCAGGGCTCTAGATACTATTCATTTTTTAGACTTCATCTTTCTAATTTTTCACCACCATGCTTTAATATTTGAAAATTATAATTGATTTTCTAACAATCTATTACTCAATTAAAATTTTCAAATTTCTTATACCATCTAATTTTTTGTCTTCATTATTGCCACCATTGTCTACCCTTCTCTTTATATAGCTAGCTTTTTCTCTTTTTGTTTCATGCAAAGACTAAAGTGCTTTTGCTTGTACCCCTTACAAGCTTATTTCTAACAAACTTGACTGTGTTCCCTGAAATTACCCTAATTTCAGCATTCTACAAGTATTGAACAGTGACACACTTCAATGTACTTGTACCGCCTTCAAGAATAACCCACATGGCACTCCTTTTGACATCTATGTAGTCGTGAATTTTTTTGATACAAGGATGTCCATATGATTCCACCATCAACTTCACCGTACTTCAGTTATTGTCTGCATCAGCCGTTTGGTCTCATTAATAATGGCTTTGAGTTGGTCTCTTGAAACTATTGACTTTGATACCAATATTGGAAAAGCCAACATAAACCAACCATTAATCCACATGTCAGAAATATTTTTTGACGAACATACATAACCACACCACAAATTATAAAAGAGCACACAAAGACTTATCGTCGTTCTACACTTCTTACATACATCTACAAAAACATTTTAACATAATATATTCACTATGTCATAATATAGCAACGATGTAACCTACTTCATATATGTGTAAACCTATAATTCTTTCTCTCGAAAATTATAAAAAATGCTAACAAATACATCTCCACAACAAATGATCACCTACACCCTCTCTCTAAACTTAGTTGGAGATCCATCATGCTCCAAACTCTTCTATAGATTATTGTCATTCAAACTAATTTTTATGTATACAATGTTTGGTTAATATTCTTCAAGCTGCACATGTAACATCCATTAATTGTTTGGAAAAAGAGAAAATAAAAATAAAATAGATTTTTTTTTTCAATTTAGAAGAGAAAAACATTCAAAAAATAAGAAAAAATGTTGAAGTAACATTGCAAGGATTAACATTAAAGAAGCTGGGATTTTACACAGGACAAACTGCAAAGCAAGATTATACACAGCTAAGTCGATTTTGGTTTTACTTTGTAAGGTAAAAATAGTTCTAGAAACATAAAAGTTAATTTAAACATATTTGGTGCATTTTATATAATTATTTTTGCATCTTGAACGGTTTCCAATTTGTAATTGATTAGTAGTTTTTTCTTTCAAACATGATTTTAGATTTGAAATTTTCTGTTTAACTTATTTTTATATTATTGTATTCAAAATAAAATTTATTTAACATTTAACTCATTTTTAATTAAACCAAAGTTATAAGTTTAAGCAATTCAAAATCACTTTTTGTCTCTGCAAAGGACGACCAGCTGCAAAATGACTTTCCTATGTTTATTTAAAACCAAATCAAGTGAGAGAAGTCTGTCATGATAGCGTTCGACAATTGAAGCATGATGGTTAGGCCAGCGATAAAAGCAAATCAATGAAAACACCCCCAGCATAAACTTGAGTGCAACCAGTTCCACTGTTTTACAAAGACATTATTATATGTCTCTCCACCTCAGAATCATAGTCACACTTTGGTATTACCCAACCCTTATTCGATGTCATATTTTAGATACCTATCACAGTTTTGCAGGAGGTTGGTACCAGCCCCATGGTTCCTCAGAGATATACTGAGTCACTTGTTTCACGCTCAAGTAATTGTCAAGTCCCCTGAAAAAAAAACATTATTAAAAAAAATCAGACTCAAGCTAAAACAAGATAGGTTTAGCCAACTTGTTTATTTCTTACACCAGATCTGACAATAGTAGAGGTTGAGGTATGTAGACTCTTTAGCAATTGTGTAATAGAGTTCTTTGTCTCCCCAATCCAATTCTCCCTTTATGCCAGTTTCAGACCAAAGAAACATACAAATTGGGGTGAAGTCGCCTTCGCCCGACCAGCATATCACTAAGGGGACCTAGCATTGTTTTTATTATTCTTCACTGTGAACAAAAGGGACTATTTATTAATTTTAATGTGCCGAAGCACAACAATCCCAATCATTTATAATTACTACAATTTTACAGTGTAACGGTTGCACCAGTGCCATGATCTGTTCATAGCTTTATTGGCTGTTAGATTTTAGTTGTACAGGATCAGATGATCAATACACTGTCAACTGGGAATGGTACAAGTGCATTCAACAATCCATAGACTTCACCTTATAATTGGGTTTCTTTTACATATTAAGAAGTTGTAATCACCTCTTTATCCAGAGAATAAATAAATAAAAATAAAAAGCATTTTAGAAGACTTTCACAATTACTAATGTAGTAAATAGAGCCATACCATTCTCCCAGTTCACGGCCAAAACCACTACGTTTAATGCCTCCCCATGGGGCTTGAGTGAAGCATGGTTGAGAGCAATTGATCCATACGATTCCTGCCTTAAAAGCCTGCATCGGAGCAATACAAACTATTTAGTTGCAACACCAATCCAATTATTTAATCATTCTCTGTGATAACCTATGATCAGTCTCACCTTAGTAATGCGCTCACATCTTTCTAGATCATTTGATATTACAGCAGCCCCTAAGCCATAGCTGTGGAGGACCAGAGTATATAACTTAGATACCAATTCACAAATGAAGGAAAAACTGTATACAGATGAAGTTAATGTTAGTTCACAGAAAGTCATCAACTCACATTGTGTCATTTGCTAGATCAATAGCTTCTTCCTCAGTGCTAAATGTTTTTACACAGAGAACAGGTCCAAATACTTCTTCTTTCCAAATTTGCATGGAAGTAGTCACATCAGTGATAATGGTTGGTTCAACAAAGAATCCTTTCTTTAGATGCTGCCATTGAAAGAAAAAAAAAATCAATTCTCATGGCAATTGCAGAAATACATAACTGAAAACACTTGCACAGAAAGCATAATCATACCTCTGGTCGAGACCCACCAGTCAAAATGGTTGCACCCTCACTCTTAGCATTCGAGATAAACTTCAATATTTTTTCATACTGAACCATATAAATATCGCATAATCATTGTTCAACACCAATATGCATAGTATCATACTATCACTAAACTGATTTTGGTTGCCTGACCAGAAAGGAAGCTACATTATGTGAACATATACAATGATCATGGGAAGGTTTCTTCTTCCTTGTCATATATAAAACTGACCAACCAGCAAATACTGTTTCTCAGGACTTTTTACATTGGTCCATACTATAAGCAACTTGATATATTTCATAATGATATACATTTTCATTGAATATTGAATAAGCAATTTGAACATACAAACGCATCTCGTCCTTTACTTTACAGAGGGAAGAAGATAACGTAAGTAAATATATAGCATATACAGAAATGAGAAATGAAAATATACCTGTCCTTCGCTAACAACAGGTCCTAGCCTGCAACCTTCTTCCAAGGGATCTGAAATTTTGATGTTTTTGATCCATTTCACCATCCTATTTAAAAATTCTGTAGCTATACTTTCCTGAAATGATAAGAGTATCATAGGTTATCAGTTTTCGCAGATGAATGCCAACAGAATCCCTACCAAGTTGTCCCACAAAGTTCTAGCACAATTTTAACATGATCAGTCCCATATATGCAGACAAAAGAAAAAACGTAAATGGAAGTTACAATTACTTGTTTTATGAGCTAGCACAAACGTTTATGGAAGGAGTTGAATCTATCTATTATACTTACATGTACAATAAGACGGGAAGTTGCACTGCATATCTGACCATTTGTCCAGAAGCAGCCAAAGATGGCCCATTCAGCAGCTTTAAATCATAAGAGAAAGGGGGTCAGATTATGCAATAGGTAATCAATAAAGTTCACTCATCCTCAATCAATTTTAAAGGAAACACGATACCACAATGCAAGCAAATATAAGCTGTCCATAACTAAATAGTTATACGGGAGAAGGAACTGACCCTTATCGAGGTCAACATCCTCAAAAACAATTAATGGGCTTTTTCCACCAAGCTCTAGTGAAACAGGCTGCCAAGAAACCACTAATTTGATATTACAGGAACTCGTGAAAAATAGAAAATCAAAATATGAATGGGCAAATAAGGTTCCAAACTCTTTCTGAGTGTGTTTCAGTGTGTGTTTTTCATTTCATTAAAACAAAAAGAAATATGAATTGTACATAGTTTGCAGAAAATGCTGCTTAAAAATACCTTGACCAGCTGAGCTGCAGCTGTCATAATTTTGCTCCCAGTTGCAGAGCTTCCAGTAAAGGCAATCTATTAGAAATTTCAAACGTTGGTCATTAGATCATAGTAGCTTTGCAAAATTAAAGACATCATAGAAAAAAGAATGCAGGGCATAGAGCAAGACTCAACCCTGTATAACTCGAAATGTATAAAAAACTAAAGACAATTGAACCTTGTCAACATCAGGATGAGATGCCAAAGGAGCACCAGCTTCATGTCCTAATCCAGTGAGAATATTTAATACACCCGGAGGAAGGCCCACTTCTTTGCATATTTCACCCAGCTCCAAGCAGGTTCTAAAATTGTAAAAAAATACAGCATGAGAAAAAAACAAAACAAAGAAATAAGATTGTAAGAGTTGATGAGAACATAACATACAAAGATGCCAATTCAGATGGCTTCAATATTGCAGCACAGCCAGCAGCAAGAGCAGGAGCAACTTTCCACGTCGCCATTAACAGAGGATAATTCCTAAAACATTTGAGAAAGCATTAAACAACACTCAACTAGCAATCAACAGCATTATTACAGTAAGCGAGCACAACCATCTGCAAACATACAGGACCTAATATCCCAGAAAAGTAATCGCCATCGATGAGAAAAAGTTTGCATTGCCATATCAAATCTGGAAATTCCTTAAAACAAAAGATAATGAGCACAAAATCAGCAATCCAGTCCTTCCAATCAAATCTCATGCTGTTGAATTAGGGTTTCATTGCATCTCGATCCAACGGCCAAGATTTGACTGAATAGACCAAATTGAAGTCAAAATAGTTCCTAAATTAGTACACACAAAAAAAAGGTTAAATACGAATTAAATGAATACAAATGCAATTAGCAAATGAAGAAAGAAGCAGCAAACAAATACTACCATGGAGTTATTAATCCAACAACACCAATAGGCTCCCTAAGGACATAACTCTTGAAAGTATCCATGGGAAGAGACACAGGAGCCTTTTGCTTTGCATCCAATTTTTCAGCAAGATCAGCATAAAACTCAAAGCAACCAGCAACATCATCCTACACAGAATAAAAATAACCGTTTTCATTTTGCAACGTGAAAGCGTAAACAGTAGAGTTAGTTACAACTAATAGCACTTACAATGTCCCAAGCGGCTTCATCGAGTGGTTTTCCACAATCAACGGCTTCAAGTTTAGCGAGCACAGACTTTTTCTCGATAACCTTGGCGGCGATGGCGCGTAGATAGCGAGCTCGAACAGCGCCAGAAGCGGAAGCCCAATCTGCACCTTTGTTGCGAGAGAGGGCAGTTTTAGCGGCGGCAACGGCGGCGTCTACATCTTCTTTAGTAGCCGCTGGGATTTCACCTGAATTGAATCAAGTAAACAACAATTGAGATGATTCATCTAATCTAACGGTGTTAGTAAAAAATACTAAAAATGGAGAAGAGGAAAGACCGATGATGTGTTGGGTGGAAGGGTTGATGATGGGAATCCGTTTGTTGAGGATGGGAGATTTCCAGTCTCCGTTAATGAATAACTGTCGAGTCGGGATCGGAATATCCATTTTTTACTGTCTCTTTCTCTCTAATCTATTAATTATTTGACGGATATCAAATCTCACAATAGAGCTGCTGAAATTATTCGCTCAGCTTAGCTGATAAGTTTTTGGATAGTTACTTATGGTATAAAAAAAAGAGTTTAATCAGCATACCTAAATCGCTCAGCTCAGCTGTGAAGTGCTGATAAGGTTAGAATGACGGTTACTTCAAGGTGGTTATTAGATGTTACTGTAAAATTGATTTACTAAATATGTATGATTTATTTTTTTATTTAAAAAAAGGTTAATTTCTTTGAATAGTTTTTGGTAGTGAACTTTTTAAATTTTGGTATTAATAGAAATTGATATTTTACATATTTGTGAGTATTAAGTTGAAATTTAAGTAGAATAATTTTTAATCAAATTTTATTTATATCTTAATTAAACTTTAATTTATTAAAAATTTTACCATGAGAATTAAAATTTTAAATTAATTTAAATATATAAAAACATAGAGTGACTACACTTCATGTTGCGAATATAAATAACTAAAAATTTATATTTTATGGTCTAAAATATAAAAAAAAACCTTAATTAATTCTACTAAATTTAACGTTGTTATTATATAAAAATATCCTTTAATTAATTTAAGTTTCTATGAAATTTATTCTGACAGACTAAGTTTCTGCAAAATGTAGTTTAGAGGATGCAATAATTGTTTTCTTTTTTAATTCCACAAAAAATTAAACAAAGTATACGAGTATTTTTTAAATAATGTAAATTTTTTTAGTTATATTAATGAGTTGTTGGGTGTTGGAACAAATTGTATAATCAAAGATGAATTGAAAAATAAAGAAGAAGAAAGTAAAACATAGAATGTTTAAAACGGAGATTGATTATCAGTCTTGACTTAACCAAAAAAGGTTCTTAGTTTACAGACTTATTTATAACAGTTTTGAATAATGCTTTGCTTAACAAACTAACTAACTTTTTAACCATCCTAACTGAATTGCAAACATATTACAATCATTTTAGAATTACATCCAACACTCCTCCTTAATTCAAAATGATTATAGTGACGTTAATCCAAGTTTGTTCTTCATATCTTGGAACTTCACTCTCTTCAAGCCTTTTGTTAGGATGTTAGCCTTTTGATCATTGGTACTGCAATGCTCTAGCTTTATTTTGCCTTTCATTACTTGATTTCTTAGGAAGTGGAACCTTGTTTCTATGTGCTTACTCCTTCCATGAACACTTGAATGTCTTGCTAGATCTATTGCTGACTTATTGTCTATCTTCATCCTTACTACATCATTGCTTCTCAGTCTCAGTTCTTCCATTAATTCTGCCAGCCACATAGCTTGGCATGCTCCCATTTATGCAGCCACATATTCAGCTTCACAACTAGACAATGTCATTATGCTTTGCTTCTTTGAACACCATGAGATTGGTGAATCATTGATCATAAACACATAGTCTGTGGTGCTATTCCTTTCATCTTTATCTCCATACCAGTCAGCATCAATGAAGCCAATCAACTCAGCTTCATTTCTATTCTGATTCATAGCATAAAGTAGTCCAAGCTCACTAGTCTATTTAATATACCTCAAAATCCTTTTGGCTGCCAAAAAGTGAGGTGTTCTAGGCTTCTTCATATATCTACTAATCAGTCCAATATATGCAATGTCTGGCATTGTATTACACAAATACCTCAAGGATCCTACATTTGCTTGAATGTTGTATGATCAACCAGCTCCACAATGCCTTCCTTGGACAGAATCAACCCTGCATCTGATGGAGTACTTGTTCCATTGCAATCTTGCATATTAAACTTTTTTAATACATCATTTGCATACTTCTTTTGATGCATAAAAATTCCATTTTCCACGATTTCAAACTCAATGCCAAGGAAATATGACAATATGCCTCTAGATCAGTCAGCTCAAACTCCTTCTCCATTCTGATTTTGAACTCATTGATTCCTACTTCATCACTGCCTGTAAATAGTAAATCATCAATATATAGACATATCAATATTGCAGGTACTGCTGCTGCTTTCTTGACATAAACTCCATGCTCATTTGCGCACTTTTCAAACTATTGTTCTATGAGGAATTTGTCAATCCTCTTGTTCCAGGCCCTAAGAGCTTGCTTCAGGCCATATTAATTAAAGGTGCAAACACGAGAAAGGGGAGTTGAATTGTGTTATTAATACTTGATTACTTTGTCTGTTTTTGATGATTATTTGAAATTTGAAATATAATCAAGTAGAGTTAGCAGCGGATAAAGTAAAATAAATAACACAATGATTTATCCTAGTTCACCATTAACTAGGCTACATCAAGTCCCTTCACCTCGAAGGATTTTTTCCACTAATTCAAAACCTTTGAATTACAACAACACTACTGCTTGTTTTTGAAACCACTGGAATGTTGTTTCTGTGAAGTGTTCATATTATATGGATCACTTGATTCCTCTGACAGTTTGAAAACCTGCAGAATACTTATCCAGCTTTGATTTTTAAGATCAAGCTTCTAGTTATCACAGTAAACATAAATATCAAACAATAATAATATTTACGGATATATATAACCTATATGTCAAAGTTTCAGTTTTACTCTGAAAATCCTCTTATTTCTGATTTTCAAATTCTGAATCTGTATGTTATGTGGTTAGATGGATTGGATGAAAGGATTTGAATTCCCTTCCTGGATTGTAGTCTTGATGAATTTTACCGGAGTGTTTGAAGAACTCTCATGATTCTGATTCTTCTCTTTCTGCTGATATATCAAGTTCCTATGATAATTCTGGAATTGATGATAATTCTGATTCTTCTGGTTCTGGAATTGATGGTAATTCTGATTCTTCTGGTAGTTCCAGTTTTGTTGATATGAGTGATTTCTCTGATATTTCCCGTTCCTCATATGATTCTGGTTCTGGTTCTGATGTGAATTGTACTGACCAGACCTTCTTTTATCCGACTCATTTTGCTTCTGTCTGGTGGAAACTGGAACATACACCTTTTTCTGTTTGTGCATTGCCAGCATCCATTGACCAGGTACCATGATTGGTGTTTCCTTCTGGTTGCTCAAAACATCTGCAACATAAATAATTTTATCTTTTGGTACCCAAAACTGGTTGGGTCCAGGTTTGTCAGTCTTGAAAGGTTTCTTGTCTTTCCTTGATTTTATCATGGGACAAGACAATTTTGAATGACCTTTCTTAGCACAAACAACATATGAAACATAAGAAGAAATAGGTTTAGTTACAGTTACAATTTCATCAAATCCTATGCCTCTTTTGCCATTGTTACTAACTCCATAAATCATGGAAGCATACTTACTTCTTTCCATACCATTTGCAATAAATTTTTGAAAAGTTTGTTCATGCATATCAGATTCACAAACAGTATTGGAAGTAGAGCAAATATTACTTTTGAGAGTTAGATTTTCAGAATTGAGTCTGACAACTTTAGTTTTAAAATTAGTGTTCTCAGTTGCAAACTCATCATTCTGATTCTTTAAAATTTGTACTTCTTTGGTTATAATTTTCTTTTCTTCCCTAAGAGTTTTCAGTTTTAAAGACATCTTGTTGTTGGCATTTAGAAAATCTTTAAGAGCAGTAATTAATTCAGATCTAGTAAAATTCGAGAATACCTCTTGGTTTTCATCTTCTGAATCAGTTCCAGAGTCTGTGCTAGATCCATAACTTGAGTTGGTATGTGCCATCAGAGCCAATACTATTTCCTCTTATGTGCTTCCAGACTTGCCAGAATGAATGATTTATCCATTCTTCTTACCTTCTGCTTTTCTTCCAGAGCCATATTTTATGTTGGATCTAGAGGCAGAATTGATGTGGGACATCATTGCTAATTCGGCTTCTTCATCATCAGAAGATTCATCAGAATCATTTCATGTTGCCATCCGATTTTTCTTCTTGGGTCTGGAGTCTTTCTTCTGGTGTTTTCCTTTCTCCAGATTCGTGCATTCTGATTTGATGTGCCCAGGTTCATTGCATCTATAGCAGATAATGCTTTTTTTGTCAGCTTCTTCTTTTCCTCTGTTGGAGTATTTGCCATTTTTCCTGGGAGCTTTCTTCTTTCTGTTTTGCCACATCTTTGCAATATACTTGGTTATGTAATCAAGATCATGATCTTCACAATCACTATCTTCTGATTCTGATACAACCTTTGCAGCTTTCTTCTGTTTTGACTTAAGGGCTAAAGTCTTCTTCTTCTTTGGTTTATCTGCATCCAACTCTATTTCATGAGACATGAGGAAGCTGATTAGATCTTCAAGCCTCAAGGTATTCAGATCCCTAGCTTCCTGTACTGCAGTAACCTTTGGTCTCCATTTGGCTGGTAAGCTTCTGAGGATCTTCTTTACATGATTTGCAGTGGTGTAGCTTTTCTTTAATACTTTTAAACCTGATACCAGAGTTTGGAATCTGCAAAACATTGCTTCAATGTCTTCATCCTCTTCCATCTTGAACATCTCATACTGTTTGACCAGTATGTTTGCCTTTGCCTCTTGAACCTGTTGACTTCCTTCATAGGTCAAAACCAAACTGTCATAGATGCTTTTTGCTGTTTCCTTATTGGTGCGTCTATCAAATTCTTTAAATACGATAGCATTGATCATGATGGTTCTGGACTTGTGATGCAACTTGTATAACTTCTTATGGTTGGCATTCATATCTTCTACATCCAGTTCTTCATCTTCTGGTGTAGTGGGTGCAGTGTAGCCTTTGACTACCAAGGTCCATAGATAAGGATCTTGGGAGATGAAGAAGCTTCTCATTCTGTCATTCCAGTATTCAAAGTGATCTCCATCAAACAGTGGTGGCCTGTTGATGTTGCCTCCAAATTCTTCTTTGGATTATGACATGTTGAACCCCCTTGGACCTTTCCTCAAACACTGTTAAGTGCTCAGCCTTGAGACCGAGCTCTGATGCCAATTGAAAGTGCAAACACGAGAAGGGGGTTGAATTGTGTTTGTAATACTTGATTACTTTTTCTGTTTTTGATGATTATTTGAAATCTGAAATATAATCAAGTAGATGTAGCAGCGGATAAAGTAAAATAAATAACACAATGATTTATCCTGGTTCACCATTAACTAGGCTACATCCAATCCCTTCACCTCGAAGGATTTTTTCCACTAATTCAAAACCTTTGAATTACAACACTACTGACCCTCCAAGTCAGTCTTCCCAAACAGTCTAACAATCCTAGACTTTTGAGGAACACAACACCTTGACTTCTCAAGTCAAGTCTTCTCCTACCAATCTGACAACCCCAAATTGCAGAAGGAATTACAACACCTTGAATCTAATTGCTAAATCACCTTCTACTTCTTCTGACTCTTCAGATTGTAGACTCTACTTCAACAATATAGATTTCACACAAGGGAACGAAAACAAGAGTGCTTGCTTTTGGAAAGCTGATACTCACAATTAACCTCACTGAAAACTCAAGTGTTTGCTTCTGGAAGTGTATGACTCTTTTACTGATTTTCGATGCTAAGTCTTCTGCCTTGAGCCTCCTTTTATAGATGAGAATTAGGGTTTCTTCCATGCTTAAATTCGAACTGTATCTGCCCAGATTCTCTTGCAAAAATAACTTGGCCAATCGGGTTTCATTTAAATAAAAACTGTATCTTTTTAGCTCCAAATTGCATTTGAAAATTCTGTTGACCAATCTTGTTTCTTGTAATTTCAAACCATATCTTTTTAAGCTTCAGATTGCATTCGAATTGCTTCAAGTCTTCAATAATTTTTAATCAAATCCCCTTAATACTTTGATCAAATTTCTATCAAAATTTAATCAAGTCTTCTTCGAATTTTTAATCAAATCATCACTGATTTTCATCATGATTAAAATATGGACCGTTTGATCTTCCGATCTCGACCACCTCTGGACCATATAATCTTATTTGCCCCAATTATGTGATCCCCTGATCTCGGCCAACACTGGACCACATGATCTGATCTTCTGATCTCGGCCAACACTGGGCCAAGTCTGGACCAAGTCATTTGCTCTGGACCAGTTATCTTATGCTCTAGACCAAGTCTGGATTAAGTCTGGACTGATTCTTATATTCACGACCAAGCTATCTTCTGGTCAGGATTGAGTCTAGACCAGGTCTGACTTATGTTTCCTTCTGGTCTGGAACAAGTCTCCCTCTGACAGGCTTCCTTCTGGACTCTGCTTCCTTCTGATCTGAGCCAGGAAAGATATTCTTTGATGATGTTATTTGACCTTTGATGACATCCTCTGATATCCTCTGGAAATGTATCCTCTGGTGCCTTATGGATGCATTCTCTGGAGGTGTACCCTCTGGTCTGATGTTATCCTCTGGTAACTCATCTTCTGCTTCTGGTGACGTCATCTTCTGCCTCTGGTGACGTCATCTTCTGGTGGCATTTATTCTAAGTCAAAAATAAGATTACATAAAATACTTTTTGTTAACATCAAAACTAAGTATAGAACCCACTTGGTTCCAACATTAATGAGTTGTTGGGGAGTGTTAGAAGGATTTCAAGAAGGTGATGTTGTGGGTTGGCTCCAAACTTGTTATCCATGGCATACGACTCACTTTTAGTAAGAAAAAAAAATGACACTTTCATAACAATTACACGATTACCACGTGCCACTTCATCTGAAATTAGCCATATCACCATTTTTTTACTAAAAAAATTTCATAATTTTTTTTTAAAAATTTGTTAGAATTTGTAAGGGTAGAAATAAAAAAAAATTACATAGACTAAAATGAAAACGGAGCACATTTGCAATGACTAAAAATATATTTGAAACTTCTTTTTTATTGAAAAGATGGTTTAACACAATGCAAAGACAATCAATGACTTTATATGATATATAAATGAATTTGATATATTTGATCTTTAAATTAATAGTTAAAATAAATTTTTTGAAATAATTTTCTATCATTTATATAATTATAATAAGTAAAAATTATTTATTAAAAATATCAATGAAATAAAATTTATTTATTTTTTGAATTTTTATTACTCATATATAATAATGAATATTGAATATTTGTGATAAAATGTAAAAAAGTAATATGATTAATGTTTATAAAAAATAAAATAATATTTTTTTATGAAATAATTATTCTAAAAATAAAAAATAATTATTTAATTCATACAAATGATCGTTAATTTATTGAATTATTGCATGAATGAATGTACGAAAACTCTTTAATTTTTAAATGTTTCATAAAAGCTCTCTTAAATATTAGTTGTTATTTGCTGATTCTAATTGGGGGTTGCTTAGTAGCATTTTAGTTTCTTTTTTGGGCTTAGGCAAACCTTATTCCATTCAAAAAGAAGGTGATGGTTACTGATAAATGTGTTATTTTGATTTCATATATGCATTTAATCTTATTAACTTTATGACGTGATCACGGTCTTTTAAAATATTTTGAAAGTTCTCTTTTGATCTTAAAAATCAAACTTGTAATAAAAAAATATATCAAAAACTTAAAAAGAACCATCTGTTATTTAAATTGTAAATAATACAAAAAAATTTAAAAGTAACATTAATAACATCAAAAACAGCTAAAAACTCACATTATTTAATTTAAATCGCAAATAATATAAAAAAAAATCATAAACTCATACCATTTTAGAAACTCTCATGCAAGAATTTTTGGGCTCTAACATGGCTAATTTTTTTTTAATTGAGCCCTATACTGGTGGTCGTGCTGCCTGAACCCACGGCCGCCCTGGCCCTGGTATTGACTTTTTGCAAACTTAGGTGCTTGTGGTTTTCCCTTAGGCGCTTTGCTAAGGTGGTTAGTGTTTAAGAGGAACGCTTATAGTTCTTTTGTACATGGATTGAAAAATCTCATGCATGCTTATTAATTTACTAGATCTTTTTCATTATTATGAAAATCACTTTTCAGAACAGAAGTGTAATTTGTTTAAATATACAAGAAATCCTTAGATTAGGAAAAGTTGACCACAAAAAATAGAACATTTTGTATTGGTTAATTCAATCACATATGTACACCAGTACTATACTGTATATATTATACAGAGGTGAGCAGAATTCACATAAAAAACGTGGAAACTAATATAAAAACAAGAATCAATATATATGGATGATAAGTACATGTACACCCAGAATAAATTAAATGAATTCAAAAGGAAATTAAAAGAAAATATAGATAATAATTTTCAACCAATTAATCTACACAAAAAACGTTAATTATATTTAAAAATTTCAATCAATGTTTGTGAGTGGCTTTGGAATACTTGGTTTTGATCCAGTGGAGACCAACGGAGGTACCATCCTTTAATTTCTTGATGCCAGTGGATGCCACTCCTTTGGTCTTACCTAAACCTTCTCCAAACTTCTCCTTGTACTTTGTTGTGTTGCTATTGCTCTTGTTGTTGGAACCAACCATAATAGGGTCTGGACCATTGTCCCACTGATCTGCCCAAGAAGTTCCATATGAGTTGTACACGTTCCCATGTTCCATTCTAGCTTGATCGATCGATCTCTACTTCTTTCTTAATTCCTTCTTAGTTCCACCAAAAAAATCACTTCGTATAGGGAATTGAATTGATGGATTACCAATTAATTATGCAATGCTTATATAGTCAAGATTGGTAATTATATTATATAAAATAAAATAAAAAATTCAACTATATCCAAATGCATGAGCTAAGAAGTTACGATATGGCGTGTGAATTTTGGCACGTGATGAAGAATCGCCTCCATTTATATTTTAATTATTATTACTGTTCAACAAAGACGTCTATAAGAGTAGATGGAACCTTCTCTTGAGAAGTTTATTTGAACAATTTTATTTTATTAATAAAAAAAAATATATTTGAGTTTTGGACTAAGGTCAACCACTTTATCCACCGTGCTTTTACGCTCTCCAAATTTTGTGTTCAAACTTAAAAGGCCTCTCTCTTGGACTAGAAGCTTCGAGGTCCATCTAGAAATATGATTTGTAATTTCTACAGTCAAATTGAAAATAATAAGAAGTCAAAGAATGGCACCCAAAAATTATAGAGAAATCCTATGACCTAACGTGTCCGATTCGTCCATGGTCTCCAACAAAATGGACAGGCAAATTATGAGGTGGCCGGTATAGTAGGAATACATAAAACTTTTTAATTGAGAGTTGTCTAGTTAGTTGATTAAACATTTATTTACAAAATAATTTTCTATAGTATTTCATCTCATTTAAAACAAATAAAGAGAAAGGATAAAAGATAAAGTTAGATTTGACGAAAGTTTAATGTACATAACATATAACATAATATATTTCTATTTGAATTTCTGATATAAGACATATTTATATTTAGTATTTGTCGTACTCCAACTAAAATTATTTTAGGTAAAGGAAACCAATAAAAAAGTGAATAAATGTTTTTCAAAAAGTCAAATTTTTTAATCATAAAACTTATATGAAATTAAACCATACAATAAAATGTATTGGCAAAAGAATAAAATAAAATAAAATAGTTAAATAATATATAATATGATATATAATATATTTGCATAAAAAACTTAACTGTACGTACTTATGTAGTTTTATTTTATATTATATATATATTTTTTAAAAAATTTAAAATTTAATAATGAAACATGACACCTTTATAAAGATAGGAAAAAAAATTTTAATAAGGAAAATATATTATTATAAGTATAAATGGTACTCAAAACTCATCACACAAATAGTTTCAAATACACATTGAAGACATGATAATGAGTTATTCAACCAAATAATAAACCACGATCGTGGTGTTCTTTTTATGTTGTCTATAACCTCCTTTAGATTAACCACTTTCCAATTGAATAATTTTTTTTCTTCTTCTTTAATCAGATGCACCAAGTGGTTGTTAGTCATACTAAATGAGAGAGCTTTTTAACATTTTTTCCCTTTAAACATTGAGTTAAAAGTCAAGCAATTTTCCGACGGAGTAAATCCAGCCAAAATCTACATATATTTCAACCATAAAATATTTTCAAATACGGTTAAAGATAAACAAATTAATTATAACTTTAGATTGAGATTTTATTTTTATCGGTTTATAAAATATTTTTTCAACTTCAAATCGACTATATATAATTTATGATTTGTCCAAATTAACTGTAATCATTGTAGTTTTTATGAGTGAAGAAGATGTTTATAATTGTGACAATTATCTTTGGTTCTCGTAACAACACATCAAGACGGTGAAAACAAACATCAAACCAAGTCGGTGAACAATACAACTTTGCGTTGAGAAGAATTTATAGATAAAATATGGAAGAAAACTAAATATGCGTGGAAGTTCCTTCTTTAAATAAAAAGAAAGAACAAAATGACATATAAAGGTGATTCCGGACCCATAAAATGCCCTAAACGTTCGTCCTGATGGATGGGGAAGAAATGAGGGACTAATTTTTGTGTGGTAGTAAAGTAAATATCTCTAATAAGATCCCTTTCTGTTGGAACCAAGTTGGTTCTAAGTACTTAGGATTTTGATGTTTACAAAAGCACTCCATGTAATCTTATTTTGTACTTAGAATTATTATATTAAATGTCACCAGAAGATGAAGTCACCAGAGGCAGAAGATGAATAACTAGAGGATAAAATCAGACCAGAGGATACACCTCCAGAAGATATCAGATATTGCATCCAGAAGGTACCAGATGATGCATCCTGAAGGCACCAGAGGATACACTAGGATGTCAAAACACCATCAGAGGATATCTTTCCTGGCCCAGATCAGAAGGAAGCAGAGTCCAGAAGGAGACCTGGACCAGACCAGAAGGAAGCCTACCAGAGGGAGACTTGTTCCAGACCAAAAGGTATCATAAGTCAGACTTGGTCCAGAATTTATTCTGACCAGAAGATAGTCTGGTCGTGAAATGATAATCAGTCCAGACTTGATACAGACTTAATTAGAGCAGAAATTAATTGGTCCAGAACAAGAGATTTAATCCAGATTTGGCCCAGACCAGAAGATAGCATGGTCCAGAGTATGAAACTAAGTCCATATCAGAATAAATGATTGTCCATATTTAATCCAGACCTGATCCAGATTAGAAGGTAAATGTCCAGATTAAAATATCCTATGTCCAGATTTAATTTCAGTTCAATCCAGACCCAGTCCAGAATTGGTCCAGATCAGAGGGAAAATGTTCAGATCAATGGTCCAAATTTAAGCATCATGGCCCAGTGTTGGCCGAGATTGAAGTAGCAATATCGATTTACAAGAAAGGGGGGGTTTGAATTGTAAATTCGCCCTTTTAAAATTCCTGTTAAAAACTTAAGAAAATAACTCAAGATTGATCTTGGTTGTGAAAACAGAAAAAGGAGAACGTTCTTGGTTTTCACCAGAAAACAGAGAATGTTCTTGGTTAGTTAAAATCAACGGTTCAGTTTATCTATTTAACTTGATAATTAACAGACTAAAAGTAAATAGAGATAAGGGAAGAGATATCACACACAGATATATCCTGGTCCACCCCAACCCAGGCTACGTCCAGTCCTCACAACGGTGAGATTTTCCACTAAGTGTTTAAAACAAGAACCTTCTTGGTTTTACAGCACCTAGCTTAGATCAACCTTGATCTTTGTTACAGACTTTAATCTAATTCCACCCAGAAAGAGATTAATCAAATCACCTACCAACCTTGATAGTGATTTCTTACAATCTACCCCAAACTATACTTAACTCTTATAGTTTGAGTTTTACAATAATGATGAGATTGTTTAGAATCTGAGATGTCTCAACTCTTGTTTGAGATTCGATTCTTTACAAAGAATTCAGTATAAATGTATCAGAGTAAAAAGAATTTAATCAAATTGATTCTTGTAAGTGATGAGAGATTTTCAAGTATGTATGTGAGTGATTGATGATATATCTTGACACTTGAATGTCTTTGATTTTTGGACAGAATCTGAGTATGCTCAACTCGTGTTTGAGATTAGATTCTTGACAAAAGAATTCAGTAGATGATTCTGATATGAAGAGGAAAAAGAGAACTGAATCTTTTGTTTATGATTGAGAAGCTTTGAAGTATGAAGATGTATGTGAGTGATGTTTTTCTCTGTACTTGAAGCTGTATTTCTTCCTGAGCTTTTGCCTTCCTTTTATAGGCGTGAGAGCATATAATGATGGTCAAATAGAGCCGTTGATAGTGCTCTTGTCAGGCTTGACCAAAGGCATTATTTCTGAATAAAAATAATCAAACTTTTGACTATTTTTATTTTCTGTTCAGACTGTGCCGTGTGTTGCGTTTTGGATCAAATTTACTTGAGTGATTACTGATCCTTTAACACTTCTGATAAGTGATAATATTGTAGGCTTGAACTGGAGCTTTTGAATCACTTAAAACACATTAAAAACGATCACAAAGCTTGTTGCAGAAAAACTGTATTTGCTGGAGATTGATGATCAATCTGGAGCTTTAGCTTTTGGGTTTCCTGGAGATTGATAATCAATCTGGACTGATTTTTGAACATACTGGAAGCTGTCTTGATGCATTGTATATTGTTAAGATTGTTTATCAATCTTGACAGCAGAACTGGAGTTGATTATATCAAAACAGCTTGGAGAATGATGATGAACTTCTGCAGAATGTTAACGAAAATTCTGGAGATTGATAATCAATCTGGAGTCCTAGTATTTGAACTTTCTGGAGATTGATAATCAATCTGGAGGTTTAGTTTTGATCATTTTGGATGTCTTCCTGATCTTTTCTTGGATATGTTTTGATGTAAACATACTTCAAGATCGTTCAACGTTCTTGGCAGTCAAGCTGGAGAATGATGTTCAGTATGCTAGAGAATGATTGTATCATTCTGGACTAATGGTACACTGTTGGAGAATGATGTTAAACATGCTGGAGATTTGATTGTTAACATGCTGAAGATTGATGTTTGATCATTCTGAAGATAGTTGTTAATCATGCTGGAGAATGATAATCATTATGGAGATTGATGATTATTTCTGGAGACTAATGATCATTCATAGAGACTGATGATCATTCTTGATAGAAGATCATTCTGGAGACTGTTCTGATCATTCTGGACATTCTGATGTCCAAGAACAGACTTGGTTCTTCCTCTGAATGTATTTTCTGGAGATATCCTCTGGTATCCTCTGGTATTCTTTGGTTGAGGTATCCTCTGGTATTCTCTGGTTGAGGTATCCTCTGATATCCTTTGGTTGAGGTATCCTCTGATATCCTCTGGTTGAGGTATCATCTGATATCCTCTGGTTGAGGTATCCACTTATGGCAGCTTGGTGAGGTATCCTCTGATGGCAGCTTGGTGAGTTATCCTCTGATGGCAGCTTCGTGAGGTATCCTCTGATGTCAGCTTCGTGAGGTATCCTCTGATGACAGCTTCGTGAGGTATCCTCTAATGGCAGCTTCGTGAGGTATCCTCTGATGTCAGCTTCGTGAGGTATCCTCTGATGACAGCTTCGTGAGGTATCCTCTGGTATCCTCTTCATGAGGTATCCTCTAGTGATGTTATCGGGTAACATCTTATGTTTTTCCAGATTGTGTCAAGAGTGTTCTTTATGCTGATTTCTTGGCTTTCCTTGAATCATTAACATGTTAATTCTGAACATTCTAGAGACTGTTCAGTCTTGCTTTGGCAGCTTGATTCATGACCTTTTTTCTTTGTGATTAGAATGGTTCCTTTTGATTCTAATTAATCACATTTGTTCCTTGTCATGTACTCTCAGTACTGATTAAATTCCAGATGCAATAACTTTAATTAAGTGGTGGAGAAAGTTTGGTCTTTATGCTATCACAGTGTTACGAACATTCTCCGTTTTCCAGAATATCTCAAGAATGTTCTCTGCTGCTGTTTTCTTCGATTCTTGCTTTGTTCACTTATGCATTTATGTTCCTTAAACAAACTTAAGTGAAATCATTAGTAGACCACCATTCATAAAACTTAATCATTTAATTTAAAAGGTTTGTTGTCATTAAAACATATATCAAAAAGGTTTTTTCCTCAACAGAGATCAGAAGATCAGACCATATGGCCCAGTGTTGGCCGAGATCAGAAGATCAGATCATATGGTCCAGTGATTGGACGAAATCAGAAGATCAGAATGTGTGGTCCAGTGTTGGCCAAGATCAGAGGATCACAACATATCAGATTGTATGGTCCAGATGTGGACGAGAGCATAAGATCAAACGGTCCAGATTTAATCATGATGATAATCAGTGGAGACTTGATTAAATTTGATCAAAGTATTAAAAGGATTTGATACAAAAATAAATTGAAGTCGTATGGGAGTTCAGAAGCTATTGGCAGGAAGAAAGATTTGATCCAGAATTAATTAAGAACAGGATTGGCCAAAGTTATTTTTGAAAGCAAATCTGGAGCTAAAAATATATGTTTTTTATTTAAGTGAAACCCGATTGGCCAAGGTATTTTTGCAAGAGTATCTGGCAAGATACAGCTCGAACTTAAGCATGGAAGAAACCCTAGATCTTCATCTATAAAACGAGGCTCAAGACTGAAGACTCAGCATCGAAAATACTTGAGAGTCATACCCTTCCAAAAGCAAAATACTTGAGTTTTCAGTAAGGTCAATTGTGAGTATCAGCTTTCTAGAAGCAAGTACTCTAAGTGTTCGTTCCCTTGTGTTAGGTCTAAGTTGTTGAAGTAGAGTCTACAATCTGAGGGAGTCAGAAGGAGTAACAGATTACTTAGCAATTAGATTCAAGGTTCTTTTCCTCAAAAGTCTAGGATTGTTAGACTGTTTGAGAAGACTGACTTGGAGGGTCAGTGGTATTGTTGTAATTCAAGGTTTTTTAATTAGTGAAATCCTTCAAAGTGAAGGGACTGAACGTAGCCTAGTTAACGGTGAACCAGTATAAAACTCTGAGTTTTATAATTACTTTATATCCGCTGCTAACTCTGTTTTATTCATACATCAGATTTTGTTATAAAACTACAAAAACAAAAAAAGTAATCAAGTTAGTCAAACACAATTCAACCCCCTTCTCGTGTTTGCACATTCACTTTCAAATTTTCAACCATATTAATTATTGCTTTCCCTACACATTTGTAATTATGTTACATTATTTTTCTCTGCCATTCATAATAAATACTCTATTGAAAATATTAACTAATTTATCCCCTGAAAGGTAAACTTGCAAAACACAATACCAATTGTCAATTAATTTAATACCACAACAAATTTTTTTAATGCCTAAAATTTACTTAAAAATAGAAGAGAGATAAAAGTATAATAGAAGAGTTATATTGATGGTCGATGGTTACACCTATTCAATAGCATCATACCAAATAAATATTATTTAAAATTAATTATTTGATTGAAAATTACTAACATATGAGTCATATATACAAACTTTTATATTAATCTACCATAATTTCTTATGACATCTTGCTCTATAAAAAACAATGTTATATATAATATCATCAATGAAGTTAATCTTGATGCATCTTATTTACATATATTTGTAGTTTAAAAATAAGAAAATATTGAAGAATAAAATTAATGGAAGAGAAGTAATTTCGGAAAATAAAAGAAAGATATACGTTGTTGTAGTGTTAGAAAAAGAAAAGAAAAATTGTAATGTTAGAATAAGTAAAAAGCGAGAAAGTTGGTAGAGAGTTAATGAATGGATTTTTTTTAAAAAAAAAGGAAAAAAGAGGTAAAGAGAATAAATGAATGAAAAAGTTGGGATTTTATTTACTAAATTGTCTATAATTTTGATGTGTAAAAGTGGTAGACATTGGTTATATATATAAAATATAATCTAATATAATAATAAATTTCAAAATATTTTTTTTTATATTATTTCAGTTTTTGAAAAAGGTAGACCATAAACAAAAATTTCTCAATAATAGTTTTTTAAAAAAATTGCTTCGACTGTATTTTTTTTAAAATTTCATATATTATCTTTCAAATTTCATTTTTAAAAAAATCCAGAACATTATTATATTCCAAACATTTAATTTTTAGAAAAAAAAAATCCGAATTTCTATTTGTTTTTAAATAAAATGTTAATAACACAGCTATATTAAGGATTTAAAAAATAAAAATGAGCTTTTTAATAAAATAGAAAAATGACTATTTTGTAATTTAAGTGGGTACCAAGATTAGTTGGGAATAACAAGTATATATTTTATTGAGAATTTCTTTTTCTACTTGACTAATTCATAAGTATATTTTAATAAATAAAAAAAAACAGTTCCTAATTGACTAATCAAATGTGTATTTTAGATGCTATTACCAAAAATAACCTTCACTTGTAAAGTGTGGGCCGTGGAAAATAGATGGATGGTGTGCCCATCAAATGGACGACCTAAATCAATACTATTACTAGTGTAATGAAACTGTTCCAATTGGAAGCAAATGATCATGATATTTGGTAAATGGAAACTCATAGGAGGTCTAAATGAATTAATGTGTGTCGAGTGGTTATGAAACAAATTGTTTCTCAACTGCAAAACATATATGGGCCATGACAACTCGACGAACATCAATTGACACTCTTCAAGGGTCCATATAGCTAGATGACTATCAATTGTTGATAAGGAAACTTTTGTCACAAACTGTGACTAAGATAGTCCAAATGGCTCATGAGCCTTTTGGTCAGTGAATAAACCTAACACATGTTCTTTACATATAAAATCAAGGAGCATATAAACAATTAAGTGAGACATAATTGAAGACAATTAGACAAAGGTACATGCATTAATTTTTTTTTTACTCATGTTTACATATTTTTTTGTCGTAATCGAAATGGGTACGCTAACTAATTCAGAACTTTGAGGGAGATAAGCCAAATTTGGTAAGTAAATTATTTTTCAACCAATAATCAAATTTAGATACTACCTAAACAAATTTATATTTTTGTCTCTTATAACTAATTCGGTTAATCAATTAAAAAACACTAAATAAATTTTAAGAAAGAGGACTCAAATTCAAACAACTACCATAAGTGTTAAATTACTAAAATTTGTTTATCCCAAAATAAAGTTATATTTTTCTCTTTAGCGTATCTCACTATCTCTTCTTTTATTATGTTATGAAACCTGAACCTACAGTATTCTTTTGCGTTGTCCTGGATACCTATATTACTAGATAAAGTATTCACAGAGTCAATAGATAACTTTACATCTTTATCTTGAAAATCTACTAAAAATAAGAGAAACAAAATAAAGTCTACTAACAAATACAAGAAATAAAATCAATAACGCAAAAAAAGAAGGGAGAATGAAAAGAAAAAAAGTTATATTTGTCAAATGAATTTAAAGTATATGTGAAAATTTGATTTGAAATACATTTTACCAAAATTCATATATTATGCAAAAACAGAGCCCCGAAAACGTGAGAAAGACACGAAGATTACTTTAAACAATCATGTGAATAAATTTTTATGCAGGACTAAGATTGGGGTGGCCTAAATGAGTCATAGCCACCCCCAAATAAGTGGTTGATGATGTACTCAACGTTAAATCAAATCATACATAACACATAGTTTTATCATTAGCGAGTGTAGATTTTTACAACATTTGTATAACAATTATCAAATTGTGTGTGCTATGCGATATGCGATTAGCATAAGGTAGTGCTCACATTTTAGTTAGAGTATATATTCCCTATGCTTCTTTCACTAACTTTAATTACATGTATTGCCTCTATTATTATGAATAAAATGCCATCAACTTATTTGAGTAAAATAAAGTAAGAAAAGTAACATTAAAAATTGTGAATGTAAGAGGCACATAGGTGGATCTAAATTCCACGTATTACTAAATATAAATATTTACACATTATTAATTTATTTCAACTGGTTGATATAAATTGTATTTTTATCAAACAATCTGTAAATAATTTTACCATTAATTTAAGACCGGACGGTCAAAATCAATAAGTTCAAGTGTGTAAGATAGTTATCCCTTAGTGTAAGCAATATGTATGAATAATATGCTTAAAATGTGAGAAAAATATTATCATATGTAACATACAACACTTATATAAAAGACTGTGTGAAAAATAGTGCTTATATTTTTAGACATCATTTTTAAAAAGGGAATAAACTTGGACAAAAAGAAACAAAGTGACTTTGTACAAATTTTTTTACCAATCAATTGAATATGGAATATTTTTTCTATCTGCTCTGCAGAGCCAATGCCTACTTAGAGCCAATGCCTACTTAGAACATTGTGTATAAGGGATATCTAACATTTACCCTTGTCGGGGCCAAATGCTAAAAATTCAACTAGAGATTTTGACATTATATCTTTACTTAAAATTTTAAGTCATTATGTATATAAGTCATATCTCTCACATATTTAATATTTAACTCATTTATAATCAATGTGAGACTTAACAACTCACACTTGAACCCAACAACTATAAATGAGTTAAATATATGATATATAAGAGTGGTGACACATTTACTTAATATTTTAAAGTTTTGAGTGGAAATGTGGTGTCAAAATTTCATGTGAATCATAGAGTATTTGATCCGTTGTTTCTCTCCAGCGCCTCCGGTGGTATCAAAGCCATGATTAGACTTGATGCGAGAGCGAGAGTAGATCCTGATGTTGGATTCTTGTATCAAAAGTCTTTTTAACGGCGACCCAAAAAACGGAGTTTTTTTTATAATCAAAATTTATTAAAAAGAGTACAAGAATTACTCCAAACCATTACAAATTTTAAATTTCTACAAAGAAAGACATTCTACCGAATTCACACCAATCAAAATAATTTATAAAAGATGTTTTCCTTCTTTCATACTAAACTAGTCCCACAAAGTAAATTTTATTTGAATATGTAGTAAATTTTATTTGAATATGTACAAGCATCTACAAATAAAATTTTATTTTTTAATAGTTAAATACTAGGACATGAGATCCTCACAATTGTGGAGAAGATTGTGAGTCAATTGTGAATAGTTAAATTTCATATTAACTATAAATAAATTAAATGCTAAATATATAAAATTTATAACATATGCCTAATATCTTAAAAATTTGATTGGAAATGTAATGTTGAATGGCGTAACATAAATAACTAACTATATTAATATTTGTATATGATTGCTATCGTGAACAAACAGATGAGTCTGTATCCATATGATATAGATAACCGACAGTTGATTTAATGGCACTGTTGGTACGTTCCTTTCATATAATTTGATCATATCGACTAATCCGTTTGTGTGATTGATAATTATTACATGATTGCTCCACAGCACCGGCGGCTACTCATATATATAAAACAAGATATAGGCCCCCATGCTACTACACAATCTATCCACTTCGACGTTTTTTGCACAATTTACTGTAATAATTTTAATCTTTTTGTCACATTAAAAACGTTTGCTATTTATTTTACGAAGATTCTTTTTTAGTTCTTAATTTTTTATTAAACTTTTTTAGATCTTTTGCACATATGACATCGATGAAAATGTTTGTAATTGTACTATATGATATTTTCGAATGAGACAAATGTAGTTCGGGCCACTCCTTTACAAGTTACAATGGGTTGGACATGTATGTTTATTGTGAGGAAAAATTATTTAGTAAAACTTCTTTTTTGGGGCACGACAAATTGGAGTGTTTTATAATGCAACCATACAAAAAAAGAAATTGAGTAGAGCATCAAAGACTAATTTCCTTTTAGAAAAATGATCTTGTTTATGTTACTTATAGTTATAACTTACATTTGATGAATAGGTAAATGATGTTGTTTATGTTACTTAGAAAAACATTGATTAACTTATTTTTTTTTTATCTTGATTCATTTTTTAATTATTGTGATCAATCTATTGGCAAAGTTAATTTTTGGATAAATTATATATGGAAGAAACACCTAATGAGCGTGTCATATGTGAAAGTAAAGATTCTCCACCAGTTAGTATTGCTATGGTTAAATTTGTTATTGCAATCTTTAAGTTAAATTATTGTAAAAGATTAATCTTTTATCTTTTTTATTATGTCATTTAACTTTTGTAATGTTAACTAAACTGATCTTTTTTTAGTTTATGTTAAAAATGAATGTGGGAATTATACTGAGGATGTAGACATTAACATGGAGTTGATATGGATTGTGCAACAAAACTTTGAGTTACAAAAATAAAAAAATTTAATTTATTTATTTTTTATATAAAAAAAAAACTTAAAGAAATGAAACGAAAAGAAGCATAATTCAATTTTAGAGAATCAAGATCCTCACTATTTCAGAAAAAAAAAAATGGAGGTTTCCATTTATCTCATAAATATAGAGCCCACCAATTCTTTTGAGAAATGTATTAGATCTCAATTCCTTTTTTACTCCCTCCATCCCAAATATTTGACAGTAATTTTAGCATTTTATTTTTGTTTTAAAAAAATAGGTAATTTAGAGTATTTATATTTTTTACAATGAAAAATGAGAATTTATAAAATGATTAATTAACTATAAAATAATATTTTGATACAAATATGCATACATCAATTAAATAATATCTTAATTTGTGTGAAAAAGTTTTAAACCTAATAAAGAATAGGCTAAATAGCACCCGTGGTCCCTTAACTTAATTTCAGTTAACGTTTTAGTTATTTATCTTTTTTTTCTTCTCGATTTGGTCATTTATTTTAATTTTATGTAACAACTTGATCTTTTATGCTTTAAAATGTCAACAATGTTATCCTTTTTTTTTTTACAAAAATTCAAAAAATTCATCAAAATTTTCAACCAAAACCCATAAAATTAATTATATTTTTCAATATAATACAAATTTCATCAAATTCGAAACTCAAATATTCAAATAAACTCATATTTCCATCTCTAACAACATCAAATAAAGAATGAAGTTTGATGAAATTTTTGTATGAGTTTATTTAAAGATTTGAGTAACGAATTTGATGAAATTTATATTATATTAAAGAATATAATTAATTTTATGGGTTTTGGTTGAAAATTTTGATGAGTTTTTTGAATTTTTGTAAATAAAAAGGATAATATCGTTGATATTTTAAAACATAAATGAAGGACTAAATCGGAGAAAAAAAAGATAAAGAACTAAAACGTTAACTGAAATTAAATTAAAGTACCACACGGATGATATTTAGCCTAAAGAATATTGAAACTAGAGAGTAACACATGCACAACAACTTTATCAATCTTACACTTTCTACTTTCTTCCCCAACCCAATCATTTATATGGACAAGAAATCTATTGTTTTTAGTGACATTTTCTCTATCTCTCTTAACTACCATTCTTGCATCCAATTAATTTTTATCTAATCAAACATATTCTCTCTTAAATATTACTAAAGTTATGAAAGTTACCAAAGTCATCAAATTCACCAAAATTCAAAGTTAGATAATCTATTTCTCCATTAACACTCATGTGTTATATGACTAAGGAAAACATTGTATATTTTTTTAAAAGAAAAATCACTTCCAAGCTATCCACCAACCGCTGAGTAACCACATTTTGAGAAATATATCTAAATCAATCTTCCTTAATGCTTACCCAACAGTTCATATTGTAGGCACTTTGTGTAATTCAACGTGTGCTATACACACCATATAGCAGGGGTTGTGGTGTTGTTTGAATGATTATAAGATAAATAATCATTCGATTAAATATTAAACTTAATTTTTGGTAACGATTTGGTCTTTTATTTTTTTTTTTTCCATTTTGGTCCTTTATGTTTTTAAATAATTTCAGCATCAACCTTTAAGTGGGGTTCCGTTACAAAAAAAGTTAAAAAGTTATCCCTCCGTTTCCTTTTTCCTGTGTTTTCTCTCACGTTTATGTTTCTTTTGTTTGGTTTAGGGTTACCTTTCTTCTCCCATTCACTTTCTCCCTTCATCTCCTTTCTTATCTTCTCAAACAAAGTAATTGCATCTACATTCAATGTCATAACTCTACAATTGATGAACAAAGACAACATCAATAAAAAAAATTTCAGCAATAATCGAATAATTTTTTTTTCATCTGAACCAAATCTAAAAACCCTAAATTTTAAAACCCTAAATCCCAAAGGTATTTATGCTTACCACAAAATTCCTACAACCCCAAAATTTTCTTCCTCTGTTCGGACCCCATTTTGTCACTGTGTGCGAATTACAGGTTTCCGGCCACAAGCACAATTTGGCAGCTCACGAATTCCATTGGAATCAAAAGAACCATAGTTGTAGGATGTTGAGTTGTACGAGGTTGAGTTTGACCCATTTGTGAAAAAGGTAGCCATAGATTTAGAGTTTTGTGAACCATGAATATGATTTTCCATAGAAGGGAGATGAGAAGGGAGAAGACGATGAAGGAAAAAGATGACACGGGAGAAGAGAAGAAAGGAGATGAAGGGAGAAAGTGAATGGGAGAAGAAAGGTAACTCTAAACCAAACAAAAGAAACATAAACGTGAGAGAAAACCCAAGGAAAAGGAAACGGAGGGGTAACTTTTTAACTTTTTTTGTAATGGAATCCCACTTAAAGGTTGAGACTGAAATTATTTAAAAACATAAAGGACCAAAACGGGAAAAAAAAAGATAAAGGACCAAATCATTACCAAAAATTAAGTTAAGGGACCACGGGTGCTATTTAGCCTTTAAATTAATATGGTTTAAAGTGAATCGATTCAGATTTATAAAAAAAATTAATTTATTTAAGAAAATATTTTAATACTAATAAGATAAAGTTGTGGCAAAGTAACAAAATTGATGTAAAATATAATATTATATATACAAAAAATAAACATTACACAATAACATTATCAATCATATTTGAAAGATATGAATTGATGAAGAAAATATTTTAAATTAAACTAACAAATAACATGTTAATGGAATATCTAATACTAATAAAAAAATAAAAAAATATTAAAATTAATATTTAAAGTTTGGTTTGATTTGATTCAATTTTGAAAAAAACAAATTAAAAACTTATATAATCTTAACGATTTTCAGAAAAGATCCATAAACATCTAATAATATTCAATTTTTTACTGTTTTAAACTTTTTCAGATTGATTTGTGGTTTTAATTAGTTTGGATCTGTTCGTGTCATGGCTATATCACATTTATCCCATTATTGTATGAATTTCTTTTTCTCTCAATGGATTGGACATATAGGTGTTCAAATAATAATTTTGTTACTATAAGATCCAAGTCCATACTCTTGATATAAATGCCAAGCACTGCTGCTATATATAAATAATTTTTTCTTCTCCATTTGCATAACTCAACTTCACTTATATAAACACCATTTTTGCTCAACATAGTAACCTTAATTATACCATGTGAGTATCATGGAATTAGAAACATCCTTCAGTAACTCTAATAACCACACTACCATACGTACTCTTTCTTCACAACAAAGCCTCGCATCAGTTCCTTCCCTCAACTCAACCTCACAACAATTTCATAATTCTTCTTCCACATGCCTCACAACTCTCAAACTCCACACTTACATTTCCTCTTTAACACTTTCAGAAAAATTCCTCTACACCGGTTCATCCAACAGAGAAATTACATCATGGAATCGAATTCATTTTCACTCTCACCCTCAACAATCAAATAATACAATAGTTTCTGGAAACGGTGCCGTAAAATCCATAGTAATTCATTCAAACAAGCTTTTCACCGCTCACCAAGACAACAAAATCCGCGTTTGGAAAATCACCATTACCAAAAACTTTAACAACAACGAATCTCAACGGCGGCATCAGCAGCAACAACAACACAAGTTCACTCATTTAGCCACGCTTCCAACATTCATTGACCGTTTCTCGAAAATCTTAATCCCGAAAAACCACGTTAAGATTCGAAGGAACAAAAAACGAACATGGGTTCACCACGTTGACACAGTCTCTTCCCTTGCATTATCAAAAGACGGAACCTTGTTGTACTCTGTTTCTTGGGACAGAACAATCAAGGTTTGGAAAACCAAAGATTTCACATGTTTGGAATCAGTGAACAACGCACATGACGATGCAGTGAATGCAATAGTAGTTTCTAATGATGGGTATGTTTACACTGGATCAACAGATAAAAAAATTAAGGTTTGGAAGAAAGAAAAAGAAGAGAAGAAACACTCGTTGTTGTTGGTTGATACTTTGGAGAAACACAATTCTGGAATTAATGCATTGGCCCTTAACAGTGATGGTTCTGTTTTATATTCTGGTGCGTGTGATAGATCAATATTGGTATCTGAGAAGGGTGAAAATGGTTATTTGGTGGTGATGGGAGCCCTTCGTGGTCATACAAAGTCTATATTGTGTTTAGCTACGGTTTCTGATTTGGTGTGCAGTGGTTCTGAGGATAAAACAATTCGAATTTGGAGAGGTAATAATAATAATACTAATAGTGTTCATAGAGAATATTGTTGTTTGGGTGTTTTAGAAGGGCATAAAGGTCCAATTAAGTGTCTAACTGCTGTGCTTGATCATTTTGATCAACAGTCTGAAGAATCTTTTCTTGTTTATAGTGGTAGTTTGGATTGTGATATTAAGGTTTGGCAGATTTATGTTCCTCTTCTATAAACTGTATATATCCTGCTCCCTTTTTTTTAAAACTCGGATAGTTTAGATTTAAGTTCAGTATTTCGAATTATAAAGTAAAAATAAAAAATTTGTATTTTTCGGACGGTTTAATCATGATTGCATCGTCAAAATATGCAGGTTCGGTTGACTTCATGAATCAAGATTCCTTATTTTAGTACATAAAAAGGAAATATGTTGAGCATTTTTTTTTCTTCTTTACCCTCAGAGTTAGCTCTATATTTACAAGAACACAAATGCAAGTTTCATTTCAGCAAATCATAAGAAATTTAGTGTATACTGTGAGCAAGGTTAAAAGCTGTGTTAACTGGGCATACTTGCAATATTGATGCATCCATCTTCTTGATGGTGCTTTCAGCTTTCTCAACTTCATCCTATCCAAGTTCATCAGACATACAATTATTAGATGGTTCACAACAAACGCAATACAACATAAGAACCATAAAATTAAATCGTATTGCCATAGAGATTGTATGAAATATCCTATACTTAAGCCAAGGCTTACTCTGCTGCCACAAATTGATAATATCAGTGACTTGATTGAGAAGAATAATCTAGTCCTTTTGAGTTATCCAAGGCTTACTCAGTAGCAACTCCTTGAGCTCTTCCCAAGTATCTTTCCTTGGACAAAAGTAACAAGGGCTGACAGGAACGGTGCCATGGTTAGGTACCCTTTGATCAAGTGCAATATACTAACGTTCTTCTCCATCGAAAAGTACTTCAGAACAAGTCTTGCTTGTCTGTTGGTTTCACAACCTCTCCTAGCTTCTACATCCCAACAACCATTATATAACAATTAAAAAAAAAATGCTTAAATTAGAGAAATAAAAGTTTTATTTTTTGATTTAAAATATCAGAGATAATAACAAAATCGTCATATTTCAGCACATACATTCTCATTGAAATTACAATAACATGTGGACATATCATTTTCCTTTTTATGCTTCATCCTAACAGAATTGAAACTTGTGGATGGCCACAAATTACATAGTTGGAGCTTACTTCTCCACGAAACTACCGTAGTATCACAATTTTGTCCCCCTAATACAAAAAAAGGTTTCATCCTCCAATTTATGCTTATGATGATATCATCCGATGGTATCTTCTAATTTTTCCTTCTGATAATATCTTCTATTTTTTGTTTCTGATAATACCCTCTGATTTATACTTCCGATCCTTTGATTTTTGCCTCTGATTTTTGTCTCCGATTTTTGCCTCTAATTTTTATCTTCCGATTTATGTTTCCAATTTTGTCTCTAATTTTTGCCTCTGATTTTTTCTTCTTATTTTTTTCCATCAGATGGTATCCTCTAGTTCTAGTTATAGTAATTATTTTTAAACTCTTCTTTATAACAATTTTATAGTTTTGATTAGTAGTATACCTTTAATTTGAATTTTGTTTTATCATAAATAAACATTTTAATTTCGTTAAAAATTTTATTAAATTTTTTTAGTTTTGTTAAATTCTTGTAATGTTATAATAATTGTCCTCTTATTCTTTTATTTAAATTATGGACTAAGGACAACTAACATCAACCACTTTTAAAATCATATACATTCAAAATTCATTAGCTAATTTATCATTATCATCGTTAGTAAAATGAACATCTATGTTATTCAAAATCAATGTGGTTAAAAAGATTGATTGAAATGTTACATTTTGCCAAACTTAGTTTTAAGACGTCTAAGTTGCGACAATTTGATGATCTTAAGCTCTAATTAATATTTATCCTTTAGTAAAATAAGACTGACTGAGATGCGACATTTTGTTAATGATAGTTTAAGACACTTGAGTTGTGATAACTTGGTGACACTAAACTTTCTTAACCAAATCCAAATAAATAAGTAAACATTCTCACCAAAATCAATTTATCAGACTCAATGTTTTCTTTTCTTTCATTAAATCGGTAATTTATTTTTATTCAATCATTTTATTGCAACCAAATGCGTTTTCTTTAAAAGCAATCAGCCCATCCGCATTTTCTATCTAAGAACTACGTAGCTTTGATTTCTGCCAGAAGATACGTAAGAGCAAGATCACACTCTTGTGAAACACATTAATAAAAAAATTCTTCTTTTTTCCTTTCTTTCTTAAGCACGTATTTATTTCAAAATTACATTAAAATACAATTAATACTCATATGTAATATAAGGAGAAATAAATATATTTAAGTTAATATTAATTTTGCAGAATTAATTATAGGTAACTGTATTTTGTCGTAGGGTGCTTAATACCTTCCCTATGCATAATCGACGCCCAAATTTAAAATTTGATTTCAAATACCATTTTTTCATTTTTAAGGGTTTCCCAATGTTTTTCCTATTTTAAATAAACTTTAGTGGCGATTCTATTGAATTCGAAAAACACTCAAAATTTAGGCCGCTGCAACTACACACTACCACTCAACCATTAAAAGCAAGACAAACAAACACAGAAAGGGAGAAAAAACTATCTAGACAATAATTCTGTATATTTTTTTATTTCGTTTCAAAATTGTTATATCAACAACAGTTGAACTCACAATAATAAAATGTGTTACGGCCATGGTCAACAAATCCTAATCATGCTTTTTTAAGTTACTCTCATATGAGGATGAGATACCTTTCTTACATATTGGCATGAAGTAAAATTTTAGAAATTCAAATTTTGAACATGATGTGGCAGTGATATAAATTTGATATACTCTGCCTCGTCTAATAAGGCAATATTTAATATGATTCAAAATCCCAATCCCAAGAGCCAATTCCTCAGCATTGTATTCCAAGATCCAATTTTGGTTTAACAGATAAAGCAATTCAGTATATCTACAAAACTGGCTGGATTTTAGCACAAGTTGTGCCATAACGGTTAAAACCATGGAAATTTAGGCAAAAATTTGTGGCAATTTAAAGGTTGCCACAGTTTATGCTGTGATGGTGTAGGAGACACCGTGAAAATTAGCCACGGTCAAATGTTACTTTAATGAACTACATTATTTCAAAGATTTGCAAATTACAAACATAAAGCTGCTAAGTAGAATATATCACAATTTCCAACTTCATAAGTTATTCAGAATATAGTACAATTACGCATCTGAAACCAAAAAAATCAATAAGCACATGCGCATAAAAAATATGATAATTATAGAAATAATAAACATCGTAAGTTCTCTATGCAAAGTATGCATGCGGTTTTAAAAAATATTTCTGTGCAGCAATATAATTAGCATGATTCAGTATCCTATGGCACCAGATCATCAGCTATAAAAACACAGAAATGTGAATGAGAAAAGAAAAGTTGGTCTAAAACCTGAATTCACACGAGGATATTTTTCTTTTAACACGGTTATATATTACAAAACCATTTCATAAGAACCGCAAGAATGTGTGTATGTACAGTTTAAAAGAAATTAGAAATTATTATCTCCGTCTTTGGCAAAAATCATGTTTGTTGGTTGATGGAAATCTATGGACAACAATCATCCATGCGTTTTGTTTTTCATCAGTTTACAAGATAAGGCATTATCCTTTTTCTTTTTAGGCTTCATCCTAACTAAACTGAAACTTGTGGATGGACACAAATTACATAGTTGGAGTAGCTTCTCCATGAAACTACACTACCACTCAACCACCACCACCACCACCCTTTAATAATAAATAAACAAGAAAAAATGAGATAATAATAATAATAATAATAAGCAAGAGCGGAATAACTAAGAACAAAAAGCATTCATTGAGCAGAATAAACCAAGGTAGCAGCAAATCCAAGCTAGTTGCACAAAATAACATAAAGAAAGTAAGGTCCAACTCCTAAAACATAGTAATACTAATAATAGCCCATCACACAACACCAGTGGCAATATACATCTAATATTATTAATATATTCAGTGGCAATTTCCTTTGGTGATGTCTTCAATTTCATCAAAGTCTCGAAACCCTCAAATGAAAGCATCATCAGTATCTCCTCATGAAAATCACCATATGACTTTGCAGAATGCATAACTAAATCAAAGAGTAAGTAAAGAGTGAAAAGGAATGCACAATAAATAAATAAAAAATACTACGAGAGGGAGTAATAATAATTACCCACTTCGGAAGGGCCTGGTTATATGCTTCTGGAACCGTGAAGCCACTTGGTATCGTCTCAACATCTCCCTCTCTGCAATGCGTTTAGCTTCTTCTGCATCAATCAATCTATCAATCATTAGCCAACACATTCATAAACCAAATTAAATTAGAACGAATAATAATAATACCTTTGAGGGCACGTTTGAGTTTCAGTTTCAGGCGCCTCAAACTCAGTTTCTTCTTTTTAACGCATTTGTTATTTTCTAACTGAATTGGAATCGATTTCTCCATTATTACAAAAACAGGTTAAAGGAATTTGAGTTCGTGAGAGATAGAGAAGATGAACGAAGGTGGATGGATGGATGGATGGATGGATGGTTGTATGTAGGGCTAATTTTATGGGCTATACACGGGGATCTTATACACTTAATGGTTTATAAATACATTATGTTTTTATAAATAAAAAACATATAATAATTTTTAATATGTTGTTTTCCTAGTGATTCTATTAGATTGAGTAACACGGAGATATCAGAATTTTTTTCAAATAAGACTAAAGCAAGTTAAAGACTTTTACAAGAGTCATCTATCTTAGCTGCTAAAATTTTCTTCACTTTGTTTTATTTAGTTGATATGATTACGATTTGTGTATTTTTTCTATTGTAATTTTCATTACTTTGTCACATTGTATTTTTGTTTTTTTGGATTATATTATTCTTCGTAAGTTAGAAAGGTTAATATACACTTCTAATTTGCAAGGATATTAAATATAGTTATAATTGTATTAGAAATGGTTTAAGGAAATTAGATGTTAATTATAGTTAGGTAGAAGTTGACTATAAACACTATATAATGACCTATCCTACCAATTTAAAGCTATCAATAAAGTCCCATAGTCCAAAACTACCTTAAAAAATTCTCTATTAAGTCCCTATTGAAACAAATTTTTTAAAGTTCTGATTAATTATTTCATTATTTTTTGTGGGTTTAAGTGAAGGACTAATATGGTCAATATATTGTTAATTGAGATTTTTTTTTTAAATTTTTGAAATTTAATTTTTTCAAAAAAATCTGAAACATTTTTTCCTCCAAAAATTTTGTAAGAAAAATGAAAAAAAAATTATTTTTCTCAAAACATATTGATTTTTTTCTCAAATAAAAAAATTATAAAAAAATAAAATAAAATTTGTAAATAATTTTTTATTGAAAAAAAAATCAAAACCTTTTTATTGGAAAATTTGGAGGAAAAAATTTAATTGTCAAAAATTTTTTTAAATATTTTTTGAAAAACTAGGTCCATGGATCCCACTAAACTCACAAAATTTTAGAGATTTTTTAGTTTTTGTGATTTTCTTTTTTTGAATCTTTTTAACCACGACATTTTTTGACTCCACTGTATAAGTTGAGATCAATAATTAGTGGAATTCTAAAATTGACTCGTATACCTACCATAAATATATCATAATTACCATACTATCAATTTCAAGTTGAATTTACATTCATTATTGTAATATAACTTTAAATTTTTCTCTCTTCTCCTCCTATAAATATTATGTTTCTTAACATTCTCAAAATCACTCTACTATGCCCACTCTTTTTTTTTTTTTTAATGATATATTCAATCTAAAGATGGAAATAGATTACACACTTAAAGTTGCTTGTTCCTAGAACTACACTACCATTCTACCACGACAAACTGCCCTTTATTAAACAATAAAATAAAATCACATGAAATAATAATAATAATAATAATAATAATAATAATAATAATAATAATAATAATAATAATAATAATAATAATAATAATAATAATAATAATAATAAGCTAGGTGGTTAAGAATAAAAACCATCAATTGGGTAAAATAAATTAAAGAGTTGCAAGCTCGTTTGCGCTTAAAATAATCATCGTGATGAGTTAGCTATTTAGTCTGAGAGAAATCCAAGACGAAATATACTAAAAACAAGTGTTACTTTTATATTGAAATGTCAAAATTAACGTGGCAAAATTAATATTACATGACATATAAGAATGTTACGTATCAACATAATATTTTAGAGATTCGATTTAATATATTATATAAATTAACTTTAAAATAATCAAAGTTAATTTACAGTGAAAATTGTTAAAAAATTTGATAAAATCCGATTCCCTACTTAATTCTCAACTAATACTAAAACACGATATACAACATAAATATAATTTGAAACTAGTTAAATTATTTTTGAAAGTTCTTTTAAATTGATAAAGATAGAGATATTCCTTAAAAGATGACATAAAGTAAGAGCTAAAGAAAAAAGTGTTCTTAAATATAACTTCAATTGATGATTTATTTGATGAAAATTATGTAACATCTTTATAGAGAAATTTGGGATCAATTACATTAAATATAGTTATAACTATTTATCTAATTGAAAATAAAATATGATTACTACATGAAGTGTCAAACAATTCAGTTGAGACTATCCTGCCTCGCCGATATATAACTGGGGGAACCACTTGAGGAAACCTTTAGCATGACATTAGATAGTCTATAAAAATGCTTCGACACTTTAAACACAACCTAAAAATATATTACACAATGTTTAAAATAAAAGGGGAAAAATAACTTAAAATAAACTCATAATTTAAAATTTTAATAAAATTGTATATTTATAAGTATTTGTTTCCACTTGTATATAGAATAGAATGTGTTGAAGTCGTTCATCCCTACATTAAAAAAAAAGAAATAGTTCAACAATATTCTAAATTCAACATGCTCATAACATACTCATAGGAAAAAGTTTTAGTTATATTGCAAACCATAATTCTTATACATAGAAACATCCATATCCAAACGAGCACTACTAGTACAAGTCAAAATGGAAACCTATATAAGTAAAAGCCAAAATACTTCTACAAAGTAGATGATAACTATAAACTAGACTTGATCATGAAAGCTTAGCAATTTGGTACACCAACGTTATGAAAACTAATAATTGATGTCACATGATTTTAGAAAAAAGTCCAATTACATTTACAGAAGACAACAAATGGATCTCATTGTCTTTGCAAGAGTGTAATATTGACATTATGTATGTTTGTATCCCATATATTCTTTCTTTTGGAGGTAATCCTATTTATTGATTATTGATTGTAATTTGCAGCAGAATTTCCTTATTTGAATTGTTGATCATGGAATTCTGTTGTAATTTTTATTTGCTTTTGTGTTGTATTAAAATTTATTTTAAAATTGTATATACATGATCAACAATTCAAATAAATGAAGTGGCTAGAATATCACTAGAAGGGGGGTTGAATAGAGATATTCAAGGTTTTTAAAATTCAGTTACTGTTTTTAATCTGCTGTCCTCTTTCAGAGGATGATTTATCAGAAGCTGAAAGTTGAGAGAGAGAGAGTAATGACACACAAAGTTTTATACTAGTTCACCCAAAGATGGCTACGTCCAGTCCTCACACTCTTGTGAGTTTTCACTAAGTATCAAAAGCTATCAGCCTCTCATTGAGGTTGATTACAAACTGTGTATTCTTTAGCTTCACCAAGCTTACAATTCTTTCCTTCTGATTTCTCTTCAAGTGTTTCTCACTTGAAGTTCTAAAGATGATATGAAGTAGTTTGATAGGATTTACTTTCTACAAAGATTAAACAATGATCTAGTGTAAGATTATAAAAAGCTTAAAAGGAGATTGATAATGCTCTTGATAGCCTCTGATATTTTTCTGTTTTTGCTTGTGTAGTTGTGTGTGTTTGCTGAAGAAGAGCAGCCTTCCTTTTAAAGGGAGAAGGAAACTTTCTCTTCAAGAAAATTTTCCTTTCTGACCGTTTTTTCAAGATGTAATGAACCTCACTGTTGTTGCAGATTTACAGCCTTGCCATTCTGTCCTTTTACAGCCTGGCACATGGGAGGTTACTTCTTTGCTTGGCTTTCCAGGAGGATAGATCATTCCATATGGTTTTAACAACTGGTCAGTGCTCTTTTCTGGTTCCAAGTCATGACCTTTCTCTGGTCGTGGATGATGCAGCTTTTGATACACTGGAACTGTTAGTTGTTCTTAATGTGAGAGGATGAATGAGCAGCTGGAAATTATCCTCTGGTAATTTCCTTTTTGTGTCTGAAGTTCACCTTATAGTATCTGACTTCTGATGTTTTACCTTCCAGAGTTTATCTTCTGATATTTATCTTCTGGTGTGTATTTTCTGGAATTCATCTTCTGATGATTATCATGTGAAGTTTGTCTTCTAAATTTCTAGTATTCATTTTTTGGTGTATTTCATGTGAAGTTCATCTTCTGAGTTTTATCCTTTGATGTTCATCTTTTTATCCTCTGATATGTTTCTTCTGAAATTCATCTTCAGATGTATATCTTCTGATATTCATTTATGATTTTCATCTTCTGATATTGGCCAATCTAGACTAGCAAACTGGTCTGCTGAGATCCTCTGATCTCGGCCAACACTGGACCATTTATTCTGTCCTTCTGGTTTCGACCAACACTGGGCCATTTATTCTGACCTTCTGATTTCGACCAACACTGGGCCATAGTCTGATCTTCTGATCTCGGCCAACACTGTATTGGGTCTGGATAGTTCTGGACAAAGGATATTTCAGTCTGGACCTTTTAGCTTATCTTCTGATTAATCCAGGACTGTTTTTTCACTTCACTGTCAGGCCATCTTCTGGTCAGAAGAACTTGTTGAATAAGTCTGCCTTATGATATCTTCTGGTTTGGATCTAGTCTTCCTCTGGCAGGCTTCCTTCTGGTATGGTCCATGTCTCCTTCTGACTTTGTTTCCTTCTGATATGGGCCAGCAAAGATATCCTCTGGTGATTTCAGGATGCATCCTCTGGTATCTTCTGGATGCATTATCTGGTGTTTTCAACTCTTAGGTTTTCTGCTTCAGCTTCTGGTTTTTTGTTCCAGATGTTTTGCTTCTGGTTTCTCAGATGTTCTGCTTCTGGTGTTTTCTAGATGTTCTGCTTCTGGTTTCCCAGATGTTCTGCTTCTGGTGTTTTCCAGATGTTCTGCTTCTGGTTTTTTCCAGATGTTCTGCTTCTGGTGTTTTCTAGATATTCTGCTTCTGGTGTTTTAACTTCAGATTTTCTTTATGGATTTAACAGCTTTGTTTCAAGCATTCATTCAATCTTCTGGACAGGAGGTTGCGATCTTTGGATCATGTTCCTTTCTTAGTACAAAACTTAAATGCACGCATTAGTGTAATCATAATCTTAAGATAATTTTGTTATCATCAAAAGAGATTTTTTCTCAACAATAAACACCGACACAGTTGACTTATTAATGAAGAATGTTTTGACTCGAATTGATAGGTATACACTTGAATGAAATTTGTCCCTTTTGATTAATTAATTCTGATGTGATTTGCACTTTGGATGGTGTTGTGTTTGTGCTCTGATAAAATAAAACATCAAATCTCTTACTATCTTTCTACAAAATATTTGAATTTACCAAAATATGAATTGACTAAAAATCAAAAGTAGAGATAGTGATGCCTAATTTTTGAACAATTGACGTAACAAAAGAAGTCTTCATGCTCTGAAACTCACAAAGAAGTCAATAAAAAAGGTGGATGAAAAGTAGTTACATTATAGTACTACTTTTAATTACTTATAATTCCTTCTGATTTATTAAGAGTCTTACTTTGTAATTACCCTAAGCTAAACTTTTTCATATCATACGTGTAAGACATGAGTGAAATAACTCTACATTTTTTTAATTGCTAGGCTTAAGTAAAGGTTTAAAGGCCAAAAATCTTAAACTATCAATAATCTTACTACTCGAAGCTTGCAAGTAAGTATAGATTATTTGCCTTTTTTTTTTTTAACCAAAAAAGATCTGGTATTTGTTTTGTTAATATAATGATTATTGTTTTATAGAAACATGTCTAAGATAGTAATGGTGCATGTTTCGAAGAAATTACAGGCAAAGGTGTTATGGTTATAAAGATTGCAATGCTTTTTTGTCCAAGAATATGTTATGTTCTTTCTAATAAATGTCAGCATTGTTTTTTCTTTTTACTAATCAATAGGGTCAAGATGACTGTTTCTATGACTTCCATTTCATTGTAGGATATGAATAAACAAAAACCATATACTAGTATAGATATAAAAAATACACTCTTAGAAGGGCATACCTGATTGACAATATTGAACTCAGAAGGAAGATTTCTTTCTACTAACTCAAGTGACTTTAATCAATTTGAATACAAGTTTCCTTCCCTGTGTAAGTCAACTGTGTTCAGTGCTTATTTTTAAGGTCATATTAATTGTTGTTGTGTGTGAATAACATAGGTTATGTTGAAAATGGATCGAAAGCCTTGCTAAATCACCAAAGTAAGAAGATTTACATCTAAGGAAGTGGAAGTTTAGGTCTGTATTGTTCATTTTGATAACTGCATGTTCTTTTTTCTCTATTTTTCCTTCCAAGAATAAATTCTTGTGCAGGTTAGTCCACTAGGATTAAAAATATATATTTTTTCGTTTGAAATAGGATGATTGTTTTTTTGATGTGGTCTGTGAGTTGCAAAGGATGAAAAATGGAGATGGTGAAGTGTTTGGCTCAAGAACTATTACTCTTATAAGTACCCAGCAATCTGCGTGGTGAGTTGTAAAGTGGTAACCAGATTCAACTTTTTATGTTATGAGAATGTATGTGTACTACTACACCCTTCAACATTCTATGGGGAAAAAAACCTCAACCACAAAGCTTTTCTCTATATGCAGAGAAATCGTCAAGAACTTGCAATTTACTATCAATCTCTTTAAAATACCTCAATTTTTTTCCTTTTGAAAAAATTTTGCTGTAGAGTCAAGGATGTCTACTTCGTCCCCTGAACTTATTACATAAAATGAATCTAAAGGATCTATAGAACAAAAACTCCTTTTCTCTACATTAACAAAGATGCTGCTAAAAGAAGGCATGCGATAAATTTCCTCTTGCTTCAGAATGGGAAAACTTTCCCATGGAAGCATCTGTCATAACATTAGAACTTGTTATTGAACTACAAACAAAAATATGATTAATTCATTTACCTGCACATCGTAATCCAGTACAAGAATTATAGGCTTTCTATTATCATTCAAGTCCAACTTGTTGAGTGTTTTCTTTAAATATTTTAAAGCATCCCGATATGCACCCATATCGGTGGCAACAGGGAGTATCCCACTATAGACTTTACTAACATAGCCCACTCCTGCTATATAACAATGTTTCTCTGAGCAAAGTTCTAAATCCAATGTTTTTCCTCCACACTCATGTTTGCTAGAACCAAGAAATTTTTTAAAAATGTGCTCATTTATTTTTAGTTTGCATTTCCTTCTTACAAAATCTACAACTTTATAAAGTGCCGACTCAAATTTTTTGCAATTCAATATTTCTCCAAGAATCTTCAAGGTTCCTGGTAAGGTATATCAGTTGTACAAGGAGAAATTATAAATAGATTGAAATACAAAATTAATTCCTTTTACATGTCAATGATGTCATTGTACATGATCCTATTTGAAATTTGAAGCCCTTCATAAAAATAGGTAAATGGAATGTCACAATTAGGATGCAAAATTGTTAGTCTATTCAATAATGGGGGAAAATGATTTAAATTAATTATGAATAATAGAATTAGTGCACCTCAACAATGTTTCAAAACGTTTGTCAATATTCGGTCGTTCCTCATCAGAAAATGTTGCAAAGAAGTTTTCTTCCACCAATCAACAACAGTTGAACCATTCCACGGGCAAGACCACTCATACTTATCTTTCGATTTATACTAATTCAAATTGATCTCATATGTAATAATGTAAAAAAATTATATGTTATATTATTTAAAGTTATAAGGTTAATACTTATATCTATACCTATTATTTATAGCAATGGAGTTGTATACCTCATGGAATAGGATCCAAAGGTAATAACATCAACAGGTTGAGTTTCAAAATAAATTCTGGATACTAATATCCATGCTTGAGCACTTGAACAAGACATTGGCAATCGTTGCAGAAAACGAGTGTAATGTGGTCCAACTATAGTGATATTTAAGATTGTTGAGGTTGAGAGATCAATCAAAAACTTTTTCACGTGATCTTTGAGATATACAGTGCCTTTAGGAACAAACCTACAACATGAAGCAACATAAACAAAGAGAGTAGTTTTAGGCTATATATCATGATTTTGAGTTTTGATGTATAAAAAGAACTACTATTGCCCAAGTCAGCCGGATGTGTCAAGTGAGTTGGAAAAAGATCCACAATTACATTGACCCTGCATTAAATATATGTAATTTGAAGTCTTAAATATAAACAAAATAAACACATTTTTGATTATCTTAATTAAAAATAACTCTTTACTCAGTTTAATCATGTATCTTAAACATTCTTAGGTACCTTCTCATGATAATCATTGGTTGTTAAATTGTTTTTATGCAATTGCTTTAATATCTGAGTTTATCTCATGTCCCGTGGAATAAGTTAGTGATGTTAATTTTATGATAGTTAATGTCTAATGCTAGACTTCTCCGATGGTGACTCGTTTATATTTCGCAATAAACTTGCTTAGCTTTCTCTTCTGTCCATTGATAATGCACTCTTAGTATAGCTTTTTCTAATTTCAGTTCATTTTTCATTTTATAATTAACTGTCCAAATATTTTGCCTCTTTTTATTGTTAATTTCTTATTACAGAAACTTTAAGCTAAAGTTCTATAATTTAATGATGATACAATCACAAGGCTGTGAATATATTAGTTTTGCTAATATTAGAGGCAGTCAAAGTTGGTGGGATTATGTTATATGGTTATACTATTTAATCTTCTATGATTGAATCCATGGAAAAAAATCATATTAGTTGATAACACATGAAGATATATGTCTAACATCAACAAGATATTGTACCTTGATTCTCCCAGTTAACTGTGAATGAAACTCGGCAGTAGCATGAGTTGCAAATGATGCTTGGTGATAATATGCAGCCCAACAGGTGTCATTCAGATCTTTAGTGAAAGATGTCAACGACACTTCCTTGCTCGAACTAGATACAACATATATCTTCGTCATATATCAAATTTATTATTTTCATAAATTTTGAATTTGTTTATAGTATGTAAATTGAATACTTATACCAACCCGATTAAACCAATTAAGCAAAAATTATCACAAACAATAAAATGAGGATACGGAGAATACAACCTTTTGGAAAATTTCTAGAATCTCGCGAGACAACATAAATGCTACTGATAACTAAGAAACTATGTCTTCAAACTTCATCGGAATTATTTTAGAGAAAAGTTTCCTGTCCAAAAAAACAAAATGTTCAAAGCATATATATGAAAATATGAAAGTTAGTTAAAAAACAAAATGTTTTCAAATCAGCAACATAACTTTAACTTTATAAGGATATACATTAAACTAAAACAAACATTTACATACCAATAAAGATGTCCCTGGTTAAGAAAATGGATTCTCGATCCTCGTTGTCGCGACCTAAATTTCGAATGTTTGTGGAATTCGAGTCGCCATCAAAGTTTATTTAAAATAGGAAAAACAAAACCCTTAAAAAGAAAAAAAAAATGTCTTTAAAACCAAATTTTGAGTTCGGGAGTCGATTATGCATAGGGAAGGTATTATTAGCATACATCCGTTAAAATACAGTTACCTATAATTAATTGTGCAAAATTAATGTTAACTTAAATATATTTATTTCTCTTTATTATTAAATATGAATATCAATTATTTATTTTTAATATAATTTTGAAATAAATATGTGCTTAAAGAAAAGAGAAAAAAAAAAGAAATTTTTTATTAATGCGTTTGACAAGAGTGTGATCCTGCTCATACGTATCTCCCGGTGCGATTGAGAAATCATAGTTAAGTAGTTCTTGGTTAGAAAATACGGATGTGTTGATTGATTTTAAAAAAATGTGTCTTGTTGATAAAAAAAAATTATTTTGACGAAGAAAAAAAAAAGAGTTTGCTTGATTTGAGAACAATTATTTTGATATGCGAGTTTTAGGACTATCGAGTTGTACAACTCGTGTCTTAAAACTCAAAGAGTAAAAAGATTTCACATTTAATTTAATCATTTTAAGAATATTTTAATATTTTTGATTATTAATATGAGCTTTAAAACTCCAAGTAGTATGACTTACGTTATAACAACTCAAAGATTAAAAGATATCGTGTCTAAAAAAAAACATTAAACTAATTTTCGTATATTTATTAATTTAATTGTGAAGATGAGTTTTAGAATTAACAAGTTGTCACAACTTGTATCTTAACAACTCAAATACTAACAAATGTCACATCTAATTAACCCTTTTTATATTTGATTGTAGTTTTTCTTTGTTTTCTTTGAAAAAAATTGATGTTAAATATTAAACAAATTCAAATGATTCTACGAAATAAACTCAAATAAAAAAAAGAACAGTAGCAAAAGGATATATGAACTTGTAACTTAATATGTTAAATAAACAAAAATATATTTTAATAATAGAACCAAAGAATTGAAGTGGCTAGAATATCACTAGAAGGGAGGTTGAATAGAGATATTCAAGGTTTTTAAAATTTTGTTTACTACTGTCCTCCTTCAGATGATGATTATCAAATGTTGAAAGTTGAGAGAGAGAGAATAATGACACACAAACTTTTATACTGGTTCACCCAAAGATGGCTACGTCCAGTCCTCACACTCTTGTGAGTTTTCACTAAGTATCAAAAGCTATCAGCCTCTCACTGAGGTTGATTACAAACTGTGTATTCTTTAGCTTCACCAAGCTTACAATTCTTTCCTTCTGATTTCTCTTCAAGTGTTTCTCACTTGAAGTTCTAAAGATGATATGAAGTAGTTTGATAGGATTTACTTTCTACAAAGATTAAACAATGATCTAGTGTAAGATTATAGAAAGCTTAAAAGGAGATTGATAATGCTCTTGATAGCCTCTGATATTTTTCTGTTTTTGCTTGTGTAGTTGTGTGTGTTTGCTGAAGAAGAGCAGCCTTCCTTTTATAGGGAGAAGGAAACTTTCTCTTCAAGAAAACTTTCCTTTCTAACCGTTTTTTCAAGATGTAATGAACCTCACTGTTGTTGCAGATTTACAGCCTTGCCATTCTGTCCTTTTACAGCCTGGCACATGGGAGGTTACTTTTTTACTTGGCTTTCTAGGAGGATAGATCATTCCATATGTTTTTAACAACTGGTCGTGCTCTTTCTGGTTCCAAGTCATGACCCTTCTCTGGTCGTGGATGATGCAGCTTTTGATACACTGGAACTGTTAGTTGTTCTTAATGTGGGAGGATGAATGAGCAGCTGGTAATTATCCTCTGGTAGTTTCCTTTTGGTGTCTGAAGTTCACCTTATGGTATTTGACTTCTGATGTTTACCTTCCAGAGTTCATATTCTGATATTTATCTTCTAGTGTGTATTTTCTGGAATTCATCTTCTGATGTTTATCATGTGAAGTTTGTCTTCTGAATTTCTGGTATTCATTTTCTGGTGTATTTCATGTGAAGTTCGTCTTCTGAGTTTTATCCTTTGATGTTCATCTTTTTATCCTCTGATATGTTTCTTCTAAAATTTATCTTCAGATCTATATCTTCTGATATTCATTTATGATTTTCATCTTCTGTTATTGGCCAATCTAGACTAGCAAATTGGTCTGTTGAGATCCTCTGATCTCGGCCAACACTGGACCATTTATTCTGTCATTCTGGTTTCGACCAACACTGGGCCATTTATTTTGACCTTCTGATTTCGAGCAACACTGGGCCATAGTCTGATCTTCTGATCTTAGCCAACAATGTACTGGGTCTGGATTAGTTCTAGACAAAGGATATTTCAGTCTGGACCTTTTAGCTTATCTTCTGATTAATCCAGGACTGTTTTTTCACTTCACTGTCAGGCCATCTTCTGGTCAGAAGAACTTGTTGAATAAGTCTGACTTATGATATCTTCTGGTCTGGATCCAGTCTTCCTCTGGTAGGCTTCCTTCTGGTCTGGTCCATGTCTCCTTCTGACTTTGTTTCCTTCTGATATGGGCCATCAAAGATATCCTCTGGTGATTTCAGGATGCATCCTCTGGTATTTTCTGGATGCATTATCTGGTGTTTTCAACTCTCAGGTTTTCTGCTTCAGCTTCTGGTTTTCTGTTCCAGATGTTTTGCTTCTGGTGTTTTCCAGATGTTCTGCTTCTGGTGTTTTCCAGATGTTCTGCTTCTGGTGTTTTAACTTCAGATTTTCTTTATGGATTTAACAGCTTTGTTTCCTGCATGCATTCATTCTTCTGGATAGGAGGTTGCGATCTTTGGATCCTGTTCCTTTCTTAGTACAAAACTTAAATGCACGCATTAGTGTAATCATAATCTTAAGATAATTTTGTTATAATTAAAAGAGATTTTTTCTCAACAAGAATACTGTTTACAAATGTGAATTTCTTTCAAAATACCTTTTAATTAAATGAGTGATAGAAACAAAACTCATTTTAGCAACAACAAAAAAGGATGTTTAAATTCACCGATGAAATAAATGATGTTTATTGCTACTTAATTACGCTCATAATTATTTATGTTAAAAGACCATAATTATTTACATTAAATTATTACTATTTATGTTTATATGAGATAAAAATGTTCACATAATATCATTATGTAAACAACCACTAATTAACTTAATAAACACACCAGTGTAGCATCAAAAATAAAGTAGGGATGCCAGACATGTCCTTATGCGAAAACCCAAACCAAGAAAATAGTAATAGCTAGTAAGTTATCATGCTAGCTACTTATACGACAACCAATACCAGCATGAGAAATAAAGTAGGGATGACAAGCATGTCCTTATGCGAAAACCCAAACCAAGAAAAGAAAATAGTAATAACTAGTAAGTTATCAGGCTAGCTACTTATACCAGCATAAGAAATAAAATAGGGATGGCAGGCAATGACAATAGCTTAACATCTTTAAAAATAAAATAAAAACCAAACAAATAAATCTTAACCCAAAACACAAAAATCATATATAAACAGAACCAAACCACCAATCACAAACAAAACAAAACAAAGTTTTCATATTCAAACAGATCAAACTCTGGTGGTTTCAAATGTTGGCTTCCAATCTTTCAATAATATAAAGTTTGAAAAAGCAGAGTCAGCATGAAAGCAATGAAAATGAAGACAATAACAAAATACATGCATTCTCATATACAGGTGAAGATAGAGGAGGTGATACGCGGTTGACCGTGGTCGGCGATGGTTACCGGTGGAAGTTGGAGTGACGGTAATGACCTCTTTTTTTTCTATTTTTCTTCTTTTCTTGTTTTGAAATAAATAATTTTGAAGATGAGATTGTATTGTTGTTTCTCTACTCAATTTATCTCTAATTTTCTTTACTTCTCTTTTGGAAAATAAATCTGCCCTCTCTAAAAAAAATCAAGTTTCACTCCTCTAAACAAAATAATGCTCTCCTTTTTACTGATTTTCGAACTCAATTTATAGACTAAAATGGTGAACCTTTCTGTTCATTAGATAAAATTAAGTTTTGGATTTTGTATGGTTTTGTTGCAAATTTTACACAACATCATATTTTGAGTGTACAAGTGGCACAAGTAATAGCATTATTAGTCTAAAATGAAGCAAATAACTAACTGGTTGGTAACATGTTTATAGTAGGATGCTAACAAGGCCAACAAGATAAAGGAAAGTTTGTAGTAGGATGCTAACAAGGCAAGCAAAATAAAGGAATGTACACAATAGAAATGGTAAAAAAAGAAGAAAAAAGAAAGTGTGTTCACAATTTTGCTTTTTTTATTTTATCTTATTTTATTTTTGGTGTTAAATGAGAACATGTAAATTGGACTGAATTGTAAAAATGATGATCTTCAGATTTTTTATAATAATATTTATAAAGTACTTATTAAACATATTATTACTTATTTTTAAATTACTTTTAAATAGTTAGACAAAGTTCAAATTAAAAAAACTAACATAATTATTAATTTCCAACATTTGCCAATATGAAAAGGAAGTAATTCTCAAAAACCAACAAATTATAGTGCCTTTATTTCATAATCTGCACATCAAACTATTAGGATATTTTTTCATATAATATCTTCAAGATAATGATGCTTATAACTAAGATTATTACAATTACCTTTTATGCTCATAATCGTTCAATTGCAAATATGTTCTCTTCGATTTCTACATCAACCAATTGTTTGATGCAATCTTTACGACAATTGTTTAAAATAATCTTTATGAGATGATAAATTAGTAAGAATGAATAAAATTTATGAATCGAGATTTAAAGGCTACAACCGTACCTAACATAAAAAAGAAAGTGACCGCAAACATAGGAAAATGAAGTGAATCCGATATAACTTTCCCCTTTTTGAAATAGAATTGAGCATCGTCTAAAGCTCCAAGTACTTCACTTACCATCCCTAATTGAAGTATTCCCTCGAGATAACCCTGCATAATTTTCCACAGACTAATATAACAATATTTGAAGGCCCTTGAGTTAGATGCAGAGCGGAAAATTTTCTTCACAACTTTTGTCGACTATATTCTTTGAGGGGTTAACAATTTCTATGTTGTCATCGCCATCTACTTCATAATGTTTAATACAATTCTCCTCCAATACTCTTTCAAATAAATCATCAGCTTTATGTGCATGTAAAATAGCCTACAAGTAAAAAAAGACAACAGATATATTATATTTTGGGAAACAATACAAGACCAAAGTCTAAAAATGCATGTATAATAAAAACTAAAATAATTCATAAAGAAATACTAATAAGGTTCCATAGGGGTACATTTTCTTATTTCTACTTTCTTTATAAGTTTTTGTTTTCTATTGGGTTTAGTTGTTGGACCCGACTCTTTAAAAAAACTATTAGACTCAGCTCACTTCAAAATATTATGGCACTTCTAGTTTGGTTGTTATGCACTTTTTAATAATGTTCATGTCACGATGGTTAATCTAGGATGTGACTATCCTATTAAAATGTGAGCATTACAAATGTTTGTTTCCTTTTTAACAAACTCAATTGATCTAGAGTTTTAATTTGTGAGAAAATAAGAGTCATTCAATCGAGTATAGTAACACCAAATTTAATAATTTTTTAGTTTAATTTTAAATATCCCCTTGTCAAGTCAAAGCTCATTCACCATCAAATAGCAATTACTTGATGGAGACAAAAAGCCTCACTCAACTTATGGTTATGCTATTGTAGGTGGTATAACTCTACTTAAAACTTTTGATGCTTAAATTTTTTTAATAATGCTTTACTTTTAAATGATTTAAGTCCGCTTGTATAAATAGGTTGGTAGCAAATGCTTAAATTTTTTTAATAATACTTTACTTTTAAATGATTTAAGTTTCTTTGTATAAATAGGTAGTGAATGCTTAATTTTTTTTTAATAATACTTTACTTTTAAATGATTTAAGTTTGCTTGTATAAATAGGTAGCGAATGCTTAATTTTTTTTAATAATACTTTACTTTTAAATGATTGGATAAATAGGTAGAAAATGACCTCATAAAAACAACTAGACAATGAGGAGGAAACTAAATATATATATATATATATATATATATATATATATATATATATATATATATATATATATATATTTTACATTCTTATTTTTCATATAAGCTCAATGGTGTCCAATTACATTTTTACCTCTCACTTTCCCAGCTAAGAAGATTGTTGGGTGAGAAAAAAACTCAAAAAACATCACACCTAAAATAAAAGGACCAATCAGTTTTAGTATTAAAGAAGAAAACAAACCATATACAAAGTGAAATTTGATCCCCATAACCTCAAAAATAACATTGATCCCCATAACCATATATATATATATATATATATGAAAACATGAGATGTTAATGTTTAAAATAATAGTGTATGAATTTAATATGTCACTATAAGAATTTAAATGAAAATTATTGTTAATTACCTCGTGTATTTCGCCATTTGCAATAAGCCTTTTGCTTATGTCTAGGTTGAAAACTCCGGCAGCAAAAATAGAATTAATGGCTTTTGTTGTTAGCTAATCAAATAAAAATTGATAAAGTCATCGTATATGAATTTGAACAAAACATAAAAGAGTTCAATAAATTTTACTAGTATATCACAAACACTTACTTTTTTGGAAGTCAAATCAAATTCTATTTCAAGTTCTTTTGAAATGTTTTGAACATCCTTTAATATGTAATATGCTTCAGAATTCATTTTAGTTTCAGGGGAGTCTATCACCAAGAGATAAAAATTATGAAAAAAAATACTTTTCGACATATGGATTGGCTCTAAGAGCATCTTCTCAATCATTTTAATTTGCAATTTCTGCAACCTCCAAAAATGTCTTATCCATAAAAGAAACACATAATGCGTAATTGAGCCTTCGACTCTTAATGGCAACCATTGGTAATTGAAATATTCTTCAATTTAAAAATTTTAAACACAACTTGGTATGCATCTTTTGAGATATCAATAAAACCCTGAAAAAATATCATAGAATCAAAATCATCATAAATCTTATATAATAATTGTTAGCTTTCAAGTTTATTACTTCAAGTGCAAGAAAATAGAAAAGTAGAATCGATGTGAATGAATGGACTTGTTTATTGAATGAATGGAGTGTGCTATTTATATATAGTTTACTCTTCCTTATTATAATTGTCCTCTAATTGTCTAACTAACTAATTAAGAGATTAGTTAGTTATCTATCATATACACTTATTGTTTTAACTTGAATTACACAAACTTTCAATACTAAGAATGTTCTCCGTTTTCTAACACTTTTACCAAGAACGTTATTGATTTCCAACAATAATTATAGAAATCAATATTATTAAAAAGAAAAGCATACCCATACCTTCAAATGCGATAAGTCTATAACACTTAGAAGAGGCATCATAGTATCGTTTGACAATTCAGATGTTTGCTGTTTAGAGTTATCAATATTATAAATTGTGTGCCACATGTCCAAAGCTGTCTTAAAATCTTACAAGATTTGTTGCTTAATGGACAAATACAATTACAAACATTTGCATCAATGTCATATATGCAAAAGATCTAAAAAAAGTTTAATAAAAAATAAGATCTAAAAAAGAATCTTCGTAAAATTAATAGCAAACGTTTTTAAGGTGACAAAAAATATTAAAATTATTAAAGTAAACTGTGCAAAAAACGTCGAAGTGGATAGATTGTGTAGTAGCATGGGGGCCTGTTAGTTAATATCTTGTTTTATATATATGAGTATGATGTAGGAAGGTTCGCGGCAAGAATTCAGGAATAAACGGTTTTGCGGGCAAACGCAGCAGGAAATGCGGAAAATGATCGTCCGGTGTCAGATCGCCTATTATTATACCTTTCCAGGAAGGGAATCGCGCCACGAACACAACCCATCGCTTTGCCATGACGTATGGGCTCTAGAACCGTTTTGAGCTCGTCTTGGGCCTCAAAACAGCCGTTTTAGTTTTTCCCGTAATTCAGGCTTTTTCTATTTTACCTAATTTTTGCACTAGGGTTTCTATTATCTATTTAAAGACTTTTTATGGTGTAACAAAAGGCATCTTTTAATAAAATAATTAATTTGAAAGTTTTCTCTTCTCTGGTAGATTTCAGAACTTGTTTTTTTTTTAGGATTAGCGTTTGCTAACCCTTTGCGATTCTGACTGCGTCAGGTGGCATCAAAGCAGGCTTTCTCCTGTTTCTCTTCGTATCTTGAACAACCATGGGAGATCAACCAGTCACAAGAGCAGACATCGAGGGTATCACTGCGGATTTTACCGCGACCCTTACTGCTTTAACTACGCAGATGGCGACTTTGACGGATCGAGTGAACGCCATCATTGATATGAGGGACAGAGGCAGAAGAGACAAACCACCCAGGCGTCCACATAGAGGCATGCAGGCTCGTGTTGAATCGGACTCTAGTTCCAAAGAAGAGATCCTGGAGGAGAATCAGGGTTACGATAATCAACAAAATTGCAACGACTACAGAGTCAAGGCTGATATCTCGTTGTTCTATGGAACTATGGGGATTGAAGAGTTTCTGGATTGGCAGATTGAAGTTGATCGGTTCTTCGACATGATGGGTGTGCCATAAAACAAGCAGGTGAATATGGTGGCAATTCGATTGAAGAGCACCGCTGCTTTGTGGTGGGATAAGCTTGTTGTTCAGATGCAGCGCCAGAGGAAAGCGTCAATCAGAACGTGGAGGCGAATGAAACAGTTGATGCTAGAACGTTTCTTGCCTGAAGATTATGAGCAGATTCTGTACAAAATGTATATTGATTGCGTTCAGGGTAGAAGGAGTAGGACCGAGTATACAGTAGAGTTCCTGCGTTTCTCAAAACGCAACGAACTAGGGGAAACTGAGAGTCAGAAGGTGACTCGCTATATTAATGGCTTGAAAGGGTCGATACAGGAGAAGATGGGTCTGCAGATTGGCTGGACCATGACGGAGGCCTCTACGCTAGCCTTGAAAGCGGAATTGATGAAGAAATCCCCCAGAAATTTCTCATATTTTCGCGATTCACTCCACAGGGTAATTCTGTAGTTGTTGGTGACAAGGATAAGAGCGTTGCTGCTTAAGGATTCTAACTCCTCGTCAAAGGAAACTAGTGGAACCAGTAGTGCTACACCCAACAAGAGAACGAACCAGAAGTTAGTCAACCCATACGCGAAACCGACGGGAGATAAGTGTTTCCGTTGCGGTGGGCAGGGTCACAAGTCGAATGTTTGTCCTTCCAAGAGAACGACTTCAATCTTGAATGAGGAGTCTGAGGAATAGGAAGAAAACAACGAGTATGATGGTGTTTAGTTCACTGAAGAAGAAGCTGAAGAAGCGGTGAATTTTGTGCTACAGAGAATCCTATTGTCTTCAAATGAGGAGTGGCAAAGAAAGAATCTTTTTATAACACACTGTTCTATTAAGAATAAGTTGTGTAATTTGATCGTGGATAACGGGAGTACAGAGAACTTGGTCTCTTAGAAGCTGGTGGAATACCTGGAGTTGCCAACAGAACTGCATGTCAAGCCTTATGCTTTGGGCTGGGTGAGTAAGAGTTCGTAGGTCAAAGTCATGCAGACTTGCAAGGTGCTTATTTCCATCGAGAGGCATTACAAAGCAGAAGTAGTGTGTGATGTTCTGAATATAGATATGTGTCATGTCCTACTGGGGCGACCTTGGCAGTATGACAATGACATCACGTATGGATGCAAAGATAATGTGATGATGTTCACCTGGGGAACGCACAAGATAGCTGTGTCCCCGGTTTCTGGTTTTAATAGACGGACAAGGAAGGAGAAGTTCAGTTTTCTTGTTATGACGCAGGATGAGCATGATTTGACTAATGCCTTCAAGGAAACTGAGTGGTTTTTTCCAGTGGTGGTCAAGGGTTTGCTGAGTGTTATGAAAGAGGAGCCTAAACCACCAAAAGAGGTGCAGGAAATCTTGACGGATTTTGAGGAGTTGATCTCGGATGAGCTACCCAACGACTTGCCTTCTATGCGAGATATTCAGCATCAGATTGATTTAATTCCAGGTTCCAGCCTGCCAAACCTGCCTCATTACCGCATGAGTCCCAAGGAGAACGAGATATTGCGGGAGCAGATTAAAGATTTACTGAAGAAATAGTTCATTAGAGAGAGTATGAGCCCATGTGCAGTTCCAGTGCTTTTGGTGCCTAAGAAGAACAATCAGTGGCAGATGTGCGTTGACAGTAGAGCCATCAATAAGATAACAATCAAGTACAGATTTCCCATTCCCCGTCTGGAGGACATGCTTGATGAGTTATCGGGGTTTAAGTTGTTTTCAAAGATAGATCTACGAAGTGGTTATCATCAGATCCGAATTAAACCCGAAGATGAATGGAAGACGGCTTTCAAGAGCAATGATGGCCTTTACAAGTGGTTGGTCGTGCCTTTCGAGTTATCCAATGCCCCCAGTACTTTCATGAGGCTAATGAACCAGGTTCTTCGTCCTTTTACTGGCTCTTTTGTGGTGTTCACTTTGATAATATTCTGATTTATAGCAAAACCAAGGAGGATCATCTAGGGCATTTGAAGCAAGTGCTACAGGTCTTGCAAGAGAACCAGTTATACATCAACCTGAAGAAGTGCACCTTCTGTACTAACAAGCTGTTGTTTATGGGCTTTGTTGTCGATGAAGATGGGATTTAGGTGGACGAAGAGAAGGTGGGTGCTATCAGAAATTGGCCTGTACCTAAGTCTGTGACAGAAGTACGCAGTTTCCATGGCCTGGCTACTTTCTATAGGAGGTTTGTGCGCGACTTCAGCACCATTACTGCGCCTATCACCGAGTGCCTGAAGAAATGAATGTTCAAGTGGGGACCTGAACAAGAGTAGAGCTTTATGATGATCAAGGAGAAGCTTTGCACGACACTAGTTCTCGCTTTACCTGACTTCGACAAGATATTCCAGGTGGAGTGTGACGCCAAAGGAGTAGGGGTAGGTGTTGTACTTTCATAAGAGAAGCGACCAGTGGCTTTCTTTAGTGAAAAACTAAGTGACGCCAGGTAGAAGTGGAGCACTTATGACCATGAGTTTTATGCAGTCTTTCGAGCTTTGAGGCAATGGGAGCATTATCTGATTCAGAGGGAATTTATCTTATTCACTGACCACCTTGCCATGAAGTTCCTCCATAGTCAGATGGTGATAAACAATATGCATGCTCGCTGGGTAAGTTTTCTGCAGAAATTCCCATTTATCATTCAGCACAAATTAGGCACTCAGAACAAGGTAGCATATGCTTTGAGTAGGAGGGCTTCCTTGTTGATTACCTTAGCTCAGGAGATTGTGGGTTTTGAGTTGTTGAAGGAGTTATATGAGTTTGATACTGAGTTCAAGGAGTTGTGGCTCAAGTGTACAAATCAGCATCTCAGCGTAGATTTTCATATTCGAGAGGGCTACTTGTTTAAGGGGAATCAGCTCTGCATTCCTAATTATTCTTTGAGGGAGAAGCTGATTCGAGATCTGCATGGTGGCGGTCTTGGAGGTCATTTGGGGAGAGATAAAACCATCGCCAGTCTGGAGGAGCGGTATTATTGGCCTATCTGCACCGTGACGTGGGTATTATCGTCAAGCGCTGCTACACTTGTCAGGTTTCTAAAGGTCAGTCTCAGAACACTGGTCTTTACATGCCATTACCTGTTCCTGGTGATATTTGGTTAGATCTTTCGATGGACTTTGTATTGGGGTTACCTCGTACACAACGATGAGTAGATTCCGTATTTGTGGTGGTTGACAGGTTTTCGAAGATGTCACACTTTATTGCTTGTAAGAAGACCGCTGATGCATCCAACATAGCCAAATTGTTTTCCAATGAGGTTGTGCGTTTTCATGGAGTCCCCAGATCCATCACTTCAGACCGAGACACCAAGTTCCTCAGTCATTTTTGGATTACTCTATGGCGGATGTTTGGTACTACACTGAATAGGAGTTCTACAACTCATCCTCAGACTGATGGGCAGACAGAGGTCACCAATCGAATGCTGGGGAATATGATTCAGAGTGTTTGCGGGGATAAGCCGAAGCAGTGGGATCTGGCTTTACCCCAAATCGAATTTGCTTACAACAGCGCAGTGCATTCAGCTACAGGAAATCGCCTTTCTCTCTGGTTTATATTTCTCCACCACAACATGTGGTTGATCTAGTGGTGCTACCCAAGGCTCATGGAGTGAGTACCGCAGCTGAAAGTATGGCCAAGGATATGCAAGCCATTAAGGAAACTGTCAGGGCGAAGTTAGAGGCTACTGGGCAGAAGAACAAAGCCGCTGCTGACAAGCGCAAGAGAGCCAAGGTCTTTGTTTTGGGAGATGATGTGATGGTGTTCCTGCGAAAGGAGAGGTTCCCAATTGGCACTTACAAGAAGCTTCAGCCTCGCAAGTACAGGCCTTTCAAGGTGCTGAAGAAGATCAATGACAACGCTTATGTGATCGACTTGCCGGAATCCATGAATATTTCCAATACCTTTAATGTGGCTGATATTTATGAGTTCCATGAGGATGCTGACCTTTATCCTGGTATGAACTCGGGGTCGAGTTCTTTAGAGGTGGAGGAGACTGATGTAGGAAGGTTCGCAGCAAGAATCGAGGAAGAAACGACTTTGCGGACAAACGCAGTGGGAAATGCGGAAAACGATCGTCCGGTGTCAGATTGTCTATTATTATACCTTTTCAGAAAGGGAATCGCGCCACAAACACAACTCACTAGGGGCTCCAGATCCGTTTTGGGCTCGTCTTGGGACTCAAAACAGTTGTTTTAGTTTTTCCCGAAATTTCGGACTATTTCTGTTTTACCTAATTTTCGCACTAAGGTTTCTATTATCTATTTAAAGACTTTCTATGCTGTAACGAAGATGTATATTTTAATAAAATAATTAATTTTGAGAGTTTTCTATTCTCTAATGGATTCCAAAACTTGTTCTTTATTAAGATTAGCACTTACTAACCTTTTGTGATTTCGACTGCGTCATAAAAAAAATAATTTAAAAATATTATTCATCATTTTCGACAAAACAAACTCAGAAAAAACATTAAAAAAAATTTCTCACACGTCATGTTCAACTAAATTTTTTATTTATTTTAGTATCTTTTTGAAAATATAAAGTGCACAGCATAGTTTTGTTTTCATTAAATGCTGAGGTGACAAGTCACACCAACGTTTTACTAAATTTTTTATTAATTTTTATTTTTCAAAAATAAATTTTTAAGAAAATCAGCAAACTTCATATCATGTTCATCCTTAAATCCAGGAAAAAAACCTAACATTAAAATTCAGAAATAAAAAATACCTAATTTAAAATAAATCCTAAATTAAACATCCCAAATTCTAAAAACCATAGGAAACTCACATTTTCTTCTCTCATAACCATACTTTTTCCATCATGTCATTCCCTTCAATATGTATCCCCACATGGCGGTTGTTGTTTTAGAGTGTGTTTCACAATGCAAGTTTTTATAGAATTTCAGATCTAAAAAGAAGAAGAAAGAGAATGAATACTAGAAACAACAATAACAAATGCTAGAAAAGTAAAAATTTGAATTTTTTTTAACCCCAAATATTTGCTTTTGCAATTGTTGAAACCGATGCTTTAATGAGCATCTCAAATCTTTGCTTGTTTATCTTCTTTAGGGTGAGTTTGTGTTTTGAATATGGATTTGAAAGTTGTAGCCCACACGAGAAAGAGATTGAAGGTTGTGAAAACTTATTAAATTTTTGCGAATAACATGCCACTTTTTTGTTGCAAATTCGTAAACAATTTGTGATTATTAGAATTAAAAATAAACAACAATAACAAAAGAAAAAAAAACAGTAAATAAAAATAACAAGAACAGGAGAAAGATTAATTTCAGATCTTGTTTTTTTAGATTTTGGATTTTTAATTTAGAGATTTTTAGGTATTGGTGGTGAAGATGTTGATTGTATGAAGTTAGTGTTGTTGGGAGGGTCATTGGTAGGTCAAATATTTGATATTTCTGGGTTGAATGTGAAGAGAGGAAAATGGAAAGAATGAAGATCTTCATATTTTTATGAATTTCTTATTTTTAATATATATATATATATTTAAAATAATAATTTGTAATAATTTAGGTTGCCATGTCATATTATTTTAATAAAAAAAGTTAAATTTGTAATAAATTTAAAAGATAAATAATTTTTATTGAGATAAAAAAATAAAGGATGTAAATGTTATAATTAAATAAATGATATAGTTAAAATAAGATTAAACGTGGAATATTCAATTTTGTCTTTTTTTATAAGTGAAACATTGTTTTTTTAGTGTACAGTAATATGCTCTTTTTTTTTTAATATGACTAAAGTGGGGGTGTAGAAGTTATAATGTGTCGAATGAGAGTTGTAATAGGATAAAGCTATTTAATAGTTAATAAAAAAAAAATATTATAGCAACCGTCGTTGCAACAGCTATTGAAAGTAAAAATAGGACTTGTGAATGGTGGAAAATTCTTTTCCTTCCTTTCCCCATCCTAAACGCCATTGTTCCATTGATGTATGCCAAATTTAGCATTAGTTTGTTTGCTTATAGTGTTTAAGAACAATATCTCAAATTTACTTATGTTTGTTTATAGAATAGACTATGCATGGAGCTAAAGTGTTTAAGAACAATATCTCAAATTTCCTTATGTTTGTTTATAGAATAGACTATTATGTTTGTTTATAGAATAGACTATGCAGGAAGCTAAAGACTCATTACTTTTGTTTGAGGTTGACAAGCTAATAGATTTTTTTTTTTTCACCTTACCCACTACAAGAAAAAGGTTGATTACCTACGGCAGATTTGAGCTTTACCCACGGTATATCCGTGGGTAAACTTAAATTACCCACGGGCGGGTAGTATGTATCTCGCTCGTCGGTAAATATTTACCCACGGAGGGTACTTATGGAATTTCCGTGGGTAAATTATTCACAGATTTTCCGTGGGTAATATGCTTAACTGAATTACTCTGGGATCCAATGCTTCACACTATGATGTCCATAATTTTACAGATCATTTTAGTGTCTAAAAATTTACTTTCCTGCAAAAACATGTATCTTTAGCTCATTCATATTTTTCAGCAACTAGAAACATGCATATCATCTTCACATTTATTCATACAAACCATTTAATCTAATGATATAAAATCCCTCACAAATGAATTAAACAATGAATTATATAAAGTATTAGCTTTGAGTACAGTTTCAGCTTCAGTTTCAACTCTTGTTTTCTCCAAGTATTAGCTTTAGCTTTAGCTGAAACTAGCACCACATTCCTCACAAGTATTAGCTTTAGCTTTGAGTACACCCTCTGTTTCAACTTCAGCTTCAACTTCATAAGATATCCAGGATATCAGAGGCACAAGAATCAGAATCAGCAAAATCAGAAGCAGAAAAATCAGAGGGAGGGAAAACAAAAGCAGAGGAATCGGATGCAGAAATATTCAGAAGCAGAAGAAGGAACATCAGAATCAGAAAAATCAGAGGCAGAAGAATCAGAAGAAGGAACACCAGAAGCAGAATATTCAGAATCAGAAGAAGGAACATCAGAATAAGAAACATCCGCAGCAGAAGAATCAGAAGCAGAAAAATCAGAATAATCATAAGCATTCATGTCTGTTGCACAGATTGAATTTTACTACAAACAATTTCCTGAGAACATGAGAAGCATTGCAGGATCTCTTTTCTACGCTGCCCAGGCAGGGTCGAGTTATTTGAGTAGTATGCTTATTTCAGTTATCCACCATATCACTGCGAGATCCGAAACTGGGAGTTGGTTGCCGGAGGATCTGAACAAGGGTAGATTGGATAACTTCTATCTCATCATTGCAGCTTTAGAAATTGTAAATCTAGGCTACTTTGTGTTATGTGCACAACGGTATAGGTACAAAGGGACGGACAATAGTTCAATCGAACTCGATAAAGTGATAAAACAGTCTGAAAGAAGTGGTAATGACTTGAGTCTATAGCTATAGGCTGAATAATCTTTCACTCTTCCATAGCCTAAAATTGAAATCTAGTTTTCATCAAGTGGAGCCACAAGCAGCATAAAGATCATTATCAAATAGAATATAGCAACAAAAACACAGTCATTATCAAATAGTTTCAGCTTCAGCTTCATAAGATATCCAGGATATCAGAGGCACAAGAATCAGAATCAGCAAAATCAGAAGCAGAAAAATCAGAGGGAGGGAAAACAGAAGCAGAAAAATCAGAAGCAGAAGAATTGGATGCAGAAATATCAGAAGCAGAAGAAGGAACATCAGAATCAGAAAAATCAGAGGCAGAAGAATCAGAAGAAGGAACATCAGAAGCAGAATATTCAGAATCAGAAGAAGGAACATCAGAATAAGAAACATCCGAAGCAGAAGAATCAGAAGCAGAAAAATCAGATTAATGATGAGGCCATTGTTGAGTGCAAGCAGAGGCGAAACTGAAAACAGAGGTAGAGGTGAAAATTGACGATTTAGGAGCAGAAGAGAGAGGACAAGAACGTGAACGCATAGAAGGAACAGAGAGAAAGAACGCGGAGAAGCAACGCATACACACGAAGGTTTGTTTTACGCAAAGAAGCACAGTAGCAGCATCATGAAGGAGACTGAAAAAAATTGTTAATTACCTGCCCGCAACTAGTCATAAGCAGAAATAATAAAAACTATGAAAGAGAAACTCATATAAACACGAGGAAATCAACCATAGTATCCAAAATATAAATCCATACATACCAGAACAACATCAACACAAAGACAACATTGCGGTAGAAGTTGTACAGAACTAAATAACCAACACGCTGATAATTCCAGTGGCCATGAACAAGAAGTAATCTTTTCAAAAACTGAAATTGTCCCATAGCAAAATCTGATGCCATCACTGCTTGACGTCCTTCTTGCCCACATATTCCAACACCAACATCTGCCATTTGGATCATTGACACATCATTGGCCCCTGTCAGGTATTCCCCAAAAAAGATCATTAAGCTTATATCAAGTCAAATCTTATTTTAAAGTGCTATTGGAGACAAGCCTTATAATAATGAGGCTGTGCTATTGGAGACAATTCTTGTAATAATGAGCAAGCCTTATATTGGCATTTGCATGATCAGGTTGTGCTATTGGAGACAATTCTTTAGTATTTTCAAGCTGCAAGTAGCACTCTGACAACAGATCATACACATAAGCAAGGCGAAGTTTGTTGCACCCATTGACTGCAGGATAAACAATTGTTGAGATGGTTTCAATTGTCTTAACACCATTACCAATTATTTCTCCTTTATAACCTGCAACTTCGGCTGTAATATCGTCATTTGTCCAAACATCAGAAACAAGGACAGCACTTAGGAAATGCAACAACACCTGCAAAAAAAACAATGAAACAATGAGGTCTCATCAATATGTATGCATTTTATCTGAAGAACTTGTTGACTTAAGCACAAGCAGTTAAATATGGACCTGAAAATAACTTGTACAACTCAATACCCCTTCATGTGAATACTCATTGTTTATGAGACATAGACAAAATGCATCTTTATAACTACTTTATACTAAAAAATAATGCTACTTGACACCGAAAATATAAGTGAGACTAGAATAGTAAAGAACTAAAAGATAAATGGTTTCATCTGAATCAATATTTTTCTTTTCAGATTTATTGTTTTAAACAAGTTCATGCAACTGCTCATACCTCAGTACAGTTCAAGTCGTAAGTATCAGCCAATCTTAAAATGTCCTTCAAAATGTGTCTTTTTTCTAACTTTACGGACTCAATGAGAGAGATAACAACATTCTCAATATAGATAGAGTCCCGCGACAAAAAGCGCTCTGTTTCGACCCCAGGAATTATTTTCTGTAGTGCTCTGGAATGCTCAGTGTGTCGCTTTTGCTCTTCTAACTTCAGTTTCCACTCTCTCCAAAATGAAGACTGTACCTTGCCAAGTTTATCTATATCGTCTGGAAAAAAAATTCAAACAATGTCTTAGTAGGTACAATTAAGTCCACAATAAAATGAATAAATGCAAGTATGATAAACAAACAACATTTCATATAGAAACAGCTCACTACCAGAACCAGACGATGTATGTTTTTCCTTGAGCCTCCTCTTCAATAGCTCCTTTCGCTGAGCAGGGCCAGTACCTACTCCAGAGTTGTGTAGCAAGCTGTATGCCATCCCAACATTCATAATGCTACAAATTTCTTGGTAGTCTTTTCTTATTTTGAGTTGTTCTTCTATAATTTCTACCCCATTAAAGGCATCCACAAGATTCAGAAGATAGGAGCACCCCATTATATCTTCCTCTTCAGTGACTGGAGGTTCCATAATGGATCTTGCTAGAGAGGCAATAAGGTTGTCTCTGGGGGCAAATTCATTTCTAGCCAACCAGGACAAAATGGTCACCACAACCTGTGTTCTGATGTTTAAATACAGCTTTCCGGTACTCAATTTTTCATTGTAATCTCCTTTCCTACTCAATTCAATCAACCAAGGGAGTTGTAAAGCAACAAAAGACAGAACTTTGCCATTTTCAGTCAAGCCTGATGCCCAGTCAGTTAGATTGCCCGCAGCCAAGGTTTTAGCAACAATGGAAAGCATTTCTTTAATTTTCTCAAGATGAATTTCCTGATTATCAGTGTTATTACCATCAAACTCTTGAAAGCACATGTTTCTATCTAGTATATTTTGAAAACTTTGCTTTTGAAGTGATTCTACAGTTGAGCCTTGCACTGAAATTTTTGAAGGATTTGTCCCAGTTGACATGATTAATGTTTCACACTGGCCTTGCATATCCAGGTCTTTCCATGCATGGAGAAGCTCACCTATGGATTCCTCATCACAGTGACTCAAGGCAAACCCTAATAGCTGCTTTCGAGAATCCACATCCATATGTTCAAGGGCGGGACCTCTTGCAATTGCAGCACATAAATCCCACATGTTACCATGTCCTTTTTTGGCCAAAACAAGACAAAGATCAAATGCCAACTGTAAATCACCAGAAACTGCAGCTTCTCTAGCAATAGCTTCTTCAACAGCTGATATGTCCTCAACAGACCTCAAGCCAAGAAGTCTGGCAACCTCAACAAGTTCATCAACATGAAAATATGCTCCAGTTTGATTTGTGATTGCCATTTTTACAATTTCCATATGATCTTTTATTTGCCTGAATTGCATGGGTAGAATATTCACCCCAAGGTTTGGAAGCTTAACCGTAAGTGCATCAATAATATCTGCCTCTGCCTTCACATTCGCACTACTTGGATATAGATTTAGACATTCTTTAGCTTTCCAGATCTGGAGTAAAACACAGCAACATAGTTAATCAATTCAAGTAGTTGAGATTAGGTTAGGTCAAAACAGAGCAGCTTAAAGAAAATCCAGAACTTCAATAAATTAGAAAATGGAATTCAAACAACATTGTTACAGTAAGTAAAGCTAGGGTTCGAACTCAACAACAAAGAAGGGAGAAATAGTTAAAGGAAGCGTCAACAACAAAGAAGATGGGAGCTTTACCTTATGTAGCACAGCAAGCTCAGAGACGAAGGGAGGCCGCAAATAGAGACGAAGGGAGGACGGAGCAAACAGAGACGAAGGGAGGCCACAATGAATAAGGAAGATGGAGGGTAATCGTGAAAGGGAAAACGAAATGGAGGATGGAAGGTTTGGTGTAGCTATTTTGGGGAAAACGCAAAGAGGGGAAACTGAAGCTTGAGGTTAGGGTAGGTTGCTATTTTTTACATTTTATCAGTATTAAAAAATTAAACAATTTTTAAAAAAATTACATAATAAATTTATCTATGGACATTACCCACGGACAATCCGTGGAAACATAAAATACGAAAAATATTTTGAAAAATTGAGGTCAGTTGCATTTTTTTAACATTACCCACGGACAAACCGTGGTATAGTGTTAAAAAAAATATTTTTCAAAATAATGAATTTACTTACGATTTTTTCGTGGGTAATTAATAATTTACCCACGGACTAAGATCCGTAGGTAATTTTTCGTAGATATAAAAGATTTTTCTTGTAGTGACCATTTTTTCTCAATATATACCACAAGTACTCTTTCCTTATGAAATGTTTTTTCTAATGTCTCTTAATGAAATGTTTTTTATTTTCCAACTACATCTAAGTAAGATTATGGGACGGAATATATATAAGATAGGAAATCAATAATATCTTTAGTAGTTTTGCTTATTTTCTTAGGGAGTAAATCAATAAATTAATCCTCCAAATTATATTGGCCAATCATTTGCGTCACTGAAATTTACAAAATAACAAAAATCGTTTCTAAAATATGTTACATTTATAAAATAGTATATTCATTTGTTTTTAAAGAATATAAAGTGAAACATTAACTATATATATTTCAATCCACGTAAATGTCATATTAGTGATGTGTAATAGAGACCATTTTATTTTATACAAAATAATTTGAAAGTTTAGTGATTGATTGTAGAGCTATGTATGGTTCAGTGCAAAAAAAAAATGGACCAAATTGATGAACCAATTTAATTTCTAAAAACTATTTTAGAAAAATTAGGTATTTTTCAAAATAAGTTTTAATTCGGTCATAATTGGTTTTAAAAAACTTAATTTATAAACTGATTTATTAACATATATGAACTACATTTAAATCAAACATGCCTAATAAAAAAAATAAAAAATTCAAACAGGCCTGGATTTTAAAAAAGTATTTACTAATTTTCATAATAATGTATTAACGAAGTTTTAATTAGAAAAAAAAAACTTAAATTAGAGTAAAAATTTTCTTCAAACATCAGTTTAATGGTAAGAGATGACATTGTATATGTAAATAATATAATTCAAACTCTATATAGAAAAGTTATAAAAATATTATTAGTGTCATTATTATTAATTCTATTTTTTTTACAACAAAAAAACAAAGTTAGTCCATGGCTTCTTACTGTCCTAGAATATTATTACACAGTTCTTTAAATATATGATCCATATTTAAATAAATAACGAGGATTAAGAAAAAAAATTAATATTACATTTATTGATAAGTGATATAATTTTAAAAATTTATTTTTATGATATGAAATTACTTAATATTTTCATTAAAGTATTTATTACAAATTTCAATAAATATATGTAACATAGTTAAGAATTAGGAGTATATAAATTTTGAAAGTAGTTTTTTTTAGATGATCTTATTTTATATTTGAAACGGATGTAATAATCACTTACTTAAAACATGATATTTGTCAATATTCAAAGAAAGAAAAAACTACCTTATCGGTGCAATATATAAGGACAAATCATTTCTCATCCTAGGTATGCATGCATGCTAGTCTATGTCAGTGTCTTTATTCTTTCCCTTTTCATACACAGTAAGAGTTTCATATTTAAAGTGGTGCATTTTGGATAAACCATAAAATAGTGAAAATACAAAAACAAAGTGCAGTGATTAGGAAACGGGGATCCCTTTTTTTCTATTATTATTATTATTGTTATTATTATTATTGTTATTATTCTTATTGTTGTAGTTATTGTTATTATTAGTCTTGTTATTATTGTTTTTTTTTATTGTTGTTATTGTTATTGTTACTTCCTTTTTCGAAATTTTAGAGAATTCACTCTTACTTTCGAAACTTTCCAAATCTTCGAAATTCAAAAAGTAAGTATCATTTGAATATTTCAAAGTTCTGAAATAGCAAATTGCCAGACTTTCAAACAATTCAAAAGTTTCAAAATATGAAATTTCTAGATTTTTGAAAGTTTCGACCAATCTCAAACTTTTGAAATAGAAACATTTCAAATTTTTGAAATGAAAATTTTTCAGAATTTTCAAAACTTTCGAAATAGGAAAAGCCTTCGAATATTTCAAATATTCGACTCTTTTGAAATTTTCGAAATTTATATAATTTTCCAATTTTTTTTAATTATTGATATATTGATATAATAATTATGTTAACTAAATTTTGCAGTGCCTAGAACTAGAAGTGCCTTTTGGAAAATTATTTGCACTATCGCCAGATGCGTTGGGGGAGGTGGTAGGGGCGATAGATATGATAGAATTCCACATACGTCACATAGACGAAGGAATGAAGCAAACCGTCCACCTCGTCAGCATCATCGTAGACGTGGTTTTAGTTGCGATGATTTTCACGAGGATGTCCATGAGCCTCAACAGCGACTCTCTTTGTAGTTCCAAGTTTAAACCAACTAACCCCCTTTCCAATATTTGGAAATGGTCTGGTGGCCCAAGAGATGAAATTGTACTGATTGTGTTAATCATTTATTGTTGCTGAATTAAGTCCAATTATGCTCTTAATGTTGCTGCATTTTCCTTCAATTATGCTCTTAATGCTGCTGCATCTTCCTCGACACGATATTGCTAATCTTCTGCTGTGAACTCCTCCATTTGGCTTACAAAATGCTTAAGCTCTTTGACTCGATCTCTGAACTCATTTTTTTTTAATTCAAACTCTTTCACTTGGCTTTCGAATTCCTCCTCTTTTGATTGAAACTCCTCCACTTGGTATTTAAGTTGCTTTTCTTTTAACTGGAGCTCCTTCATCCGGATTTCGTGTAGATTCTTTTTTGACTCAAGGTCCTTCACTCGGACTTTAAGTTTCTTACCATCATTAGGAACTTCTTCCAAGGACTTGGCAACATCAGTTGATGGACTACTCTCCTCCATCTATTCACTACCTTCATTGAATTGATTTTGATTATCGTGGTTATGATACGACGGAGAACCACCCTCTCCACCATCACTTCCTCTCCCATCTACACAGATTCTTCCCCTGCCCCCTGCACCCGCATCTACATCAGCAGAACCTTCTTTCTCCACTTAGCTCACTATTTTCATTTCATTTCTCTGTTGGACACTTCATTCCATCACAACCATACTCGCATTCGGCCGCCTGTCCCTTGATCTTGCTCCTTCTTGATGTATCAACATCCACCAGCCATTCACTATGACTTGTCATCTGATTAGAGCAACTAGTATTGGAAAACCATACTTGGGACGAAGAACGTTCTCCGTTTGAACACACTCAATAACGTTCTTCGTTTTTTGTAGCCATCAACAAAACTATATCTGAATTTGAATTTAAGTCCTCAACTGCCATATGAACTTTATCATCCTTTCTTTGTTCCTTCTTGGATCTACACTTATTAGCAAAGTGACCCCACTTTTGACAATTGTAACATTGAATCCCCTTCTTGTTAAACTTCTTTTTGTCATTTGATTTCTTGTTGTTATTGTCACTGTTGTGTTAATTTCTTGAATTTCTAGCCCCTTCATCATAATCCTGCTTCTTGTTGACTTAGGGCTGCAATGTCTGCACTTGAGTTGTTGCTGCACACCTTTCTCTTACTCTCAATTCACGAGCTTACATGGAACCTTGCAAGTCTTCTACCTTCAGTGTTCAATAATCCTTTGACTCATCTATGGCCACCACTATGTGATCATATCTCTGTGTCAATGTTCTCAAAATCTTCTTAATAATCACCACTTTAGTTATTGATTCACCATTAGTTTTCATCTGATTAACAATTGTCTGCACACGATTGAAATAATCAGCCATACTTTCATCCTCCTCCATCTGCAACAACTCATATTGCTTTATCAACATTTGAAGTTTCAATTTCTTGGTTGTTTCACCATCCATGTAATACTTCACCAAAATATCTTATGCCTATTTTGATGTAGATACCTTTGAGATCCTTTCAAAATTGTTTGCATCCACACTTTGCTAAATGTAAAACAATGTCTTGCAATCCATTTTCTTGCAATATTTGAAAATGGCTTGTTGCCTTTTTTTGTAGGATTCACGCCCAACTGCTCATAGCCTTCTTGAACAGTCTCAAACACTTCTTGAGCTCCCAACAATGACCTCATTGATCCAAACCACCTCTCCCAATTCTTCCTGTCCAGAACTGACAAATTCGATGGAAATCCTCCTCCATTCATAGTTTCTTTCTTTCTCACACACTTGTGTTTCCTAACTTGAAATCCCTTCACACTTTCGCTCATGTTTCCCAATATTAAAACCTTGCTATTGATATCAATTGTTAGAACACATTGTATAACAAAAAGAATTGAAATTGAGAAGAAAATAGTAAAAGAGATGTTCTGAAAAACAGAGAAAGATTATCGATCTGGACACACTAACCAATAATGATATTGGTTTACAAATTTATAAAAAAACAGTTTGTATAACTGCACTTCAACTAACTAACTAGCTACCATCCTTAACAACATCTAAACTATTATAACTAAATTACAAACGCAATTAATCATTTTAAAATTAACTATATCGCAATTATTTAAAATCATAAAATATTGACTTTAAAAAAAAAAAACTAAATTGTTACTCAATAACCCTTCCAATGTTTACATAACATTTTTAGTTATAATCGATTGTTAAACTTCTCATTAAAAAAAGCAAAAGTAACTTTTGTGTTTTGAAAAAAATTGTGCACACCACACTAATTTTTCCGATGGTTGTTTGATATTTGGTGAAGAGTGAAGATGGAAGAAGAATAGGGGACATAAAAAATGGAAGAAGAAAAAGCTGCAGCATATTACGACGAACTCACTCGAAAAGGCGAAGGAGCCGCAAAGTTCAAACAAGGTCTCGGATTTTCCACCTCCACATCAAACGACGCCGTTCCCAAACTCGGTTCAGCCCTTGTCTCTTCATCTTCCTTTCTCTCCCAATTCGTTAAAGCCTCTTCCTCCACCGACCCACCCGAGCCCGATAAAAAAGCCCAGCTTCAATCCATTCAAAACAAACTCAAGAAGAAACCCACCACCGAATCTAGGGTTTCGGAGAAAACCAATCACGGTTCTTCTTCCAGGGAAAGTGATAAAAGCAGAAGGCGAAGCAGGAGTAGGAGTAGGGAGAGGTACAGAGAAAGAGGTAGGGATTCGAGGAAGCGAAGTAGGAGTAGAGAGATATATAGAGATCGTGGTAGAGATTCTGATAGAACACGAATCGATTCGGATGATGATAGGAGGAAAAGGGAAAGAGATAGAGGGAGACGGAGGAGTAGCAGTGTTTCTCCTCGTAAACAACGTAGGTCTGAGGTGAAAACAAAGGATGTTAGGGAAATGGTGAAGGGGAAGAATGTTGGGGTTGATTATGCAAAGCTAATTGATGGTTATGATAATATGGTAATTTCAGTTCCAACCTTTTAATTTCATCATTATGTTTTTTGTGTGGTTCATTTGGTTTATTGTGAGATGTTGTCTGTTTTGAGTGTCATGCATGAATCATGGTTGTGTATGTTTGTGATTATGAATAGGCACCTGCTGAAAGAGTCAAAGCCAAGATGAAACTTCAACTTTCTGAAACTGGTAAGTCAATAGATCTTAATTCTTATGTGAAGTAGTTCTTCATACCTCATGTGTATGTTTTTTACCATAAGATTTTTGATGAAAAACTTTATTTACTCTATTTAAGACCGAACTTAACGTAGTATGGCTGATATTTAAGTTTATGAATGAATTTCAAATCTTTGCTGTTCTGTACTTTTTTAAGAATGAATTTCAAATTTCCAAGGATTACTATGGGGGTCTACTCTGAAAGTTTAATTTTTGGCTTGAATTGTCTCACTGTGTAATAATATTGCAGTATGATCATTTTGTGTAAGAAACTAGGTTTGGTTGCCAATATCTAGTGACATATATGAGGGTAGGGTATTATTGAAAAAGTTTAAAATATTTCATACTTGAAGTGTGGTTAGAAATAGTTGCTTCCCAGCTTGCTAAATGAGATAGTTTATTCATATTGTGGTAATTTTCTTTTATCGGATACTTTTGAATGCAGCTGCACGGGATTCAGAAAGAGGTGTGGGTTGGGAGCGATTTGAGTTCAACAAAGATGCCCCTCTTGACGACGAGGAAATTGAAGGTCTGATGAGTTTGATAATGCTGTTATTATAAATAAATTTGTGGGATTTCTGTTCCTTTTCAAGTCATAGTTTCTTCACTATCCTCGTTTGTCATACTCCTTTTCTAAGATCTGTACATAAAAGTTGGTTTGTTGGCTGGTTATCCTCCATTGCTGGTTAGAGTGATCAAAATACTCTTACATCTTTTTTATATTTATTCCGATTTAAACATTGTTTTGGTCTCCTTGTGGCCTTACTGGTTATGTAATTATTATTTGACATAGTTTTCTTTTTCTTGATAGTTCAGATGTTTTGTTCTTTTTTTGGGTAGAAATCACTTTAATGTCTTTTTCTGAATTGAATGCTGTAATTTTATGCTTGTCAATGACCATTCATGTAAATTATATGTTTGCATCTTTATTACTACTACTATTAGTTTATACTTTTGCATCATTGAATGTTGGTCTTCCTAGCTATATTTGCTTGTGATATAATGAACGAGTATTGGTGGTGGGTTTGGATTGAACTTAATTTAACAGTTATGTCATCTTATCTGCAGTTGCCGAAGATGATGCATCCTTAGTTAAGCACATTGGCAGTAGTTTCCGGTTTTCGGCAGTCGAGGTACGTTATCTTTTATGTACAAATAGCCAAATTAGTTCCATGTTTATATGCACTTCTGACTATGTAGACTGGATATATAAACTGAATTCATATTATTATATAGTCCAAAAGGGAAGATCAAATCCAAGCTGCCCACGATGAAGCTATGTTTGGTGGTGCTACAGCTCCTCCGCCTCCCATCAGTACAGACAGTGAACCTGAAAGGGAGAATGAGAAGGAGGTTGATAATAAAAAAGAACTGGTTTCAAGCCTCTTTACAGGATTTGCGGCAATTCCTGTCGCTTTACAGGAGCTCAAGGTAATTTCGATTCGATTCGTTTGGTAATTTAAATTTTCAAATTTTTGGGAATTGTTTTTGATTTTGTAATTGTGTTTTTGTAGGAAGAGGGTTTATGGAATAACCTTAATTCCCAGGAAGGTGGCAATGAAGGGGGCAATGAAGATGCAAAGGTTGGTTTTTTCTTTACGAACCCTAATTTATCTTTTTGATTCATTTTTCTTTTGCAGTATAATTGGTTTATTAGGTTTTTGATATTAATTAACATTGTGGTTAGGTATCAGATGAGGAGGACGAAGAAGAATCATTATCCCAACCCACTGGAAGGCAGAGTGACAGCCTGAACCCTAATTCTACTCTTCCCAGATCTCTGAAAAATGGTAACTTTATTAAAAACATTTTTTACTCAGTTTATATTATTATTATTATTATTATTATTATTATTATATTATTATTATTATATTAGTCATGTTAATATTAATTAGTATTTTCTATACAGTGATCTCTCTTTCCAGAGTAAAAAAACAATTTTTCTCAACACGAACGATATATAAAATTAAATATTTTTTAATTATATATTTGAATTAAGAAGATTTCTATGGTTCAATTGAAAATTAATATATTTTGATACTACAAATTAAATCACTAATAATTTGATAACATGACATCTACAAGTAAGTTTAACCATATTTTAAATTTAATACCACCAAAATTTGAAGTTTTACATTTTTATTTTATTTTAAAATAATCAATGTTTATTTATTAAATTATATACAAAAATAATCTAGTTTCTTCTCTCAACTGTTCTTCACTGTCTTTATCCTCTGATTGTCTATCTCCGTCGTTAATTTATTAAGAGTCAAATATGAATCTGGAAACGATAGTGCAACGATGACGGTGTGTAGTCGACGACACCAAGACGACATTGACACAAACATGAGCTAATTGAGAGTGAGACAAATGAGGGATTTTCTCACAGTGAAGGAAGAACGGTGAAGAGTTCTTTGAAAGCGTTTCAACAAGTGTACTGAATCGTTGCAAGTAATAATTAAAACGGTAGTACTGAGTGTCGAACTCAAATATTGAGTTTTCTATAAAATTATGTTTAATTACTAAAATTGAACAAAAAGTTTATGAATTGATTGAAATAATATTTAAAATAACAAGAGTAATATAATTGAACTTTCATATTAAGAAAAATGTCAGGGATGAGTTTTACTTCGAGTCCAACCTTAATTTATAATTTGATTCTAGTTACCGATTTTTTTTATTGAACTATTACCGAATTTTCTTTATTATTATTGTCCTTAATAACAAAACTTTTAATTTCACAGTAACCCCTAATTCCTTAGTGGATTTAAGATTATAATTAAGCTTTACATTGCCTCTGCAACTAATTCAATTGGTTTCATGATCTGCATATATCCCTAGACTACAATCTCATGAATTTCTCATGTCAAGCATTCGTAAAGTCCACTTCCGTTTCAAAATACGAATCGTAAAATATTTTAAAGTTGATCAAACAATAAAAAATATTAAGCACATAGAAGAGAAAAATAATTCAATAAACTTATTCATATAACCAGAAATCAAATCAAACAAATAAGAGTTTCATCTTGTTTCACTTATCCCTAACAAATAGGGTTTTATTACTCGTGATAGAGATAAAACATATAGATATTAAAGAAGAATTACAAGAAAGATTCATAAATGATTATTGATAAAAACTCTTTCAATGGTATTAGAAACAACCGTATATGAGTTTTTATGCTAAGGCACAAGTTTCCAAACTTTTAAATAGACAAAAAGATACCTAGAAAGTGAGAAAAACGTGTTTTAATGTATTCTGATGTGCGCAATGCGCCCCAGACGCGCTTCAAGCGCAATCTCGCAGATCTAGTGGTGCAGAAATGCGCCCAGGCGCATGTTTCGCGCTTCAAGCGCGCATCATCTTCTGTCTGGCGTTTAGTGCATTTTTCTGCTCTTTTGAGTTCGAATTTGGTTCCAGTGTTTTCATGAAAGTTGTAGTTATGGATCTTAGTTTTCATTTGCACTTGCTTTGACTCCAATTGAACATCTACAACTCCAGATATGGCTGAAATACTGCACATAAATCATGTTGATTTTTCACCAAAATTCAGCACTGCACTAAAACAAATAAATAACGTAAAACTACAAAAAATCTCTACTTAATCAAGTAAATAAGAACATAAACATTTTATTAAATCTAAGAAATAAAATCAATAAAATATATCAAATATAACTCATTAAATTAACTAATGATCATAAATAAATAAAACTAAAAACTGTGAAAAATATGTATATGATGAAGAGTTATCATTCTTCTCACGACGATGGAAGTATGACAAATGAGAGCAATTTGATTTGACATGAACGTTTTCGCGAGAAGAGTGGAAGAAGTTATGAACTTATGGTTGATAATGATTTTAATTTTTAATTAAAATAAAAAAATAGAAAATAATTTATTAAATTTAAGAAAATTAAATTGAAAAATAAGTGTAACAGTATAAATAACTTGTTCGACTTGATATATAATATATAGATGTACTGATCATACCCTTCTTTTTTTAAGATTACCGTATAAAATGTCTTTAATTAATACTTTGATCACTTTTAAGTCAATGTGTTTTCATTTTATATTTATTAATGTAACATTGAAATAAATCCATAATAATAATAATAACAGTGATAATTGTAATTCAATTAATGAAGAAGCAGAATGGATGTAGAAGCAGCTAGCAACATCAGCACCCCTGCGCCACCCACGACACTCACCAGATGACAATTAGATCCGAATTTAGTGGATATCCGAAAAAAAAAATTCACAATGAGTAGGGTAAGGTAATTATCCACAAGATTGAACGAGTATGAGTACTATAGTACCCACCTCGCTCCGCAGCCGCATTTATATATTATTATTATTATCATTATTATTAAGTGTGTTTGTTTGAACTTAAATAAAAATCATTTTTGTTTTAAATAGTGTAGAGATTTTTAAAAAAATGATTTTTTAACTCCCGTTTGTTTACTATTATAAAAATTTTGTAAAATGATTTTTAACTTGTTTGTATACAATTTTATAAAAATAATTATTTTAAACTGCAAAATTACATAAAAATTATTTTAAAAAAATTATTTTTTTTTAAAAATATTTTTTAAATACATGATTTTATCTCTATTTTTGTCCAGATCTAAGATAATACTGGCAAATGACTTGCAACTTTATAAAATATTATTTTTGATATTTTGATGTTTGTTATAGTAATGGGAGATCATTTGATATATTTTGAATGTTGAGTTAGAAAATGTTTTATTTTGTAATACTTATGATTGATTTAAATTTAAGATATTTGAATTTTTTTTTAAATTTAATTACAACAATAACTATTATTTATCAATATATTTTTGTTAAAATACGGATAATAAATATAAACACGGTAATTAATTAATACTCACTAAAGTGTGGTAATGGAACGGTTACGTCTTTGTGCGCCATGTCATTGTGCGCCATTTCACCAACACCGTCTATCTCATCGAAAGTCTACCGTTACTCAATTTTTGTTTTTTCACTTCACTCATTCAAAACAAAGTCACTGTCTTTTTTTTTTTTTTAACCCAAATAGTTTTTTCTTACTTGCTTGAAATTAAAATGAATTATGAAACATATTAGATAGTAAAGGATGTTCAAAACATTTCAACAGAGCTTGAAATATAATTTGATTTGACTTTCAAAAAAATAAGTCTTTGTGATATACTAATAAAATTTATTGAACTCTTTTATGTTTTCTTCAAATTCATATACGATGATTTTATCAATTTTTCTTTGATTAGCTAACAACAAAAGCCATTAATTCTATTTCTGCTTCAGGGGTTTTCAACCTAACATAAGCAAAAGGCTTATTGCAAATGGCAAGATACACGAGGTAATTAACAATAATTTTCATTTAAATTTTTATAGTAAGCGACATTTTAACTTCTTACACTACTATTTTAAACATTAACATCTCATGTTTATATATATATATATTCAATGTTATTTTTGAGGCTATGGGGATCAAATTTCAACTCGGATATGGTTTGTTTTCTTCTTTAAAACTAAAATTGGTTGGCCCTTTTATTTCAGCCGTGATGTTTTTTGAGTTTTTTTCTCACCCAACAATATTCTTAGGCAAGTGAGTAAAAATGTAGTTGTTTCCTCCTCATTGAGCTTTTATGAAAAATAAGAATGTAAAAAAAAAATATATATATATTTAGACTTAGTTTCCTCCTCATTGTCTAGTTGTTTTTATGAGGTCATTTGCTACCTATTTATACAAGTAGACTTAAATCATTTAAAAGTAAAGTATTACTAAAAAAAATTAAGCATTTGCTACCTATTTATACAAACAGACTTAAATAATTTAAAAGTAAAGTATTGTTAAAAAAATTTAAGCATGTGCTACCTATTTATACAAGCAGACTTAAATCATTTAAAAGTAAAGCATTATTAAAAAAAATTTAAGCATCAAAAGTTTTAATCAGAGTTATACCGCCTACAATAGCATAAGCATAAGTTGTGTGAAACTCTTTGTCTCCATCAAGTTATTGCTATTTGGTGGTGAGGGAGCTTTGACTTGACAAGGTGATATTTGAAATTGACTCAAAAGTTGTTGTGGTTAGTTCCTACTAATTAAACTCAAATGTTACTAAATTTGGTGTTACTATACTCTGATTGAATGACTCTTATTTTCTCACAAATTAAAACTCTAGATCAATTGAGTTTGTTAAAAAGCAGACAAGCATTTGCTCTGCTCACATCCTAGATATACTCTTGTGACATGAACATTATTCAATAGAAGTGCATAACATTATCAAAAAGTGCATAACAACCAAGCTAGAAGTGGCCATAATATTTTGAAATGAGCCGAGTCCAATAGTCTTATTACAGAGTCAGGTCCAACAACTAAACTCAAAAGAAAACAAAAACTTATAAAGAAAATAGAATTAAGAAAATGTACCTCTACGAAAAGTATTTCTTTATGAATTGTTTTAGTTTTTATTATACATGCACTTTTTGACTTTGGTATTGTATTGTTTTTCAAAATATAATATATTTGTTGTCTTTTTTTACTTGTTAGGCTTATTTTACATGCACATAAAGTTGATGATTTATTTGAAAGTCTTGGAGGAGAATCGTATTAAAAATTATGAAGTAGATGAAAATGAAAATATAGAAATTGTTAACCCCTCAAAGAATATAGTTGAAGTGAAGACAAAAAGTTGTGAAGAAAATTTTCCGCTATGCGTCTAAATAAAGTGCCTTCAAATATTGTTATATTATCCCGTGGAACATTATGCAGGGTTATCTTGAGGGAATACTTCAATTAGGGAATTAGGGACAGTAAATGAAGTAGTTGGAGCTTTAAACGACGCTCAATTCTATTTCAAAAAGCGAAAAGTTATATTGGATTTACTTCATTTACCTATATTTGCATTGACTTTTTCTTTAATGTTGGGTTAATTATAAATTTTTAAGTCTTGATTTATAATTTTTATAAATTATTACTAATTTATCATTTTTGTGTTATTAGGAAAAATGTTTCTTAAAACAAGTCTCTCAGCGTAAAACAAAAAGATCCAAGTTCTACATTAAGTTGCCCCAAAGAAGTAAATGTTGGTGAGAACAAAAACGACAGATGATGCAAAAGCACCATCTCTTCAATGTGTTGGCATTGTCTTCCTTTAAAAGTGGTAGTGTCCGGATTAATGAATGTATTCAAGAACTTGAAATGAGGAGTATTTCCGTAGGCAACTTTCATTATGCGTACAAAATCAACTAGGTATGATTTATTTATTTACTGCATAGAATTATTTTTTTCTTTTCATTTCCTAATACCGTTGTCTTTCAGAGTGAAATTCTATGAAAAAAACCAATCAAACGGAAGATGAACCCATAATTCTTGTCTCAATAGTATAACCTTGCACGTTACTCTACACTTAGAGCAACAAAATGCTTTTTCATTTAAAACCTTCACATACTGAACTTCTGATTCTACTTGATAATGTAGAACTTGGCTCTTTTTGTTTTACGCTGAAAGACTTGTTTTAAGAAACATTTTTTCCTAATAACACAAAAATGATAAATTAGTAAGAATGAATAAAATTTATGAATCAAGATTTAAATGCTACAACCATACCCAACAGTAAAGAGAAAGTCACCGCAAACATAGGTAAATGAAGTGAATCGGATATAACTTTTCCCTTTTTGAAATAGAATTGAGCGTCGTCTAAATCTCTAAGTACTTCATTTACTGTTCTTAATTGAAGTATTTCCTCAAGATAACCCTGCATAATATTCCACGGGCTAATATAACAATATTCGAAGGCACTTTATTTAGAGGCATAGCGGAAAATTTTCTTCACAACTTTTGTCTTCACTTCGACTATATTCTTTGAGGGGTTAACAATTTCTATATTCTCATCTACTTCATAATTTTTAATACAATTCTCCTCCAAGACTCTTTCAAATAAATCATAAGCTTTATGTGCATATAAAATAGCCTAACAAGTAAAAAAAGACAACAAATATATTATATTTTGAAAAACAATATAATACCAAAGTCAAAAAGTGCATGTATAATAAAAACTAAAACAATTCATAAAGAAATACTTTCCGTAGAGGTACATTTTCTTAATTCTATTTTCTTTATAAGTTTTTGTTTTCTATTGAGTTTAGTTGTTGGACCTGACTCTGTAATAAGACTATTGGACTCGGCTCATTTCAAAATATTATGGCCACTTCTAGCTTGGTTGCTATGCATTTTTGATAATGTTATGCACTTCTATTGGATAATGTTCATTTATTATTAAAAGGTGGTGGTGGTAGCTGAGTGGCAGTATAGTTTAATGGAGAAGCAACTCCAACTATGTAATTTGTGTCCAACACGCTATGCAGTATGATTTTTTTCAAAGACGGAGACAATAGTTTTTAATTTCTTTAAAACTGGACACACATTCTTTCAGTTCTTATGAAATGGATTCATAATATATAGCTGTGCTGAAAGAAAAATATCCTGGTGTCAATTTAGGTTTTACACCGACTTTTCTTTTCATTTCACATTTTTGCTTTTTCATAGCTGCTACTAATTTTTATTAGTGAGAATAAACCTATTACACCAAAATGACCTAAAATCTTAATCTTTGAAACTAATACACTTATTAGACGAATAACATTGACTATGAACTAAAATAGAGTAGAATAAACCTAATAAAGATCAAAATGGCCAAGAAACTTATTCTATTGAGATTTGTGCACTTATTGCACGAACTTCATTGACTAAGAACCAAAACAGACTAGATTAAACCTAGTTATGACCAAAATGACCTAAAATCTTAATCAATTGAGACATATGCACCAAAATGACCTAAAATCTTAATCAATTGAGACATATGGATTTATTGGACAAAATACATTGCCTAAGAACCAAAATAAATTTGGCTAAACCTCGAAACCACCAAAATGACCTAAAATTTTAATCAATTGAAACTAATACACTTATTCGACGAATATTGTCTATAAACCAAAATAGATTAGAATAAACTTATTAAAGACCAAAATGACCTAAAATCTTAATCCATTGAGATGTATGCAGTTATTGTACGAACTTCGTTAACCAAGAACCAAAATGGACTAGATTAAATCTAGTTATGGCCTAAATGACCTAAATCTTAATCAATTGAGACCTATATACTTATTGGATGAACTACATTGCCTTAGAATCAAAATAGATTAGAATACACCTAGAAAAGACCAAAATGACCTAAAATTTTAATCCATTGAGACTTGCGTTTATTGGACGAAATACATAACCTAAAAACTAAAATAGATTTGAATTAACTTATTAAAGAATGAAATTACCTAATTTCTTAATCAATTAAAAATAATGCACTTATTAGAAGAACTATATTGAGTAAGAACCAAAATGGACTAGAATAAATTTATTAAAGACCAAAAAAATTATTCAATTGGGACTAATGCACTTATTGCATGAACTTCATTAACTAAGAACCAATACGGACTAGATTAAACCTAGTAATGACCACAATGACCTAAAATCTTAATCAATTGAGACTTATGCACTTATAAGACGAACTAGATTACCTAAGAACCAAAGTAGATAAGAATAATCCTATTAAAAAACAAAATTGAAGGGGCAACACAAGAAAGGGGGTTGAATTGTGTTTGACAAGCTTTAATTCTTTTGGCTAATTAGTAGAATAATGAGCAATCAGAGTAAATAAGCAGTGAATAATAAAAGTTAGAGTAAATAAGCAGTGGATAATAAAAGTTAACACCTCGAATTTATACTGGTTCACCTTTAACTAGGCTACGTCAAATCCCTTCTTGTCTTTTCACTAATTCAAACTCCTTTGAATTACAACATCACTAACCCTTCAAGCCAGTCTCTCAAACAACCTGACAACCCCAGACTTTTAAGGAACAACAACACCTTGACTATACCAGCCAAGTCTTCTCCAACAGTCTGTTAACCCTAGACTTTTAAGGAACTTCACAACCTTAAACCTACAAGCTAAGTCTTTTTCTAACAACCTGACAACCTCAGTTTTTAGAAGGAACTTCAACACTATAGGATTTTATACAAAGGATCGAAATTAAAACTGAATAACTACTTCTGAAAAGTTGATACTCACTGAGTAACTCATGAGTTATTTGAAAGATTATTCAATGACAATTTTGTTGATAATTCATATAATCCCTCAAATTCAAAGTATCATATTGGAGTTTTGAAGAAAGACATTGTGAAGAAAGATTTCTACTTATAAATCAAGTGAGTGAGTTTGGGAACAATTTTTGCACCAATTGCAAAGTATTGCATTGTTATTTAGAAGAACACTTCAGTTGGCATTAGAATATGAATTTATTAAAGATAGAAGTAAGGTCGAATAATATTTTGAAAAGGGGAAAGATTTATCAAATTCACTTTATTGCAGTTACATTTTCCTTACAATTAGGTATGATTGTTGTCTTTATACCCTAACTTTTATTTTGTTATTGTTTAACAATTTTTGTGTTATTTACTAGGATATTTTTTTCAGATAGAGTAGATTAAAGTACGGATTAATAAAAATCCTTGAGTGTTGTGTATTCAAAGTATAATTATCAGAGTAAAGAAATAAAACATAAATCATGCAATATTCAAAATCATTTGCATAAATATCATAATCTATAAGACGATAAATTGATTGTCCATCAAGATAAATTGTAAATGAAAACGCCATTTTATTGCATAAAACTTACAGAGATTTACAAAAGAATAAGAAGGCTAAGAGAGATCTTGTATATGAAGAATTTCGCTGATCCCTCTTCCTAAAGAGCTAAGTCCCCTTATATAGAAATGAGGACTGCCGGATTTCAAAACCGGACTTGAAACAAAATATAAAGATACAATAATTCATGGCCGACAAAAGAAAAAAAGGAAACGTTGAAAATGACAAAAGCAAAAGAATCTGGCCTTAAAGCAGGTGGCCGACAAAGAAGAAGGAAAAGCGAACCTCGCTTTATCAAAAGCAGAGATTCCGGACAATAATTCTAATTCTAATAATGACATAATTCCAAAGACTACATAGTTCAAAAGACAATTACATAATAAAATAATTCATTTATCCCTTCAAATCGAAGATGCCGAAACAGTCGTCTTCATTTAGTGGAGTAAGGCTTTGAGATGATTCTGCTGAGTCATCTTCATTATTAATATCTAATTCGGATAATGCTAATTGAAGTTTTTTAAGAAAATCTTTTTTATTGGACACCGAAGATAATTCTGTTAAAAACTTCGATTTCTCAGCCAAAAAGCTTTCTTCTTTTGCAACATCCAATGGTTTAATTGAATATTTGGTATTCTTTGAAAACCAAGCTTGTAATGTCGAAGATTTAATTAATTCAGGACTGAACTTATTCCACCATTTAATGTTAATACATCTCTGAATCCAAAAAGTACGACTTTCTGGAATTGATAATTCTTTCTTGTAAGTCCATGAGGTAATCCAAGATACTCCAAAGGAAGCATGAAAGAATAATTTTTTTAAATAATCAGGGACTTTAATTCCACTACTGAAAGCTTCGAAAGCTTCAGAGGCAAAATCCGGATAGATTTTAATTTCTGGCCCAAATTCATGGAACCATCTAATAAACCAATTTGGAAACTTTAATGGGAAATCCCTTTTAAACCAAATAAACCAAGAATGGTCAAAAGGGTGAATATAGAGCATGTTTGACCATGCATCCATGTAATCATAATAGGAGTAATGTTGTGGGGAAAATTTTCTTGTAAAGCTTTTTAATTTGGAAGGATGAACCTTCCAATCTAAAGGAGATAATATCTTTAATATTTTGAATTTAGAAAAGGTAATTTTATTCTTATCTTCTTTGTCATAAGTATGAGTTATGTCAATGGATTCAGTATCCACCAAAATAAACACATAAAATAATCTTGATTTTTCTAAAGACGAGGGTAAGTAATGGAAGCTAGGAGGGAATTTTTTTTGGATAATTTGCAATAAAGAACCCTCAGTATTATATTCTGGTTCAACCAGAAATAATATTTTCTTGTAATCTTTTTCAAAGAAGGGACATGATAGTGTATCTGGGGGAGTGTAATAAGGTACTTTTTCAGGGGGATTTTGAGTTGAGTTTAAGGTAGTTGGCGTGTTTAAGGAGAAGGTTAATGGTGAAATTAATTTAGAATTAAGGGGTGGCCTAACGGATCTAGGGGTGTAAGAAGTTGATGCAGAAGGGTAATAACAAGGTTAGGCTAATGGGGTTAAAGGAGTATATTTATTTTGTGTTGGTAATGGTGAAGAAGGAGGGGGATTCTGTAATGCTTGCTTCATAGTGATTCCAGTAATGTTTTTCTTTAATGGTTCCTCGAGAGGAGGACCATAGTTATCTTTTGTTTTGTTGCTCATCTTTCGGGTGAGTGCCCTGTAAAAATTCTCTGGTAAGATAATCTGGTAATGAATTCTTTTTCCCTTTAATATGCTCAATGTCAAAATCAAAACATGCTAATAAAGCTTTCCATCTGGCAAAAATATGCTTTGATACCAAATTTTTAACATCTTTTTGTAAAACATCTTTAGCTGCTTTGCAATCAGTTTTTAATAAAAACTTTTTAGAAAATAAATCATCTTGAAATCATCGTTTAATTCATCAGAAAATTTCTCTCCAAATTCTATTGCTCTACTGATTGGTGTAATTGTTCCTTGGTAAATATTAAATCGTAAAAATCTAACATTTACTTGGAATAATTTCATTTTTCTAGCGGATAAAACTAATCCATTATTTTTAATAATTTCAAAGAACTTTGTTAAGTGTTCAAAGTGTTGATTTAATGTTTTAGAGAAAACTAATATATCATCTAGATAAACTATAGAAAATTCTTGATAATCATTTAATATGTCATTCATAATGTTCTGGAACTCACTATGAGCGTTTTTTAATCCTAGGGGCATGACACTCCATTCATAGTGTCCAAAGGGAACTACGAATGCAGTCTTATACTTATCTTGTTCTTTTAATTGGATTTGATAATATCCTGATTTCAAGTCAAACTTAGAAAATATGGTTGAATTAGATAATCTATCAATTAAGTATTTTTTATTAGGTATCAGATATCTAATCCTTTGTAAATCCTTATTTAATGGTTTATAATTAATTACCAATCTCGGAGCACCTCGCTCTAATTCACCAAGATTATTAACATAAAAACCAGTACAACTCCATGGAGATTTACTGGGCCTAATTAATTTTTTATCTAAATATTCGTTAATTTCTTTTTTACAATATTCTAAATACTGTTGATTCATCTGTATTGGTCGAGATTTGGTTGGTATCGTTTTTTCATCAAAATTCGGTTCATAAGGTAATGATACTATATGTTTCTTTCTATCCCAAATGGCGTTGGGATGTTCTGAACATATTTCTTGTTCAAATCGCTGCTGTAATTTAATAATTCTTTGTTTAATTGATTGAGTATCTAATTGAGTTTCTATTCTTTTGTATTGAATTTCTTTTTTGTTCTATTAGATTTATAGAAAATGTTGATAAATCTTGAACAATGTTTAAATCTTTAATTTTTGGTGAGTCTAAAAATTTAATACCAACTTCCTTTCCCAGGGCTCTTGAAGTTATAGCTGTATGGGAAACAGTAAACGGATATAATAATGATAAGAAAGGAGTTCCTAAAATAATTTGTTGATGAATATTTTTAACTAATAAAAAATGTGTTTTATAGCAAATATGATCTCATAGATTTTTGGATCAGTTAATTTATATTGAACTTGTAATTTTTGACCACCAGCGGCACTTATACCTTGTAAAGTTTTTTCGTAAAACTTAGTTGGTATTAATCCTTCCTGGATGCGGTTTAAATCTGCACCAGATTCTATTAATGCTATTAGCTCAAATCTTTGATTTTTAACTAATAAAGTGATCGGACATAACCATTTATGAGTAATCATTCTGCTAATAGTTGCTATATACGCGGGATCTTTTTCTATGATAGGGTTTGTATTGTCTTCCTTAATTTCATTATTTATTATCTGTTTTCCCTTTAATTCTAAATATTTAATTTCTAGCTAATTGTCTTTAGCTTTTAATAATTCTATTTCTTGTTTAATAATAGATATTTCGTTTTGTAAGTCTTTTATTGTAATAGTAGGGGTATTCGTTGATTTAAACCTATTCATTATGTCTTTAAATTCTATCTTTTGAACTGTATTTTTATTTTGTTCTTCCTTTTCTAACATATTTTTAATATGTATCATGAATTCTCCTTTTTTAGAAGGCCACAGCTCAAGAAAAACTCAGAAGTTCAAGTCTTAACACAGCGATCAAAATCATTCACATTCATACTTGAAGTTCTGAAAATCTCTTACAGAATCAGTTTTTAGATAAATTGTTTTACTCTGATATATATTCTGATTTATCTGTAAAGAATCGAATCTCAAACACGAGTTGAGACTTGACATACTCTCACAAAAAACAATCTCATCATCATTGTAAACTCAAACTATAAGAGTTAAAGATAGTTTGGGTGGATTGTAAGAAATGCTATCAAGACAGATAGGTGATTCGATTAATCTGATACCAGGTGGAATCAGATTAATTTCTGTAAACAAAGATCAAGGTTGATATAGGCTAGGTGCTGTAAAACCAGAAGGTTCTTGTTTTAAACACTTAGAGGAAAATCTCACGATTGTGGGGACTCGACGTAGCCCAAGTTGGGTGAACCAGGTTACATCTGTGTGTGGTATTTCTTATCTTTAATCTCCTTATCAAGTTTGATTGTTTTTAAGATTAAAATACAAAACCGTTTTTCTGTTTTACACACTAATCTGAACGTTCTCCATTTTCTATTCAAACCAAGAACTAATCCCAGACCCAGTTTCCCATATCTCCAATTCGAAGAAATGCAGGGTTTGGCATCTAGTTCTTATAGTGGTAATTCAATTATAGAGTGGAACATAGATGGTCATAGTGAACAAAACATATTAAATACAGTTCAAGAAATGACCATGGCAGCTACTGCTTTTAAATCAATAGGAGATAACACAGATAGAAAAGCCGCAATCTTAATAATAACTGACTTTACTGGTCAATTAAAAGGTTGGTGGGATAATATAATTACCCCATCAGAAAAGCATGAAATCTTAGAAGCCAAAAGAATAAATCCTTCTACTGGGCTGGTAGATGGAGAAGATGCTGTTAACACCTTATTATACACCATTACTAAACATTTTATAGGTGACCCCGCTCAAATCCAAGATAGAGCTGCAAAACAATTAGCTAACCTTTACTGCCCAACTATGAGTGATTACCGATGGTATAAAGATATGTTTTTATCAAAACTTTGCAATAGGCCCGATGGAGGAGCCGATTACTGGAAAGAAAGATTTATAGCAGGATTACCGAGCCTATTAGCTGAAAAGGTTAGATTAGCCTTTAAGGCAAAATATAGTGGAATTATACCCTACCCAGTTTTAACCTTTGGTCAGAATTCTAGTCAAGTAATAGAAACGGGGATGGGGATCTGCATTGATTTTAAAATACAAAATAAAATTAAAAATGAATTAACTCAGTAAAAGAGAATTAGGAACTTTTTGCGAACAATTTGGAATTGAACCCATTAAAGCCCCTAGTAAAAAGGTTAAGAAAAATTACAAACAAATTAGTAATAGTAAACCTTACAAACATAAAAAGAAATATTTTCAGATGCATAAACCAGCAGAAAACCCTTATTCGAAACCTTACAAGAAGAAAAATTATCAATCTAAAAACAAAGGAAAATCTGAAGCTAAATGTTTTAAATGTGGTAGATTTGGTCATTATGCTAAAAACTGTAGAGTTAAGCAAAAAATTAATGAGATTAAGGATTTAGAAATAAGTGATAACCTGAAAGATACTTTAATAAATCTTTTAAAAAATATATGTTAAATGATAACTCCTCTGAAAGTGAGTCGTAATCCTCTTCTGAAAATGAGATTAATGAAGTAATATCTAATACTACATCTGAAGATAGTTCAGATCAAGACTATTGTGTAGGTGCTGAATTATGTACTTGCGATAAATGTATTAAATGAAGTAGCAAAATTGATTTATAAGGAAGGGGGGTTTGAATTGTAAATCTCCCTTCTAAAAATTTCCTGAAAAACTTCAGTTTTAAACTCAAGAAAGTTCTTGGTTAAGGAAGCATAAAAATGGAGAACGTTCAGATTAGTGTGTAAAACAGAAAAACGGTTTTGTATTTTAATCTTAAAAACAATCAAACTTGATAAGGAGATTAAGGATAAGAAATACCACACACAGATGTATCCTGGTTCACCCAACTTGGGCTACGTCCAGTCCCCACAATCGTGAGATTTTCCACTAAGTGTTTAAAACAAGAACCTTCTGGTTTTACAGCACCTAGCCTAGATCAACCTTGATCTTTGTTTACAGAACTTAATTTGATTCCACCTCGTATTAGATTAATCGAATCACCTATCTGTCTTGATAGGATTTCTTACAATCTACCCAAACTATCTTTTACTCTTATAGTTTGAGTTTACAATGATGATGAGATTGTTTTTTGTTAGAATATGTGAAGTCTCAACTCGTGTTTGAGATTCGATTCTTTACAGATAAATCAGAATATATATCAGAGTAAAACGATTTAACTAAAAACTGATTCTGTAAGAGATTTTATGAACTTCAAGTATGAATGTGAATGATTTTGATCGCTGTGTTAAGACTTGAACTTCTGAGTTTTTCTTGAGCTGTGGCCTTCCTTTTATAGGCTTGAGAGCATTTAATGAAGGCCAATATAGCCGTTGTTGATGCTTTTGTCTGACTGAACCAGAGGCAAAAAGTAATCCTACTTTTGGCACTTTTTACTTTCTATTCTAGGCTGAGCTGTATTTTGCGTTTTGAATCAAACTATCTTGAACTTTTAATGATCCTCTAATGCTTCTGATAAGAGATAATATTGCTAGTTTGAACTGAAGCTTTGAACCATTCAAAATAGATTGAAAACGATCATGAAAGCTTGATGTAAAGATCTTGTACTGAAGCTTTTAAAACTGACTGGAGATTGATGATCATTCTGGACTTTTTGTACTTTAGGTATCCTTGGAGGCTGATAATCAATCTGGACGTTTTTTAGGCCATATTGGAAACTGTCTTGACTTCAAGATTGTTTTAACAGTCTTGACAGTCATTTCCAGAACTGTCTGGACAGGCATGTTTGAGAGCTTTTTTCTTTCTCAATTCGAGCATCCTCTTGATTTGAATAGATCCTATGTGTTCTCTGCCATGTAGTGATTATATCCATGTAACTTCCAGAGCCAACAACTTCAATTAAGTGTTGGAGAAAGTTTGGTCTTTATGGTGTCATGGTCTGACGAACATTCTCCGTTTTCCAGAATGTGGAGAATGTTCTTCTGCTGCTGTTTTCTTTGATTCTTTTGAAATCTATCTTTGAATTAACACACTTAAAAGCACAGGTTTTTCTTGCTAACATGATCTCGAATGAAATGATGCTTAATTTCAATATGCTTAGATCTAGAATGCTGAATTGGATTTTTAGACAGATTAATAGCACTAGTATTATCACAGTAAATTGGGACATTAGAATAACTTACAGAGAAGTCTTCAAGTTGATTCTTTATCCAAATTACTTGGGAGCAACAGTTTGCAGCTGATACGTATTCAACTTCAGTTGTTGATAGTGCAATCGTGTTTTGTTTCCTACATGACCAGCTGATTAGGGCTTCTCCCAGGAACTGGCATGAGCCACTTGTGCTATTTCTTTCAGTTTTGTCCCCAGCATAATCAGCGTCGCAGTAAGCTACAAGATCAAAATGTAAACCTTTTCTATACCAAAGGCCAAGATCAGTAGTACCAACAAGATATCTAAAAATTCTTTTTACAGCAGTTAAATGAGATTCTTTGGGTGCAGATTGAAATCTGGCACATAATCCTACTGCAAATACGATATCAGGCCTACTTGCAGTTAAATATAACAAAGAACCAATCATTCCTCTGTATTCTTTTTCAGAAACAGATTTTCCATTTTCATCTTTGTCCAATGAAGAAGATGGATGCATGGGAGTAGTCATGATTTTGGCTTCATTTATTTTATATTTTGTTAAAAGATCTTTTGTATATTTTTCTTGACAAATGAAAATGATATCATCATGCTGTTTAATTTGTAAACCAAGAAAGTATCTCAACTTCCCCATCATGCTCATTTCAAATTCACTTTGCATAAGATTTGAAAAGGCATCACACATTTTTTCATTGGTTGAACCAAAGATTATATCATCAACATACACTTGAACTATGAGTAAATCATTTTTATCATTTTTCTTAAAGAGTGTAGTGTCAATGTTTCCTCTAGAAAATCCACTTTTGATTAAAAAAGAGCTTAATCTTTCATACCAAGCTTTTGGTGCTTGTTTCAGACCATATAGAGTTTTGGTAAGTTTATAAACATGGTCTGGTTTTGATTGATTTTCAAAACCAGGGGGTTGTCGTAAATAAACTTGCTCATTTAAAAAACCATTTAAAATAGAACTTTTAACATCCATTTGAAAAAGTTTTATAAGTTTATGAGATGCATATGCAAGAAGGATTCGTATAGCCTCTAACCTTGCAACTGGTGCGAAAGTTTGATCATAGTCAATACCTTCTTGTTGATTGTAACTTTGAGCAACCAGTCTGGCTTTGTTACGAATGACCTTACCTTCTTCATCCAATTTGTTTCTAAACACCCATCTTGTTCCAATGATGGTCTGGTTTTGAGGATCTGGTACAAGATTCCAGACTTCATTCTTTTCGAACTGATGAAGTTCTTCTTTCATTGCATTAATCCAAGATTGATCAACAATGGCTTCTTTGATTGACTTTGGTTCGAGTTGGGAGATCATTGCCATGTTGTTGTTGTCATCCTCTTTGAAAGACATTCTGGTTCGAATTCCATCAGTTGTATTCCCAATAATTTGATCCTGAGGATGATCACTTATTGTTTTCCAGCTTTTTGGAAGAGAATGAAGTGGAGACTGTTTATCAGTCTGGTTTTCCTGGGGAACATTCTGCTGCTGCTGTCCAGAATGTTCTTCTTCTTCATCATCTTTCTTACTCATTTCCAGATCATCAAATTCATCAAATAATACATGTATACTAATTTCAACAACTTTTGTTTTGAGATTAAACACACGAAATCCTTTAGATTCGGTTGAGTATCCCAAAAATATGGCTTTGTCTGATTTAGCATCAAACTTTCCAAGGTTTTCTTTGTTGTTCAAGATGTAACAATAACACCTAAAAATGTGAAAATATGAAATGTTTGGCTTTCTATTTTTCCAGATTTCATATGGTGTTTTGTTGATGATTTTTCTTATTGTCACACGGTTTAAGATGTAGCATGAAGTGTTTATGGCTTCAGCCCAAAAATATTTTTCAACATTTGATTCTTCCAACATTGTTCTTGCCATTTCTTGAAGTGTTCTATTCTTTCGTTCAACAACTCCATTCTGTTGAGGAGTTCTTGCACAAGATAGATTATGAGAAATGCCAAGATCTTCAAAAAAGTTTTTAAAAGAGGCATTTATGAATTCTCCTCCATGATCACTTCTTACAAAAATGATTTTAGAATCTTTTTCATTCTGAACCTTCTTACAAAAGTTTTTGAATGCATCAAATGCATCATCTTTTTGTTTTAAAAATAAGACCCATGTGTATCGAGAGTGATCATCAACAATAACAAAACCATATTTCATTCCACCTAGACTTGTTGTTTTAATATGACCAAAAAGATCTATGTGAAGCAGCTCAAGGACTCTATTTGAGGAAATAAACTCTTTTGGACGAAAGCTACTTTTAACTTGTTTTCCTTTAGCACAAGCTTCACATATTTTATCTTTATCAAAATTGATTTTTGGTAATCCTCTAACAAGTTCTAGTTTTGAAATCTTTCAAATAGTTTTCTTACTGATGTGTCCTGTCCTCTTGTGCCAAATCCATTTATCTTTGTTTATGGACATGAAGTAGGATTCATTAGGTAATTCTTCAAGGTATAAAACATAAAGATTTTTCTTTCTTATACCTGAAAAAATAAGTTCGCCATTTTTGTTTTTAACTTCACAGAACTTTGGTTTAAAAATAACCTCGAAGCCATTGTCACATAGTTGACTTATGCTTAAGAGATTATGTTTCAGACCTTCTACATATTGAACATCAGAAATTTGAACTGAGTTTTTCTTACCAATGGTTCCTTTACCTTTGATTTGAGCTTGGTTGTTGTTACCAAAGGTTACAGAACCTCCTTCTTTCTTTTCAAATGACATGAAAGATCTTTTATCTCTTGTCATATGTCTTGAACAGCCATTGTCCAAGAACCATGGCTTTTTCTTGACAAGTTGAAATCCATTCTGCATAAGATGTTACATTAATTTTAGGTACCCACTTGGTTTTGGGTGCTTGAGAGTTAGTTTCAGGATTGGATTTTCTTTTGAAATAGCATGCTGATTCATGATGACCAAATTTGAGACAATAGGAACATTTAACAGTTGGTCTTGGTGTTGTATTTGAAATCTGAGTTTTCGAAGGTTTGAATCTTGATTGTGTAAAGATTCTGGATTGTTCTCCCTTTTTCAAACTTTCTGAAGAATGTTCAGTTTTTCTTCTTGAACTTTCTCCGTTTTGAGAATAAGCTGGAGAACGTTCTGGTTTTTTCAAAATTGGCTTTTTCTTTTCAAACATCTTTCTGCTCTTAATGTTTTCATCCCGTTTTTTGAAATAGCAAGCAAATTCCAAATGTCCAAGTTTTTTACAGTATGAACATTTTGTTTTTGCATTTTTCGATCTTGCTTTCCGGAATAAAAAAGTTTTCATACATTTTGGTTTTTTGAGTTTGATTAAAACCAAGACCAGCTTTATCAAATATTCCTATTTGTGATCCCATGATTTTCTGAAAGGTTTCAGTGGCTTTTATAAAATTAAGCAAATCAGTTTTCAATATTTCATTTTCAGATTTAAGGTCAACGTTCTCCGTTTTAGCTGCAGAACGTTCCTGACCTTTCTGAATTTCACAACCTTGCTGTTTTGATTCTCTCAGTTCTTGAATGGTATTCTTAAGAATATCAATCATGGCCTGAGCCTTTTCTTTCTCTTCTTTTTCTTTAAAAACTTGTTCTTTTAAAGAACTGCATTTTTGTATGAGAGTGTTCGAATCATTTAGCAAGTTATCAAATTCCTTTCTCATTAATTCACACAGAGAGCAGGGTTCAGAATCTATTACCTCGTTTTCTTCTGTGTCTGCCATCAAGCATATGTTGGCTTCTTCTTCTTCTTCTGTGTCTGATTCTTCAGAGTCATCCCATGTGGCCATCATTGATTTCTTTTTGAAAGGAAATCGTTTTGGTTTATTCTTATTCAATGGACATTCAGATTTGTAATGTCCTAGTTTATTGCAACCAAAACATGTAATCTGGCTTTTATCAACTTCTATTTTGGGATTTTTATTGGGAAATCCCTTATTGATTTGATCTCTCATTCTCATCATTCTTTGTATTTTTCTGATGAGAAGAGCAATTTCTTCATCAGCATCTTCTTGTCCAGTTTCTTCTGGTTCTTCATCACTTTGTAGTATGATGCTTTCTTGAGATGCCTTTAGAGCTACTGCTTTTCCTTTCTTGATAGGTTTATCTTCTCTTAGCAGTATTTCATGTGCTCTTAAAGTTCCTATCAATTCTTTCAGGGGAAGTGTTTCAAGATTCTTGGCTTGGCTTATAGCTGTTACCATTGGTCTCCATACAACTGGAAGACATCTCATGATCTTTCTTACCCTGTCTTGTATTGAATAGGCTTTGCCAAGAGAACGCATTTCATTCACTATTGTTGTGAATCTTGCGTACATCTCATCAATGGTTTCTCCTTCTTGCATCTCGAATAACTCAAATTTTCTTATACCAATGTCTATTCTTGTTTCTTTGACATGGCTTGTGCCTTCATGGTGAGTTTGTAATGTGTCCCATACTTCTTTAGCAGTTGCACATTCGTCTACTCTTTCACTTTCTTCGCTGCTCAAAGCACATGATAAAAATAAATGAGCTTTGGAGTTTAGAAGTACCTTAGCTTTATCATCAGAAGTCCAGTCTGCTTCTTTCTTTTCTGTTGAAGCTGGATCTTCTTGATTCATTCTTGGAACATGATTTCCATTTACTATGATGTTCCACATGCCTGTGTCCTGTGATTTAAGAAACAATTGCATTTTGTTTTTCCAAAAATAATAATCAGTACCATCAAAGAATGGTGGTCTGTTTGAGGATCCTCCCTCAAGAATGTATTTTGCTTTAGACATTTTCTGGATCTTTTTCTCTAACACTGGTTAGGTGTTCTTTTTAGAGACCTTGCTCTGATGCCAATTGAAGTAGCAAAATTGATTTACAAGGAAGGGGAGTTTAAATTGTAAATCTCCCTTTTAAAAATTTCCTGAAAAATTTCCTGAAAAACTTCAGTTTTAAACTCAAGAAAGTTCTTGGTTAAGGAAGCAGAAAAATGGAAAACGTTCTTGGTTTGAATAGAAAACGGAGAACGTTCAGATTAAATTAAGTACAAACTCAATTAAATTAAATAGGTAAAGTACAAACTCAATTAAATTATTCTAATACTATATTAAGTACAATAGCTGACCAATTAGATAGAGTAGAAAATCAACTATCTGTTGGCCCTCCTGTCTCCAAGAAAATAGAATCTTATAAGGATTATCCTATAGACCCTCATTGGCCCATATACAAATTAATTAATGTACCTGAAAAAGATTTGAAGGAAATAAAATTAGGACCTAACAAAGACGAATTAGTCAATGATTTAATCAAAAAATTATATTATATTTCAATTAACGGGAAAGCTCAAATTATTGTTTTATCTAATGAAGAAGATAACATAGAAATAAACCGAATTAGAAGGAACATGGGATATCAAGATAGGACTAGAAGTTATTATCCCAGACCTAGTTTCCCATATCTCCAATTCGAAGAAATGCGGGGTTTGGCATCTAGTTCTTATAGTGGTAATTCAATTATAGAGTGGAACATAGATGGTCATAGTGAACAAAACATATTAAATACAGTTCAAGAAATGACCATGGCAGCTACTGCTTTTAAATCAATAGGAGATAACACAGATAGAAAAGCCGCAATCTTAATAATAACTGGCTTTACTGGTCAATTAAAAGGTTGGTGGGATAATATAATTACCCCATCAGAAAAGCATGAAATCTTAGAAGCCAAAAGAATAAATCCTCTACTGGGCTGGTAGATGGAGAAGATGTTGTTAACACCTTATTATACACCATTACTAAACATTTTATAGGTGACCCCGCTCAAATCCAAGATAGAGCTGCAGAACAATTAGCTAACCTTTACTGCCCAACTATGAGTGATTGCCGATGGTATAAAGATATGTTTTTATCAAAACTTTGCAATAGGCCCGATGGAGGAGCCGATTACTGGAAAGAAAGATTTATAGCAGGATTACCGAGCCTATTAGCTGAAAAGGTTAGATTAGCCTTTAAGGCAAAATATAGTGGAATTGTACCCTACCCAGTTTTAACCTTTGGTCAGAATTCTAGTCAAGTAATAGAAACGGGGATGGGGATCTGCATTGATTTTAAAATACAAAATAAAATTAAAAATGAATTAACTCAGTAAAAGAGAATTAGGAACTTTTTGCGAACAATTTGGAATTGAACCCATTAAAGCCCCTAGTAAAAAGGTTAAGAAAAATTACAAACAAATTAGTAATAGTAAACCTTACAAACATAAAAAGAAATATTTTCAGATGCATAAACCAGCAGAAAACCCTTATTCGAAACCTTACAAGAAGAAAAATTATCAATCTAAAAACAAAGGAAAATCTGAAGTTAAATGTTTTAAATGTGGTAGATTTGGTCATTATGCTAAAAACTGTAGAGTTAAGCAAAAAATTAATGAGATTAAGGATTTAGAAATAAGTGATAACCTGAAAGATACTTTAATAAATCTTTTAAAAAATATATGTTAAATGATAACTCCTCTGAAAGTGAGTCGTAATCCTCTTCTGAAAATGAGATTAATGAAGTAATATCTAATACTACATCTGAAGATAGTTCAGATCAAGACTATTGTGTAGGTGCTGAATTATGTACTTGCGATAAATGTATTAAATGAAGTAGCAAAATTGATTTACAAGGAAGGGGGGTTTGAATTGTAAATCTCCCTTTTAAAAATTTCCTGAAAAACTTCAATTTTAAACTCAAGAAAGTTTTTGGTTAAGGAAGCAGAAAAATGGAGAACGTTCTTGGTTTGAATAGAAAATGGAGAACGTTCAGATTAGTGTGTAAAACAGAAAAACGGTTTTGTATTTTAATCTTAAAAACAATCAAACTTGATAAAGAGATTAAGGATAAGAAATACCACACACAGATGTAACTTGGTTCACCCAACTTGGGCTACGTCCAGTCCCCACAATCGTGAGATTTTCCACTAAGTGTTTAAAACAAGAACCTTCTGGTTTTACAACACCTAGCCTAGATCAACCTTGATCTTTGTTTACAGAAATTAATCTAATTCCACCTGGTATCAGATTAATCGAATCACCTATCTGTCTTGATAGGATTTCTTACAATCCACCCAAACTATCTTTTACTCTTATAGTTTGAGTTTACAATGATGATGAGATTGTTTTTTGTGAGAATATGTCAAGTCTCAACTCGTGTTTGAGATTCGATTCTTTACAGATAAATCAGAATATATATCAGAGTAAAACAATTTATCTAAAAACTGATTCTGTAAGAGATTTTCAGAACTTCAAGTATGAATGTGAATGATTTTGATCGCTGTGTTAAGACTTGAACTTCTGAGTTTTTATTGAGCTGTGGCCTTCTAAAAAAGGAGAATTCATGATACATATTAAAAATATGTTAGAAAAGGAAGAACAAAATAAAAATACAGTTCAAAAGATAGAATTTAAAGACATAATGAATAGGTTTAAATCAACGAATACCCCTGCTATTATAATAAAAGACTTACAAAACGAAATATCTATTATTAAACAAGAAATAGAATTATTAAAAGCTAAAGACAATTAGCTAGAAATTAAATATTTAGAATTAAAGGAAAAACAGATAATAAATAATGAAATTAAGGAAGACAATACAAACCCTATCATAGAAAAAGATCCCGCGTATATAGCAACTATTAGCAGAATGATTACTCATAAATGGTTATGTCCGATCACTTTATTAGTTAAAAATCAAAGATTTGAGCTAATAGCATTAATAGAATCTGGTGCAGATTTAAACCGCGTCCAGGAAGGATTAATACCAACTAAGTTTTATGAAAAAACTTTACAAGGTATAAGTGCCGCTGGTGGTCAAAAATTACAAGTTCAATATAAATTAACTGATGCAAAAATCTATGAGATCATATTTGCTATAAAACACATTTTTTATTAGTTAAAAATATTCATCAACAAATTATTTTAGGAACTCCTTTCTTATCATTATTATATCATACAGCTATAACTTCAAGAGCCATCGGAAAGGAAGTTAGTATTAAATTTTTAGACTCACCAAAAATTAAAGATTTAAACATTGTTCAAGATTTATCAACATTTTCTATAAATCTAATAGAACAAAAAAGAAATTCAATACAAAAAAATAGAAACTCAATTAGATACTCAATCAATTAAACAAAGAATTATTAAATTACAGCAGCGATTTGAACAAGAAATATGTTCAGAACATCCCAACGCCATTTGGGATAGAAAGAAACATATAGTATCATTACCTTATGAACCGAATTTTGATGAAAAAACGATACCAACCAAATCTCGACCAATACAGATGAATCAACAGTATTTAGAATATTGTAAAAAAGAAATTAACGAATATTTAGATAAAAAATTAATTAGGCCCAGTAAATCTCCATGGAGTTGTACTGGTTTTTATGTTAATAATCTTGGTGAATTAGAGCGAGGTGCTCCGAGATTGGTAATTAATTATAAACCATTAAATAAGGATTTACAAAGGATTAGATATCTGATACCTAATAAAAAATACTTAATTGATAGATTATCTAATTCAACCATATTTTCTAAGTTTGACTTGAAATCAGGATATTATCAAATCCAATTAAAAGAACAAGATAAGTATAAGACTGCATTCGTAGTTCCCTTTGGACACTATGAATGGAATGTCATGCCCCTATGATTAAAAAACGCTCATAGTGAGTTCCAGAACATTATGAATGACATATTAAATGATTATCAAGAATTTTCTATAGTATATCTAGATGATATATTAGTTTTCTCTAAAACATTAAATCAACACTTTGAACACTTAACAAAGTTCTTTGAAATTATTAAAAATAATGGATTAGTTTTATCCGCTAGAAAAATGAAATTATTCCAAGTAAATGTTAGATTTTTACGATTTAATATTTACCAAGGAACAATTACACCAATCAGTAGAGCAATAGAATTTGGAGAGAAATTTTCTGATGAATTAAACGATAAAACACAGCTTCAGAGATTTCTAGGTTGTGTTAATTATGTTGCAGATTTTATTCCAAGCATTAGAATTATCTGTATACCTTTATTTAAAAGATTAAAAAAGAATCCACCCCTTTGGGATAATACTATGAGTGAAAGTGTTAAAACTATTAAACAATTAGTCAAAAAATTACCCTGCTTAGGAATCGCAGATCCTAAAGTCTTTCTTATCGTAGAAACAGATTCCTCTGATCTAGGATATGGAGGTGTATTAAAACAAAAATTACCCGAGTCAGAACAGGAACAAATTGTTAGGTATTATTCTGGTACCTGGAATCCGGCTCAACAAAATTACTCTACTATTAAAAAAGAAATTTTAGCCATTGTTTTATTCATCATGAAATTTCAAGATGATTTATTTTCTAAAAAGTTTTTATTAAAAACTGATTGCAAAGCAGCTAAAGATGTTTTACAAAAAGATGTTAAAAATTTGGTATCAAAGCATATTTTTGCCAGATGGAAAGCTTTATTAGCATGTTTTGATTTTGACATTGAGCATATTAACGGGAAAAAGAATTCATTACCAGATTATCTTACCAGAGAATTTTTACAGGGCACTCACCCGAAAGATGAGCAACAAAACAAAAGATAACTATGGTCCTCCTCTCGAGGAACCATTAAAGAAAAACATTACTGGAATCACTATGAAGCAAGCATTACAGAATCCCCCTCCTTCTTCACCATTACCAACACAAAATAAATATACTCCTTTAACCCCATTAGCCTTACCTTCTTATTACCCTTCTGCATCAACTTCTTACACCCCTAGATCCGTTAGGCCACCCCTTAATTCTAAATTAATTTCACCATTAACCTTCACCTTAAACACGCCAACTACCTTAAACTCAACTCAAAATCCCCCTGAAAAAGTACCTTATTACACTCCCCCAGATACACTATCCTGTCCCTTCTTTGAAAATATTATTTCTGGTTGAACCAGAATATAATACTAAGGGTTCTTTATTGCAAATTATCCAAAAATATTTCCCTCCTGGCTTCCATTACTTACCCTCGTCTTTAGAAAAATCAAGATTATTTTATGTGTTTATTTTGGTGGATACTGAATCCATTGACATAACTCATACTTATGACAAAGAAGATAAGAATAAAATTACCTTTTCTAAATTCAAAATATTAAAGATATTATCTCCTTTAGATTGGAAGGTTCATCCTTCCAAATTAAAAAGCTTTACAAGAAAATTTTCCCCACAACATTACTCCTATTATGATTACATGGATGCATGGTCAAACATGCTCTATATTCACCCTTTTGACCATTCTTGGTTTATTTGGTTTAAAAGGGATTTCCCATTAAACTTTCCAAATTGGTTTATTAGATGGTTCCATGAATTTGGGCCAGAAATTAAAATCTATCCGGATTTTGCCTCTGAAGCTTTCAGTAGTGGAATTAAAGTCCCTGATTATTTAAAAAATTTATTCTTTCATGCTTCCTTTGGAGTATCTTGGATTACCTCATGGACTTACAAGAAAGAATTATCAATTCCAGAAAGTCGTACTTTTTGGATTCAGAGATGTATTAACATTAAATGGTGGAATAAGTTCAGTCCTGAATTAATTAAATCTTCGACATTACAAGCTTGGTTTTCAAAGAATACCAAATATTCAATTAAACCATTGGATGTTGCAAAAGAAGAAAGCTTTTTGGCTGAGAAATCGAAGTTTTTAACAGAATTATCTTCGGTGTCCAATAAAAAAGATTTTCTTAAAAAACTTCAATTAGCATTATCCGAATTAGATATTAATAATGAAGATGACTCAGCAGAATCATCTCAAAGCCTTACTCCACTAAATGAAGACGACTGTTTCGGCATCTTCGATTTGAAGGGATAAATGAATTATTTTATTATGTAATTGTCTTTTGAACTATGTAGTCTTTGGAATTATGTCATTATTAGAATTAGAATTATTGTCCGGAATCTCTGCTATTGATAAAGCGAGGTTTGCTTTTCCTTTTTCTTTGTCGGCCACCTGCTTTAAGGCCAGATTCTTTTGCTTTTGTCATTTTCAACCTTTCCTTTTTTTCTTTTGTCGGCCATGAATTATTGTATCTTTATATTTTGTTTCAAGTCCAGTTTTGAAATCCGGCAGTCCTCATTTCTATATAAGGGGACTTAGCTCTTTAGGAAGAGAGATCAGCGAAATTCTTCATATACAAGATCTCTCTGAGCCTTCTTATTCTTTTGTAAATCTCTGTAAGTTTTATGCAATAAAATGGCGTTTTCATTTACAATTTATCTTGATGGACAATCAATTTATCGTCTTATAGATTATGATATTTATGCAAATGATTTTGAATATTGCATGATTTATGTTTTATTTCTTTACTCTGATAATTATACTTTGAATACACAACACTCAAGGATTTTTATTAATCCGTACTTTAATCTACTCTATCTGAAAAAAAATATCCTAGTAAATAACACAAAAATTGTTAAACAATAACAAAATAAAAGTTAGGGTATAAAGACAACAATCATACCTAATTGTAAGGAAAATGTAACTGCAATAATGTGAATTTGATAAATCTTTCCCCTTTTCAAAATATTATTCGACCTTACTTCTATCTTTAATAAATTCATATTCTAATGCCAACTGAAGTGTTCTTCTAAATAACAATGCAATACTTTGCAATTGGTGCAAAAATTGTTCCCAAACTCACTCACTTGATTTATAAGTAGAAATCTTTCTTCACAGTGTCTTTCTTCAAAACTCCAATATGATACTTTGAATTTGAGGGATTATATGAATTATCAACAAAATTGTCATTGAATAATCTTTCAAATAACTCATGAGTTACTCAGTGAGTATCAACTTTTCATAAGTAGTTATTCAGTTTTAATTTCGATCCTTTGTATAAAATCTTATAGTGTTGAAGTTCCTTCTAAAATCTGAGGTTGTCAGGTTGTTAGAAAAAGACTTAGCTTGTAGGTTTAAGGTTGTGAAGTTCCTCAAAAGTCTAGGGTTAACAGACTGTTTGAGAAGACTTGGCTGGTATAGTCAAGGTGTTGTTGTACCTTAAAAGTCTGGGGTTGTCAGGCTATTTGAGAGACTGGCTTGAAGGGTTAGTGATGTTGTAATTCAAAAGAGTTTGAATTAGTGAAAAGGCAAGAAGGGACTTGACGTACCTTAAAACATCTCAATGGATTAAGATTTTAGGTCATTTTTGTCTTTAATAAGTTTATTCTAATCTATTTTGGTTTATAGACAATGTTCGTCAAATAAGTGTATTAGTTTCAATTGATTAAAATTTTAGGTCATTTTGGTGATTTCGAGGTTTAGCCAAATTTATTTTGGTTCTTAGGCAATGTATTTTGTCCAATAAGTCCATATGTCTCAATTGATTAAGATTTTATGTCATTTTGGTGCATATGTCTCAATTGATTAAGATTTTAGGTCATTTTGGTCATAACTAGGTTTAATCTAGTCTGTTTTGGTTCTTAGTCAATGAAGTTCGTGCAATAAGTGCACAAATCTCAATATAATAAGTTTCTTGGCCATTTTGATCTTTATTAGGTTTATTCTACTCTATTTTAGTTCATAGTCAATGTTATTCGTCTAATAAATGTATTAGTTTCAAAGATTAAGATTTTAGGTCATTTTGATGTAATAGGTTTATTCTCACTCATAAAAATTAGTAGCAGCTATGAAAAAGCAAAAATGTGAAATGAAAAGAAAAGTCGGTGTAAAACCTAAATTTACACCAGGATATTTTTCTTTCAGCACAGCTATATATTATGAATCCATTTCATAAGAACTGAAAGAAAGTGTGTCCAGTTTTAAAGAAATTAAAAACTATTGTCTCCGTCTTTGAAAAAAAAACATACTGCATAGCATGTTGGACACAAATTACATAGTTGGAGTTGCTTCTCCATTAAACTATACTGCCACTCAGCTACCACCACCACCCTTTAATAATAAATGAACATTATCCAATAGAAGTGCATAACATTATCAAAAATGCATAACAACCAAGCTAGAAGTGTGGCCATAATATTTTGAAATGAGCCGAGTCCAATAGTCTTATTACAGAGTCAGGTCCAACAACTAAACTCAATAGAAAACAAAAACTTATAAAGAAAATAGAATTAAGAACTCTACGGAAAGTATTTCTTTATGAATTGTTTTAGTTTTTATTATACATGCACTTTTTGACTTTGGTATTGTATTGTTTTTCAAAATATAATATATTTGTTGTCTTTTTTTACTTGTTAGGCTATTTTATATGCACATAAAGCTTATGATTTATTTGAAAGAGTCTTGGAGGAGAATTGTATTAAAAATTATGAAGTAGATGAGAATATAGAAATTGTTAACCCCTCAAAGAATATAGTCGAAGTGAAGACAAAAGTTGTGAAGAAAATTTTCCGCTATGCCTCTAAATAAAGTGCCTTAGAATATTGTTATATTAGCCCGTGGAATATTATTCAGGGTTATCTTGAGGGAATACTTCAATTAGGGACAGTAAATGAAGTACTTAGAGATTTAGACGACGCTCAATTCTATTTCAAAAAGGAAAAAGTTATATCCAATTCACTTCATTTACCTATGTTTGCGGTGACTTTCTCTTTACTGTTGGGTATGGTTGTAGCATTTAAATCTTGATTCATAAATTTTATTCATTCTTACTAATTTATCATTTTTGTGTTATTAGGAAAAATGTTTCTTAAAACAAGTCTTTCAACGTAAAACAAAAAGATCAAGTTCTACATTATCAAGTAGAATCAGAAGTTCAGTATGTGAAGAAGGTTTTAAATGAAAAAACATTTTGTTGCTCTAAGTGTAGAGCAATGTGCAAGGTTACCCTTCACACATGTGTTGGAGATTTGCTTCAAATGCAAATTTCAGAAGAAGAAAAAATGTAAAGAAAGCAATTGAACAGTGTGCCAAAGCCTTAAAATTGTTAAAAGATGATAGTTGAAAAAATCCATTAAGTTGCCCCAAATAAGAAATGTTGGTGAGAACAAAAACAAGAGATGATGCAAAAGCGTCTCTTTAATGTGTTGGCATTGTCTTCCTTTAAAAGTGGTAGTGTCCGGATTAATGAACGTACTTAAGAACCTGAAATGGGGAGTATTTCCGTAGGCAACTTTCATTATGTGTACAAAAATCAACTAGGTATGATCTATTTATTTACTGCATAGAATTATTTTTTTCTTTTCATTTTCTAATAGCGTTTGTCATTCACAGTGAAATTCTATGAAAAAACCAATTAGATGATGATGAACGCATAATTCTTCTCGATAGTTCATCCATACTAGTTGCTAGGAACTCTTTCCTTGAAGACGTGTTTATAAAGGTAAAGATTGCATCAAACAATTGATTGTTGTAGAAAACGAAGGGGACATATTTGCAATTGAAAGATTCTGAGCATAATTTTTGTTATGTTTAGAACAGTTCAATTGCAAATATGTACCTTCAATTTCTACAACAATCAATTGTTTGTTTGATGTAATCTTTATGAACACGTCTTTAGAGAACAAGTTCCTAGCAACATGGATATACTATTGAGAGAAGAATTATGCGTTCATCTTCCATTTGATTGGTTTTTTTTCATAGAATTTCACACAACAGTATTAGGAAATGTAAAGAAAAAAATAATTCTATGCAGTAAATAAATAAATCATACCTAGTTGATTTTGTACGCACAATGAAAGTTGCCTACGGAAATACTCTTCATTTCAAGTTCTTGAATACATTCATTAATCCGGACACTACCACTTTTAAAGGAAGACAATGCCAACACATTGAAGAGATGGTGCTTTTGCATCATCTGTCGTTTTTGTTCTCACCAACATTTACTTCTTTGGGGCAACTTAATGTAGAACTTGGATCTTTTTGTTTTACGCTGAGAGACTTGTTTTAAGAAACATTTTTCCTAATAACACAAAAATGATAAATTAGTAATAATTTATAAAAATTATAAATCAAGACTTAAAAATTTATAATTAACCCAACATTAAAGAAAAAGTCAATGCAAATATAGGTAAATGAAGTAAATCCAATATAACTTTTCGCTTTTTGAAATAGAATTGAGCGTCGTTTAAAGCTCCAACTACTTCATTTACTGTCCCTAATTCCCTAATTGAAGTATTCCCTCAAGATAACCCTGCATAATGTTCCACGGGATAATATAACAATATTTGAAGGCACTTTATTTAGACGCATAGCGGAAAATTTTCTTCACAACTTTTTGTCTTCACTTCAACTATATTCTTTGAGGGGTTAACAATTTCTATATTTTCATTTTCATCTACTTCATAATTTTTAATACGATTCTCCTCCAAGACTTTCAAATAAATCATCAACTTTATGTGCATGTAAAATAAGCCTAACAAGTAAAAAAAGACAACAAATATATTATATTTTGAAAAACAATACAATACCAAAGTCAAAAAGTGCATGTATAATAAAAACTAAAACAATTCATAAAGAAATACTTTTCGTAGAGGTACATTTTCTTAATTCTATTTTCTTTATAAGTTTTTGTTTTCTTTTGAGTTTAGTTGTTGGACCTGACTCTGTAATAAGACTATTGGACTCGGCTCATTTCAAAATATTATGGCCACTTCTAGCTTGGTTGTTATGCACTTTTTGATAATGTTATGCACTTCTATTGAATAATGTTCATGTCACAAGAGTATATCTAGGATGTGAGCAGAGCAAATGCTTGTCTGCTTTTTAACAAACTCAATTGATCTAGAGTTTTAATTTGTGAGAAAATAAGAGTCATTCAATCAGAGTATAGTAACACCAAATTTAGTAACATTTGAGTTTAATTAGTAGGAACTAACCACAACAACTTTTGAGTCAATTTCAAATATCACCTTGTCAAGTCAAAGCTCCCTCACCACCAAATAGCAATAACTTGATGGAGACAAAGAGTTTCACACAACTTATGCTTATGCTATTGTAGGCGGTATAACTCTGATTAAAACTTTTGATGCTTAAATTTTTTTTAATAATGCTTTACTTTTAAATGATTTAAGTCTGCTTGTATAAATAGGTAGCACATGCTTAAATTTTTTTAACAATACTTTACTTTTAAATTATTTAAGTCTGTTTGTATAAATAGGTAGCAAATGCTTAATTTTTTTTAGTAATACTTTACTTTTAAATGATTTAAGTCTACTTGTATAAATAGGTAGCAAATGACCTCATAAAAACAACTAGACAATGAGGAGGAAACTAAGTCTAAATATATATATATTTTTTTTTTACATTCTTATTTTTCATAAAAGCTCAATGAGGAGGAAACAACTACATTTTTACTCACTTGCCTAAGAATATTGTTGGGTGAGAAAAAAACTCAAAAAACATCACGGCTGAAATAAAAGGGCCAACCAATTTTAGTTTTAAAGAAGAAAACAAACCATATCCGAGTTGAAATTTGATCCCCATAGCCTCAAAAATAACATTGAATATATATATATATAAACATGAGATGTTAATGTTTAAAATAGTAGTGTAAGAAGTTAAAATGTCGCTTACTAATAAGTGCATTATTTTTAATTGATTAAGAAATTAGGTAATTTCATTCTTTAATAAGTTAATTCAAATCTATTTTAGTTTTTAGGTTATGTATTTCGTCCAATAAACGCAAGTCTCAATGGATTAAAATTTTAGGTCATTTTGGTCTTTTCTAGGTGTATTCTAATCTATTTTGATTCTAAGGCAATGTAGTTCATCCAATAAGTATATAGGTCTCAATTGATTAAGATTTAGGTCATTTAGGCCATAACTAGATTTAATCTAGTCCATTTTGGTTCTTGGTTAACGAAGTTCGTACAATAACTGCATACATCTCAATGGATTAAGATTTTAGGTCATTTTGGTCTTTAATAAGTTTATTCTAATCTATTTTGGTTTATAGACAATATTCGTCGAATAAGTGTATTAGTTTCAATTGATTAAAATTTTAGGTCATTTTGGTGGTTTCGAGGTTTAGCCAAATTTATTTTGGTTCTTAGGCAATGTATTTTGTCCAATAAATCCATATGTCTCAATTGATTAAGATTTTAGGTCATTTTGGTGCATATGTCTCAATTGATTAAGATTTTAGGTCATTTTGGTCATAACTAGGTTTAATCTAGTCTGTTTTGGTTCTTAGTCAATGAAGTTCGTGCAATAAGTGCACAAATCTCAATAGAATAAGTTTCTTGGCCATTTTGATCTTTATTAGGTTTATTCTACTCTATTTTAGTTCATAGTCAATGTTATTCGTCTAATAAGTGTATTAGTTTCAAAGATTAAGATTTTAGGTCATTTTGGTGTAATAGGTTTATTCTCACTAATAAAAATTAGTAGCAGCTATGAAAAAGCAAAAATGTGAAATGAAAAGAAAAGTCGGTGTAAAACCTAAATTGACACCAGGATATTTTTCTTTCAGCACAGCTATATATTATGAATCCATTTCATAAGAACTGAAAGAATGTGTGTCCAGTTTTAAAGAAATTAAAAACTATTGTCTCCGTCTTTGAAAAAAATCATACTGCATAGCGTGTTGGACACAAATTACATAGTTGGAGTTGCTTCTCCATTAAACTATACTGCCACTCAGCTACCACCACCACCTTTTAATAATAAATGAACATTATCCAATAGAAGTGCATAACATTATCAAAAATGCATAGCAACCAAGCTAGAAGTGGCCATAATATTTTGAAATGAGCCGAGTCCAATAGTCTTATTACAGAGTCAGGTCCAACAACTAAACTCAATAGAAAACAAAAACTTATAAAGAAAATAGAATTAAGAAAATGTACCTCTACGGAAAGTATTTCTTTATGAATTGTTTTAGTTTTTATTATACATGCACTTTTTGACTTTGGTATTATATTGTTTTTCAAAATATAATATATTTGTTGTCTTTTTTTACTTGTTAGGCTATTTTATATGCACATAAAGCTTATGATTTATTTGAAAGAGTCTTGGAGGAGAATTGTATTAAAAATTATGAAGTAGATGAGAATATAGAAATTGTTAACCCCTCAAAGAATATAGTCGAAGTGAAGACAAAAGTTGTGAAGAAAATTTTCCGCTATGCCTCTAAATAAAGTGCCTT
>JBBPBO010001985.1:9819594-9835767 GCA_037974295.1 Cicer cuneatum
TCATTTCAAGTTCTTGAATACATTCATTAATCCGGACACTACCACTTTTAAAGGAAGACAATGCCAACACATTGAAGAGATGGTGCTTTTGCATCATCTGTCGTTTTTGTTCTCACCAACATTTACTTCTTTGGGGCAACTTAATGGATCTTTTCAAATACCATCTTTTAACAATTTGAAGGATTTGGCATACTGTTCAGTTGCTTTCTTCACAATTTTTTTCTTCTAAAATTTGCATTTGAAGCAAATCTCCAACACATGTGTGAAGGGTAACGTTGCACATTACTCTACTCTTAGAGCAACAAAATACTTTTTCATTTAAAACCTTCTTCACATACTGAACTTCTGATTCTTCTTGATAATGTAGAACTTGGATCTTTTTGTTTTACGTTGAGAGACTTGTTTTAAGAAACATTTTTCCTAATAACACAAAAATGATAAATTAGTAATAATTTATAAAAATTATAAATCAAGACTTAAAAGCTACAACCATACCCAACATTGAAGAGAAAGTCAATGCAAATATAGGTAAATGAAGTAAATCCCATATAACTTTTCGCTTTTTGAAATAGAATTGGCGTCGTTTAAAGATCAAGTACTTCATTTACTGTCTCTAATTGAAGTATTCCCTCAAGATAACCCTGCATAATGTTCCACGGGATAATATAACAATATTTGAAGGCACTTTATTTAGACGCATAGCGGAAAATTTTCTTCACAACTTTTTGTCTTCATTTCGACTATATTCTTTGAGGGGTTAACAATTTCTATATTTTCATTTTCATCTACTTCATAATTTTTAATACGATTCTCCTCCAAGACTCTTTCAAATAAATCATCAGCTTTATGTGCATGTAAAATAAGCCTAACAAGTAAAAAAAGACAACAGATATATTATATTTTGAAAAACAATACAATACCAAAGTCAAAAAGTGCATGTTTTTATTAAAACAATTCATAAAGAAATACTTTTCGTAGAGGTACATTTTCTTAATTCTATTTTCTTTATAAGTTTTTGTTTTCTTTTGAGTTTAGTTGTTGGAACTGACTCTGTAATAAGACTATTGGACTCGGCTCATTTCAAAATATTATGGCCACTTCTAGCTTGGTTGTTATGCACTTTTTGATAATGTTATACACTTCTATTGGATAATGTTCATGTCACGAGGGTATATCTAGGATGTGAGCAGAGCAAATGCTTGTCTGCTTTTTAACAAACTCAATTGATCTAGAGTTTTAATTTGTGAAAAAATAAGAGTCATTCAATCAGAGTATAGTAACACCAAATTTAGTAACATTTGAGTTTAATTAGTAGGAACTAACCACAACAACTTTTGAGTCAATTTCAAATATCACCTTGTCAAGTCAAAGCTCCCTCACCACCAAATAGCAATAACTTGATGGAGACAAAGAGTTTCACACAACTTATGCTTATGCTATTGTAGGCGGTATAACTCTGATTAAAACTTTTGATGCTTAAATTTTTTTTAATAATGCTTTACATTTAAATGATTTAAGTCTGCTTGTATAAATAGGTAGCACATGCTTAAATTTTTTTAACAATACTTTACTTTTAAATTATTTAAGTCTGTTTGTATAAATAGGTAGCAAATGCTTAATTTTTTTTAGTAATACTTTACTTTTAAATGATTTAAGTCTACTTGTATAAATAGGTAGCAAATGACCTCATAAAAACAACTAGACAATGAGGAGGAAACTAAGTCTAAATATATATATATATATTTTTTTTTACATTCTTATTTTTCATAAAAGCTCAATGAGGAGGAAACAACTACATTTTTACTCACTTGCCCAAGAATATTGTTGGGTGAGAAAAAAACTCAAAAAACATCACGGCTGAAATAAAAGGGCCAACCAATTTTAGTTTTAAAGAAGAAAACAAACCATATCCGAGTTGAAATTTGATCCCCATAGCCTCAAAAATAACATTGAATATATATATATATAAACATGAGATGTTAATGTTTAAAATAGTAGTGTAAGAAGTTAAAATGTCGCTTACTAATAAGTGCATTATTTTTAATTGATTAAGAAATTAGGTAATTTCATTCTTTAATAAGTTAATTCAAATCTATTTTAGTTTTTAGGTTATGTATTTCGTCCAATAAACGCAAGTCTCAATGGATTAAAATTTTAGGTCATTTTGGTCTTTTCTAGGTGTATTCTAATCTATTTTGATTCTAAGGCAATGTAGTTCATCCAATAAGTATATAGGTCTCAATTGATTAAGATTTAGGTCATTTAGGCCATAACTAGATTTAATCTAGTCCATTTTGGTTCTTGGTTAACGAAGTTCGTACAATAACTGCATACATCTCAATGGATTAAGATTTTAGGTCATTTTGGTCTTTAATAAGTTTATTCTAATCTATTTTGGTTTATAGACAATATTCGTCGAATAAGTGTATTAGTTTCAATTGATTAAAATTTTAGGTCATTTTGGTGGTTTCGAGGTTTAGCCAAATTTATTTTGGTTCTTAGGCAATGTATTTTGTCCAATAAATCCATATGTCTCAATTGATTAAGATTTTAGGTCATTTTGGTGCATATGTCTCAATTGATTAAGATTTTAGGTCATTTTGGTCATAACTAGGTTTAATCTAGTCTGTTTTGGTTCTTAGTCAATGAAGTTCGTGCAATAAGTGCACAAATCTCAATAGAATAAGTTTCTTGGCCATTTTGATCTTTATTAGGTTTATTCTACTCTATTTTAGTTCATAGTCAATGTTATTCGTCTAATAAGTGTATTAGTTTCAAAGATTAAGATTTTAGGTCATTTTGGTGTAATAGGTTTATTCTCACTAATAAAAATTAGTAGCAGCTATGAAAAAGCAAAAATGTGAAATGAAAAGAAAAGTCGGTGTAAAACCTAAATTGACACCAGGATATTTTTCTTTCAGCACAGCTATATATTATGAATCCATTTCATAAGAACTGAAAGAATGTGTGTCCAGTTTTAAAGAAATTAAAAACTATTGTCTCCGTCTTTGAAAAAAATCATACTGCATAGCGTGTTGGACACAAATTACATAGTTGGAGTTGCTTCTCCATTAAACTATACTGCCACTCAGCTACCACCACCACCTTTTAATAATAAATGAACATTATCCAATAGAAGTGCATAACATTATCAAAAATGCATAGCAACCAAGCTAGAAGTGGCCATAATATTTTGAAATGAGCCGAGTCCAATAGTCTTATTACAGAGTCAGGTCCAACAACTAAACTCAATAGAAAACAAAAACTTATAAAGAAAATAGAATTAAGAAAATGTACCTCTACGGAAAGTATTTCTTTATGAATTGTTTTAGTTTTTATTATACATGCACTTTTTGACTTTGGTATTATATTGTTTTTCAAAATATAATATATTTGTTGTCTTTTTTTACTTGTTAGGCTATTTTATATGCACATAAAGCTTATGATTTATTTGAAAGAGTCTTGGAGGAGAATTGTATTAAAAATTATGAAGTAGATGAGAATATAGAAATTGTTAACCCCTCAAAGAATATAGTCGAAGTGAAGACAAAAGTTGTGAAGAAAATTTTCCGCTATGCCTCTAAATAAAGTGCCTTCGAATATTGTTATATTAGCCCGTGGAATATTATGCAGGGTTATCTTGAGGAAATACTTCAATTAAGAACAGTAAATGAAGTACTTAGAGATTTAGACGACGCTCAATTCTATTTCAAAAAGGGAAAAGTTATATCCGATTCACTTCATTTACCTATGTTTGCGGTGACTTTCTCTTTACTGTTGGGTATGGTTGTAGCATTTAAATCTTGATTCATAAATTTTATTCATTCTTACTAATTTATCATTTTTGTGTTATTAGGAAAAAATGTTTCTTAAAACAAGTCTTTCAGCGTAAAACAAAAAGAGCCAAGTTCTACATTATCAAGTAGAATCAGAAGTTCAGTATGTGAAGGTTTTAAATGAAAAAGCATTTTGTTGCTCTAAGTGTAGAGTAACGTGCAAGGTTATACTATTGAGACAAGAATTATGGGTTCATCTTCCGTTTGATTGGTTTTTTTCATAGAATTTCACTCTGAAAGACAACGGTATTAGGAAATGAAAAGAAAAAAATAATTCTATGCAGTAAATAAATAAATCATACCTAGTTGATTTTGTACGCATAATGAAAGTTGCCTACGGAAATACTCCTCATTTCAAGTTCTTGAATACATTCATTAATCCGGACACTACCACTTTTAAAGGAAGACAATGCCAACACATTGAAGAGATGGTGCTTTTGCATCATCTGTCGTTTTTGTTCTCACCAACATTTACTTCTTTGGGGCAACTTAATGTAGAACTTGGATCTTTTTGTTTTACGCTGAGAGACTTGTTTTAAGAAACATTTTTCCTAATAACACAAAAATGATAAATTAGTAATAATTTATAAAAATTATAAATCAAGACTTAAAAATTTATAATTAACCCAACATTAAAGAAAAAGTCAATGCAAATATAGGTAAATGAAGTAAATCCAATATAACTTTTCGCTTTTTGAAATAGAATTGAGCGTCGTTTAAAGCTCCAACTACTTCATTTACTGTCCCTAATTCCCTAATTGAAGTATTCCCTCAAGATAACCCTGCATAATGTTCCACGGGATAATATAACAATATTTGAAGGCACTTTATTTAGACGCATAGCGGAAAATTTTCTTCACAACTTTTTGTCTTCACTTCAACTATATTCTTTGAGGGGTTAACAATTTCTATATTTTCATTTTCATCTACTTCATAATTTTTAATACGATTCTCCTCCAAGACTTTCAAATAAATCATCAACTTTATGTGCATGTAAAATAAGCCTAACAAGTAAAAAAAGACAACAAATATATTATATTTTGAAAAACAATACAATACCAAAGTCAAAAAGTGCATGTATAATAAAAACTAAAACAATTCATAAAGAAATACTTTTCGTAGAGGTACATTTTCTTAATTCTATTTTCTTTATAAGTTTTTGTTTTCTTTTGAGTTTAGTTGTTGGACCTGACTCTGTAATAAGACTATTGGACTCGGCTCATTTCAAAATATTATGGCCACTTCTAGCTTGGTTGTTATGCACTTTTTGATAATGTTATGCACTTCTATTGAATAATGTTCATGTCACAAGAGTATATCTAGGATGTGAGCAGAGCAAATGCTTGTCTGCTTTTTAACAAACTCAATTGATCTAGAGTTTTAATTTGTGAGAAAATAAGAGTCATTCAATCAGAGTATAGTAACACCAAATTTAGTAACATTTGAGTTTAATTAGTAGGAACTAACCACAACAACTTTTGAGTCAATTTCAAATATCACCTTGTCAAGTCAAAGCTCCCTCACCACCAAATAGCAATAACTTGATGGAGACAAAGAGTTTCACACAACTTATGCTTATGCTATTGTAGGCGGTATAACTCTGATTAAAACTTTTGATGCTTAAATTTTTTTTAATAATGCTTTACTTTTAAATGATTTAAGTCTGCTTGTATAAATAGGTAGCACATGCTTAAATTTTTTTAACAATACTTTACTTTTAAATTATTTAAGTCTGTTTGTATAAATAGGTAGCAAATGCTTAATTTTTTTTAGTAATACTTTACTTTTAAATGATTTAAGTCTACTTGTATAAATAGGTAGCAAATGACCTCATAAAAACAACTAGACAATGAGGAGGAAACTAAGTCTAAATATATATATATTTTTTTTTTACATTCTTATTTTTCATAAAAGCTCAATGAGGAGGAAACAACTACATTTTTACTCACTTGCCTAAGAATATTGTTGGGTGAGAAAAAAACTCAAAAAACATCACGGCTGAAATAAAAGGGCCAACCAATTTTAGTTTTAAAGAAGAAAACAAACCATATCCGAGTTGAAATTTGATCCCCATAGCCTCAAAAATAACATTGAATATATATATATATAAACATGAGATGTTAATGTTTAAAATAGTAGTGTAAGAAGTTAAAATGTCGCTTACTATAAAAATTTAAATGAAAATTATTGTTAATTACCTCGTGTATCTTGCCATTTGCAATAAGCCTTTTGCTTATGTTAGGTTGAAAACCCCTGAAGCAGAAATAGAATTAATGGCTTTTGTTGTTAGCTAATCAAAGAAAAATTGATAAAATCATCGTATATGAATTTGAAGAAAACATAAAAGAGTTCAATAAATTTTATTAGTATATCACAAAGACTTATTTTTTTGAAAGTCAAATCAAATTATATTTCAAGCTCTGTTGAAATGTTTTGAACATCCTTTACTATCTAATATGTTTCATAATTCATTTTAATTTCAAGCAAGTAAGAAAAAACTATTTGGGTTAAAAAAAAAAAAAAGACAGTGACTTTGTTTTGAATGAGTGAAGTGAAAAAACAAAAATTGAGTAACGGTAGACTTTATTGCAAATTATCCAAAAAAATTTCCCTCTTGGCTTCCATTACTTACCCTCGTCTTTAGAAAAATCAAGATTATTTTATGTGTTTATTTTGGTGGATACTGAATCCATTGACATAACTCATACTTATGACAAAGAAGATAAGAATAAAATTACCTTTTCTAAATTCAAAATATTAAAGATATTATCTCCTTTAGATTGGAATGTTCATCCTTCCAAATTAAAAAGCTTTACAAGAAAATTTTCCCCACAACATTACTCCTATTATGATTACATGGATGCATGGTCAAACATGCTCTATATTCACCCTTTTGACCATTCTTGGTTTATTTGGTTTAAAAGGGATTTCCCATTAAAGTTTCCAAATTGGTTTATTAGATGGTTCCATGAATTTGGGCCAGAAATTAAAATCTATCCGGATTTTGCCTTAGAAGCTTTCGAAAGCTTTCAGTAGTGGAATTAAAGTCCCTGATTATTTAAAAAATTTATTCTTTCATGCTTCCTTTGGAGTATCTTGGATTACCTCATGGACTTACAAGAAAGAATTATCAATTCCAAAAAGTCGTACTTTTTGGATTCAGAGATGTATTAACATTAAATGGTGGAATAAGTTCAGTCCTGAATTAATTAAATCTTCGACATTACAAGCTTGGTTTTCAAAGAATACCAAATATTCAATTAAACCATTGGATGTTGCAAAAGAAGAAAGCTTTTTGGCTGAGAAATCGAAGTTTTTAACAGAATTATCTTCGGTGTTCAGTAAAAAAGATTTTCTTAAAAAACTTCAATCAGTATTATCCGAATCAGATATTAATAATGAAGATGACTCAGCAGAATCATCTCAAAGCCTTACTCCACTAAATGAAGACGACTGTTTCGGCATCTTCGATTTGAAGGGATAAATGAATTATTTTATTATGTAATTGTCTTTTGAACTATGTAGTCTTTGGAATTATGTAATTATTAGAATTAGAATTATTGTCCGAAATCTCTGCTTTTGATAAAGCGAGGTTTGCTTTTCCTTTTTCTTTGTCGGCCACCTGCTTTCAGGCCAGATTATTTTGCTTTTGTCATTTTCAACCTTTCCTTTTTTTCTTTTGTCGGCCATGAATTATTGTATCTTTATATTTTGTTTCAAGTCCGGCTTTGAAATCCGGCAGTCCTCATTTCTATATAAGGAGACTTAGCTCTTTAGGAAGAGGGATCAGCGAAATTCTTCATATACAAGATCTTTCTAAGCCTTCTTATTCTTTTGTAAATCTATGTAAGTTTTATGCAATAAAATGGTGTTTTCATTTACAGAGTATATTTGTTATATTATACCGATCTAACAAACATTTTTTTAAAAAAATTCCCCTAAATTAACCAACAAATTAGAAAAACAGGCGCGACATCCATTTTTCTTCCTTTCCGTGAATTGTTAGAACGAGAGCTTCATGGCAAAATTCATTCTTCAGCGAACTCCTTCAACCCGAAATCTATTACATGCCATCCTTTAACCCGAAATCTTTAGCTTCCAGTCTTCCTTTTGTTTTTACTCCCTCCTTCGCAATCAACAGGTAAATTTGTTTTCCTCTAAATTATGTTTTCACTCCCCTCCTTCACATTCAACACCTAAATTTGTATTCCCTTACATTCTGTTTTCCCCTAATTAGGCGTGGTACACGTATGTCAAAGTTATTCTATTTTCCCCTAAATTTTATGTAACGCCTAATCGAGAACTAGAATAATGCCTGCAACCTTCAACGCCGACGACAAGTTGGTTTGACGCGACGTTTTTCTACTTCTGCGACAACGACGAGTTTTCTTTATCTTCCATTTGTCAAGAAGCGTTTCCATCGAGAAGTGTCAATTTCTTTCCCTCTGTAAGCAAGTGTTTGTTGCTTTCTCTGGTAATTTTTTAATTACTTAGCAATTTCAAATTGTCTCACTGTTAATTGTTCTTATTATTATTGCTTATGGTTTATCATTGGATTTTATTTTTAATTTAGGGCTAACGAGGAACCTCTGATTGCTTATATTATTATAGCCTATAGGAGGTGAATTAGATTTGAGGTGATGTTATCTTGGTTTTATAGGTAATCAAGGATTCGAGATACCTTTGATTAGTGTTTAACAAACTTGTTTTATTGCCATTGCCATAAATTGTATCTGTGTGATTATAGCTTAGTTTTAAGATTCAATCTTGAATTAGATACTCTGGTTTCAATGTTATTATTATTTTTACATTTGTGGTATGTTTTATACACAATTGAATGGGGTTATTTTTTTTTATTTAGTTGGTGTCATTAGGCTCATACTAAATTCTTACTAGCAGTAGCATTCGTTGCTCAGATTATGTATATAGGAGTAGAACTTGCTCAAATTATGCCATAAGAACAATGTTACTTTAGCAAAGTAGTAGGATACTGTGAAACTCACCATATTTCATAAGTAGGAGAAAAGGAAAAAAATGCAAGAGGGACTCAAACAAAAATAGAGCAAGAACAAAAATTTCCACTAACCAAGAACGCATAATCTGACAATTATTTATATTTTTGTTAGTGTTTTACTGTTTTTGAAGCTTACCTAAATTGGCTTCGTCCATAGATGGTGGTCACTACTTCATTTTTTAAGCATGAGTCATTTTTTTAAAGTTGTTTGAGATCCATTGGTTAAAGTTGTGAATCGTAGGTAGTATATCCTGGCTACAATTATGGGATTTCACTATAAAAAGCGTGAGGGTATTTTTATGAGTGGAGAAATTGTAATGAAGGTCCAATTAAGCACTGAAGTAGCAGAGGAGTATAGTAGTTTTTTTTTTTTTACAATATTGATGATCTATGAATTAAATAAATCATTGGTAATGCTGATATGTTATGTGGGAGACAATTGATAGTTTAAAAATAGAAGTGCAATGGTGCATGTGTGGAGATTACAAGTTTGGATCCCATGACAGAAAAAGAGTGCAACAATTTTGGTAACAAACACTAAACTCAACATTAGATACTTTAAGCAAAAAACTTTATAAGACCAACAGATTATGAATAATGGACTATAAAATGATCATTAAGCAAAAAACTTCATAAGACCAACAGATTATGAATAATGGACTATAAAATGATCATTTTGCTGTCATATATGTTAAAAATAACAAGACTAAGTAAAGTACCAAGTTATACGACCAAACTAGAATTCCAGCGAATATTGAACTAATATGACACAAGTACCAAAATCAATTAGAAAGCTTAACTTTAGAAATGTAATTATTTTTCGAAACATAGTAGATACTGAGACGAAGCATTCTCCTACAACTTTCTTATATCATATATGATGTTTCTAAAAAAATTAAGCTCATTTAGATTACTAGATTTGAAAGTTAGTGTTTGGCTCATTGCCTTTTCTTCCATTTATTCAGGGCATATTTTGATTTACATTCATTTTAGCAACTGTATATATAAGAAACCGAGAGCATATGGGTGGGATTGCATCTTATCATTTCATCTTCAGTTCTTATCATTTTGATAAAGCCTTGTTGCTATAAATGGAGTTACTTTACATATTTCGGAGGTATTGATGGATTACATTCGCTGTTTGAATTATTTTTTCATAATTAAACATTTGGTTTTCTTTTCATTTACTCTATCTAAAGACTTATGTGATAGTTATAGTTTATAATTATATATAATAAACAACTAAGTATTAGTGATTATGATAAAGAATTTACAATCTTATGTTGAAACTTGGATTGCTATTTGAGTAAAATTTAGGGGAATGGTCTAAAAGTTTTTTTCTTTCTCTTTCTCCTTTAACTTTTACATGTTAAGTTCTCTGTTGTTATTTAATTATAATGCTATTAGAATGTGTGTAATCAAATTTATGATTAAGTTAATTTAAGAGAACCATCGTATAAATAAGAAAAAAAATAATTGTTGATCAAGCTTTCTTCAAAGGTGCAAATTTATCTTTTGTTTACCAAAGATTAACCATCCTAAATTTATGATTTCAACGAATTAATACAAGTAACTATTTTTTTTTCAAAATGTATGAACCAGGCAGATACACAGGTTTTAACTAGTACATTTACAAAATTTAAAAATAAAAAATATTTGTATGGAGGCTAAAAATAAGTAGACGAAAATTAATGTATTGAGGCTAAAAATAAAAAGAAAAAAATGATGTATTTTAAGATAAAAGTTAGTTAACGATTAGTTTTTTCCATGCTCCCAACTTTAAAGTAACACTTTTGCTACCCACACTCACCAAAACTTTTTTAAAATCAAAATTCCGAATATACACTTCTGTATTTTTAAAACTAATTCATCTCTCTCTAAATTTAATTCCCAGACTCCATAACCTTCATATGAAAATCATCAATCTTCTTCGAACACTTTCAATCATCGTCATCTTCACTATCACATTTTCAACAATTAAGTACAATGTTGTTTTTTTGTACACTAATGTTGGGTTTAAAAAGTTGCAAACCTTTTACGTACGTGAACTCAATTCACGTAAGAATATGAGATTTTGAAAACCAGTTCACGTAAGGAGCTGAGTTTACTTTGAGTTCACGTAAGGTTCTGGAATCAATATTAAATTTCATACATCATCAATTATTTAATTTACAATAAAATCATTTATAGTTTCTGGAAGTATCTACAACCAATGTTGCATGCGATCATTGTAAATAAACTCCAATTATCATGTTTCTTGAGTGCAATACTTTTTCCACAAATTACTTATTGGTGACATATGAGAATCAAGTAAACATGTTGAATTTAATAATTTATTAAAAAAAGTTCACAATCTCTAAAGTTCAACAACCAAGAGTTCTTGTATTCAATGAATGGTTGCCAGTTGAAATTGATAAATGACATTATTGACGTCGGTCCAAATGGTAATTGTGAATATCGTGCAGTTGCAGCTTTCACAAATATTTTTTCCCCTAGGAAGCCCACCACCAACATCTACACAGATCATCGTATAATTGTCATAGCATTTGTTAACAATTGTCATTTCGTGCAGGTATTAATAGTTTAATAAATTATTAAATAGTTTAATAATTGTCGACTTTTTTTAATAGATTAATAAATTATTAAAATCAACAAGTTTACTTGAAGTCTAATTCTCCTATGCCACCAACAAGTAATTTGTGGAAAAATTATTGCACTCAAGAAACACGACAATGGGAGTTTATTTACAATGATCGCATGCAACATTGGTTGCAGATATTTCTAGAAACTATAAATGATTTTATTGTAAACTAAATAATTAATATTGATGACATATGGAATTTAATATTGATTCCAAAATTTTACGATAATTCAGTTCATGTACGTGAACCTGGAGTAAAAAACTCAGATCCTTACGTGAACTAGTTTTCAAAAACCAGAAATGTAGGTGAACAATTCAAGTACGGTTCTAGGGTTTTGAAAACTAGTTCACGTACGTGAAGGATTTGCAACTTTTAAAACCCATCAACAACAGTGTATAAAAAACAACAATAACATTGTACTTACTTGTTGAAAATGTGATAGTGAAGAAATTGTTAAAGATGATGATAATTGTAGGTATTTGAAGAACATAACGATGATTGAATAAGATTGATGATTTTCATGTGGACTTTGATGAAGATTATGGAATTTGAAAATTAGGTTTAAGGAGAGATGAATGAATATGATATAGATGAATTAGTTTGTGAATACAGAAAGGATACATTCGGAATTTTGATTTAAAAAAAAAATAGTGGGTGTAAGTAGCAATATGAGGGGTGTATGAAGCAAAAGTGAAAAAAAATTAACGCAAATACAGAACAATATTACCTTCTTTGGACACTTTAACCACAATAAGAATATGAGATTAATGGGTTATAAGCTATGAATGAATGTTGTGAATTTTGAATGATAATGAGTTATGGTGGGTGAGCTATTAATGATTTTTAGGTTATGTGAGTTTTGGGTTTAAAATGGTGAAGAAGGGGAAGATGTTTAAAAAATTTCTTAAAACTAGAATGGTACATTCGGAATTTTGATTTTTTAAAAAAATTGGTGGGAGTGGGCAGGTGTAGGTAGCAAAAGTGTTAAAGTAAATGCTTATAAAACATATTAAATACCAAATATTTTATAGGCCTAAAGAACACTGAGTTTAGTGGGGACAAAATCTTTCAAGCCTATATCACACTTATAAGATGAGAAATTGATTTGATTTTCTCTTGTATATAATATATTGTGTTTTAATAACAATATATACTGCCACGGATAAATATGTCAGGGAAACACAGAGAAGGGAAAAATACCTGTCCGTCCCTGATTTAACTTGCAACATAGGTGATGGGGAGTCCCCGCAGCGCTTCAAATTCAGTAGATCTGGATCCTGTTGTGTATTACATCTAAATCAAGCAAGATGTCTTTCCCTTATACTTACATACTTTTAAACTTCCTTTTTGAAAGTTGTGAGGTTTGTGGTTATGTATTGGTATATGAAGTTGAGTGAATAGATGAAAGAGAAGGTACTATGAAAGAAGGACAAAAGATGAAATTTTTCACAAATCTTTTGGTTTGGGAATAAGAAAACATATAGTGACGAGGAGGTTAGTGTTTTATTAAACAAACTTTTTTTACATCAAAACATTAAAATATATTTAAAAATATATTTGAGAAAGGGATTAAACCAAATATATATTTTTAAAGCTTGAGGACAAAAACCAAACATGTTTTTCAAAACTAAATAAAGAAAATACAAAGAAATAGGCATAAAGAAGAAGAGGAGGAGTGAGTTCGAGAGAGAAAGAGATCAAACCGTGAAGAAAGGAGGAAGATAGAGTGCAGATCCAGCGCCGGCCGGAATGACGAGGGGTTGCGACGGTAGCTAAGCTAATCGTAGATCTCCGGCGGGTTGTGTGGCGGCGGCTACTGGTTGATATCTTCCTCATTTCAATTATTGGTGTGTTATCTAGTGTATGGAGAGGAAGAAGTATTCTTTCATATTTCCCTTTCTACATTCTTTTTCTGGTTCTTCTCAATTTATATCTCCAATCCACTCATACATCTTTAAGCTTATAATATTAAATTTTTGGCTTTGCAGTAGCGCCTCTCTCTTTGTTTTCAGCTTTGTTGAGTTTTCCCTTTTTCCTAATACAACTGTAATCTTCACCAACAATACAAGCAAGCAAAAAGTTCAAAGATTCTTTTCTCTTTTTATCTCTGCATTCTGTACAGCTCCATACCTTCTGCCGTTTGGATTCAGACTATCTGACGTGTGAACTGCACTCTACCGTTCAGTCTACTTGGTTCATTGAGTACATAAGCCACGTGTACAAGTCCTTATTTTATTTTATTTTTGCTCAAAACTGAACTATAAAAAATAATTTTTTCTTTTATAAACAAAGGAAAAAAAGTAATATTTATTTTTTATTTTCTGAAAAAAAATAACAATGATTGAAACTGACATTAAAGAATAGTATGTAAACAAAACATAAAAAGTACATATTTGCAATTTTGCTTTCTAATCTCAGTCATTTTGTTATGGATATCATCTAATCTAATTTAATTATTTTGAACTACATTTTATTCATACATGTAGGACAGGAATGCCGAGTTTATAAGGTATAACCTGAAGTACTTCGAAAATTCAAGGGTCCACATGAGATTTTCAAAGGCATAATGAATTTCGAAACAAATTAAATTATTTAAAGGTTTATTTAACGTGAATCTCTTAAAAAGAGTTTAAGGATAGACCTTTTATATTTTTAGTAAATCATGATTTATAATAATTAAAATTTAAGAACAAATGCGTTAATAGCCACTAAGCCATAATAATGAAAAGTGGTTTATTCTCTCACTTTCAATTTTTGTTAAGAGACGATCATTTATTGAAATTGTTAAAATATATCGATATAATTCAAATTTAAAATAAAATATAATAATATGTGAACAAATTAATAATATTCATATTAATAGCATAAAATGACAACATATTTACAAATAAAATGGTGGGAATAGTCTATCATAAAATTTTTTTCTGGTCTGGCATGACCTTTTTTAAAGTTTAGTTTGTTCTAAAAGCCTATTTCACATTACATCATTTAAATAGTATATTTTATATTTTTTTAAATAGGTTAAACTAGACATTTATATACAAGAAAAACTAATAAAATTATATTTTTTTTATTCAACAAATACTAAGTTACTAACAAATAACAATGTTAATAAATAAAAATTATATATATAGATTGGTCTATCAGGCCTAATAGACTTTTTTATAAGTCGGATATTGACTTATTTAAATTAATAGGCTTTAAAAAAAATACGAGTCTAATCTTTTTATTAAACAGATCAAGTCAAACTATACTATAAGTAAATCAGACTATAGACTCCTAACGGACGGTATAGCCTATTCCCACCTCTGCTTACAAATATGACAAAATTAAGTGTTTCAAATAACTAAGTCATCGGCTTTATATCGTGGATTACATCAAAGTCATTGATTAAAATATGTAATACATCAAAGTAACTATGTTGATTTGAATCAAACGAACACCACACCAAGATGAACAGAAATACCATAAAACACCACATTTAAACGACGACGAAAGCACAAAAAAAAAAAATTGTATTTAATCCACTTAATTAATTAAAATGAAGGAAGAAAATAATTTTGAGGAATAATTCAGAATCAAAAAATTTCATAAATCACTCATCTAATAGAAGAAGAAGAAACTTAAGTTTTATACACTCCAATGTTTTAAAAAGCATTCAAATACATGTTGGATCGACCAAATTTATATTTAAATGTATATTTTACACCATAATAAAAAGTAATTTTTTTTAAAAGGCAAAATTTCATTTAGAAAAAAAAGCACAAACCCAACACAAGGTGTGTAGGTATATATGCTTTCAAGAGTACAGTGCAAAACACAGCCATAATCAATATAAAACAAACACACGACTCAATGTCCCACAAATAAAGGAGACCCTATATGAATCCAAAGCAAGATAGCCTCTCTCAAGATAGAACAACAAGCTACAATACCTCCAACTACCTAACCCAAACACCACCGTCTAAACGACTGCTGCGGTAAAAACCACATGCAAAAATGTGCACTCAAGAATATCACCCTATTCTTCGACTTCAAAAAAGTCAAGAATTGAATTGAACAATAAATGAATTGATTGTATAAATACTTTTTTTATATAATTTATGCTTGTTATTTTTATTATAAATATTGCATTATGTATATTATATATAAATAGAAGAGTTTCACATAGACTTTATGCCCGCATAACCTTTTTAAGTAAATTGGTTTTCTAAAAAAAAACTCATGTCTATAATTTTTACTAAACCGGTGACCGTAAATTCCTGTGGTGCAGCCTATCTATTATCAAATCATATTATAATACTGATTTGTTAGGTTAGTTCCTAAAATATGTAGTCATTAATATCTAATATAGGAAGATGTGATATATAAAATGAAGGTTAAATAGCACTCATGGTCTCTTAACTTAATTTCAGTTAACGTTTTAGTTTTTTATCTTTTTTTTTTCGGTTTGATCATTTATTTTAATTTTAAGTGACAATTTGATCTTTTATGTTTTAAAATGTCAACAATATTATCCTTTTTTTTACAAAAATTTATTAAAATTTTCAACAAAAACCCATAAAATTAATTATATTTTTTCTTATAATATAAATTTCATCAGATTTGTAACTCAAATCTGCAAATAAACTCATATTTTCATTCTTTATTTTACTTAACATTAAAATAAATGACTAAATCG
>JBBPBO010001985.1:9835973-9886865 GCA_037974295.1 Cicer cuneatum
AAAAAAAAAAAAAAAAAAGATAACTAAAACGTTAACTGAAATTAAGTTAAGGTACCACGGGTACTATTTAGCCTAAAATGAATTAGACCTATAAAACATATACAAAGGCATAATATTGTAATAAACAAAGTCATTACAACACTACTGTTACAATAAATTATATCAAAAACTTGTCCTCCTATGTGAGCATAAAATCAAGTAACTGGTGCACATCATATGAGTCCTTGTCAGAGGATGGTTCAAGATAAGTGATAGGGATTGGGTAGAAAGAACAACACAACACAGCCACAGAGTGAGTATCCATCTTACAACGGTTCTTTCGCAGGTGTACCAGGACCACGGGGATATTTCATTGGGGTGGGACGATCCTTCAGACATATGACAGCAGTACGCTGACCATATGGGCTTTGCGATTCCACTGATCATGAAACATCAACATAAAGTTATTTCAATAAGCTAGCTCATCCACTGTTGTTGAAACAAAAACTCTTGGCATAGAAATAAAAATAGGAATAACATAATGGTATAGCCAAATTATAATTTCTAAAAATGCCAGGGAAGATGATACCCATATGGCCTTTAAATCCAAATATAATCAAAATCAAACAGCAGGCAGGGGAATCTTCTTATATGACTCTAAAAGAAGACCAAGGAAGGGAGCTAAGGTTGATGCTCTAAGCGATTATGAATTTTACTCATTTAGGAGAGCATAAGAAATGTGTATTTATGGTTGATAGGCTTTTCTTTAACTAGGAATAGATTGTTTATAGTTTTAAATTTTTTAACAACTAAAATTTCGTTATATAATGGATTAAGGATTATGAGTTTCTTTCCTTAAAGAAGAAATAAAGGTATTTTGAACTTCGCCTATGAAATACACCAACAACAATCAAGTCTTATCCCACTAAGAAGAGTCGACTGTATGGACCAAACGAAGTCACAACGTTCTAGTATATAACATATATCTTTTCAGCTCAATAATCTTTTATTCTTTGTGTTTTCTAATAGTTTGACTTTCTCTTATAGTTTTTCTAGGTCTTCCTCTACCTCTAGCGATTTGACTACATTTCATTTGATCTACTCTCCTTACTACAAAATCTAAAAGTCTCCTCTCCGCACGTCCAAACCACCGAAGCTGAGTTTCTACCATCTTTTCTACATGAGAGAGTAGGAGATACCAATCAGTGTTGTCAAATTGCAGCCATGACGAATATTGGTGGCGGAAAATGAGCAAACTGCCATACAAAGTTCATGGCGTGGCGGGTTTCACATGGCGGCCGCCACAAAGGTAAAGGCCATGACGGCACGACAGGAAATGGTGGAAAAAGCGGCGATATTGAATAAAAAAACGTAAAAAGTTTGGACTTTGGTCACGCAACTTGACCTAACCCGAGCCCAAATGGATTAAAAATTGGAAACCCTAACACAACACGATTCTTTTTCTTTTCTTTTTCTCTCAGTTTCCATTTCTTCTCCTCTGCTTGTGAGACCTACTGCGACTGTTCTTCTTCCTTCTGAGGGTGTGACTCTTTTCTTGCCTGCTCTGTTTTTTTTCCCTGAAAGTGCTGCTCTGTTTTTTCTTTCTGAAAGTTTTGCTCTGTTTTCTTGCTTTTCTATTTTTGTTATCTTATATTTTTTTTTTTGTTTATTCATATATAACTCTTTTATTTATATCTTTTTTTTATGTTCTGCTTAATTTTACGTCATATGGATCTTTTTTTTCCTTTCTATATCTACTCGTTCCTTTTCCATTTTTGTATATTTATTTTTCTATCACCTATTTTATTCACTGTTTTCAAACTTCTATCTATTTTATACACTGTATTATTTTCTTAAAACATTTTTATATCTTTTATTCACATTTTTTTATTTTGTTTTCATGTAGAGATGTTTACTAGATGTTTGCATTGTTGTTTTATAATTTTATTGTTATTTTGAAGTCTTGAATTTGATGACAAGTGAGTTTAGTTCGTTTATGACCTAAAATTATCAGTGATCACCAATGTACCTTGATCCACAAGCAGACTTTTACAGTTTACTGATGTGTGCATCCACAAGCCATTGGGGCAGCATTAACCATCGTCACCACTAGTATTGACTAAATTCCCTAGTGTTTTCCAGTAAAAAGAGACATCACTCACTAAGCTCCACATCATTCAAACAAAAGGGTGCGGAGAGGGGAATCAAATCATTGAAAATTGATGTTACAGCTTAGGCTTGTCATATAATTCACAAATTTGCATGATATGGTTAGCACTATCTGACGAGGAAGTTATAAATCTCTCGACTTAACTTAAAATATAAATATTAAAATCCTATATTCACACGAATAGAAATGTATGTTTCATCTCAGAAAATCATATCAATTTGATTTTTTTTAAGAAAAAAACTCAGTACAAAAGTATATATTGCAAGAGTTAGGTTTGAAAGTTTAAACTGTGTACCTGAGCATACTTGCAATAAAGATGCACCCATTTTCTTGATTGCGCTTTCAGCTTTCTTAACTTCATCCTACCCGAGTTCATCACACAGGAAATTAATAGATGGTTCACAATTTCAAATCCGTAGGATATTTATAGAAAAGCCACATAATAATTTTAGAAGACTTGATATGTACTTATAATTTGAAAAAACAAAAAATGATACGACTTAATTTTGATCTATGGTTGGTGTATAGTTTCTTACATTAACATCCAATCATACGTCAACAAATAACTGAAAGAGATTGACTATCGCAACCACTACTAGGAAGTCTAGCTTTTTAATGATGTGCCAGCCAATCATTAAATGATAAAGTAAAAAACTTTGCAGTTTGCGCTGATAGTGGATCATATCCTTGATGAGAATCAAATCATCTGTCCCAGACATCTTCAATCCATGATGAGAATCAAATCATCTATCCCTGTTTGTTGTTTTCTTCCCTATCCCTTCAATAGAAATATGACACATTTGCAGGAAAACTAGCAACTATGAGAGAAAATGTGGTCCCTCAAAGGAGAGAAATTTTTTGTTCAGCATCATTTTTCAATTGAAGAAACAGGAAAAGAGACGTGTGAATAAGAAAGGAGATTTGAATTCTCGTTAATAACCATGGTTCAATACTCAAGAGAGGAAATTTCGTATTTTTAGGTAAATAAAGGCTTAACAAGTCATTAAATAGATCCAATCCACTCATATCAGGACAGTTTGCAGGCAATACGGTGTTTCCATGACTGATCATTAAATTATAAGTTAAAGAAGTTCGACAGCACCAGCCAATGAAATAGTTGACAGTATAACGGACTAGACCGGATTAGCCAGTCTGATCTAATTTTCATATTCTCAAATATTATTTTTATTCAGAAGATAACTATTAGCCTACTCTGTTTTCTCTTTTCTCAATATTATATTCCTTGCATACTATCTACGAGAATTAAATAACTCAGAAATCTTAATAAGTGCAAATTGTATGTGTTTCCCAGTCTATTAAACCATGAAAGAGACTTCAAACTAGAAGCATGCCCATGCATAATACATGTTTGACAAGTCGTTATTCATATGTTTCAACACAAGTCCCATAGTTCTCCTTCAATATTAACTCTGTTGTAATTTAATGAACACGAGAAGCTTATGATCTTCTCAGTATATGGATTAAAACATTGAAAAAGACTCGGAATGACACACAAATTATCCACATGGTTAATAAGATCTGTTACATACCTCAGGATCATGACCTTTGGCAGCAATAAACAATCCACCAACACGAACCAACGGAAGACAATACTCAGCTGGAAAATAAATAACGAGAAGCAAACACCAAAAGAGAAACAAACAAATCACTTACTGTCATTACGGCAGTAAAGTATTAAATCATCATAAAGTCTCCAATAGTACCTAATATTCTCGTCTCCGCAACTGCCCTGGCTACTGCAATGTCAAACTTCTCTCTGAAGCAAAGATTCTGCCCCAAACTCTGTCCTGCGTCCATTTACATTTTAACAAACACATTGGATACACAAATCAAAATTCCTATTAAAATAAATGGAGTCGTTGTAGTTCTACCTCTGCTCTTCCTCTTACAATTTGAATATTGGAGGAACCAATAACACCAACAACGTGCTCCAAGAAAACGCATCGCTTGTTCATAGACTCTAACAATGTTACATCCCAATCTATTGCATTAAATCACACGTCACAGTGGACTCAATCGAACAATAAACACAATTTCGGTTGCGAAATGCGAATATATTATTATTACAGATAAAATTCACCTGGTCGAGCAATGGCTAAAACTACTCCCGGAAGACCTGCACCAGTTCCGACATCGACGAGTTTGAGCTTATCGATGGGAGTGCTGCAGTGACTGTGATAAGAATCGCTTAACGGAGGCAAAATCGCGAGGGAGTCTTCCACGTGTCTTTCCATGACTTCATTCACTTCTTTAACTGCGGTTAGATTCATGCGCTGCAATTGCAATTACAGAATGTGAGTGTTAAAGGAAGTTGAGTGTTATTGTTGTTGTGCGTGCGAGAGAGAGGAACTGAATAGATACCTTGTTCCATTGAAGAAGTGTATCGACGTAGAGATTAATCTGGTTTTTCTGGCGGGAGGTTAGGGTTACGAAATGGGATAAATTAGATGTGGATTTGTGCTGACAGAGCGTAGTTGATTTTCGTGGCGTAAGATGTTTGTAGAAAGTCCACCGAGAAAACTGAAAGTTGAAAAGTACTACCATCTCCCTGACTCACACCGCGCGCTTTCCCGTTATCTCCCACTAAATTCAACTACCAGACTTGTGTTGCTAGCTGTTTGTACTCAACAGAATGAAAGGTCCAAACATTGTCTACAATGGAATGGATTGAGCACTTTTCCCCTGTATGGGCTTGTATGACAGATAAGGGAACAATTTATCTCATACTTATCTATATCCCACAATTTTCTGAAAATGACAAATCTATCTTTGATTTTTTTTACTATTTTATCAATTTAAATTCATTTTTTTTTTTTTTATTTTCCAGGGATTTCGGATAAAAAAAAAGATTTCTAGTACATACAAAATTTTCGGTAGTTACTGGTAAATTTTTTTTAAGTTTTACGATACAGAAGGTTCTACCGCAAAACTTTTTCTAAGTTTTTCGGTAAAGAAGCGTAAAATTAAAACTACTGAAAAACTTGTGAGAAAATTTTGCAGTAACCACTTAAAACTTTTCTCACAAGTTTTTTAGTAAGGTTTCAATTTTTTTTTTAATTTTTTTTAAACTACCGAAAAACTTAAAAAAAATTTCTAGAATAGAAACAAACTACCGAAAATCTTTGTCAAGTTTTTCGGTAAAGAAGCCTAAAATTAACACTACTGAAAAACTTGTGAGGAAGTTTTCTTATAGCGTTCCAATTTTATTTTATTTTTTGAATTTCTTTTTAAACTACCGAAAAACTTGAAAAAATATTTCCGCAACAAAAATAAACTACTGAAAATCTTTTTTCAAGTTTTTCGAAACACAAATGAACTACCAGAAAATTTGAATGAAGTTTTCCGACTGAATTTTCCAAAGTTTACCCATATTTTTCGAAAATGTTAAACGATGAAATGGTGAAAAGTTTTAGATTTTATGTTTTATACGAAAGTAAAAATGCTATTTTTTGCATTTGTGGGAATAAAAGTAAAATATGAAATATACAGGGTTAAATTTTCCAGATAAAGAGGTGCAATCCACATGCCCATTAATTATGAGTTCGGGTTTTTATATACATTTTTGGTCCATAAAAAAACCGTTTGGTGGCCAACAAAAACTTGACAATATCTATCATTTTTATTTTCATTTATAAAAAGCATCGTGCAACCGAAGTGATGTTATGTAAAAATTATAGAAAGTGGTGTTATTAAAAAATAGGCTAAATAGGTCCCTTAACTTAATTTCAGGTAACGTTTTAATCCTTTATCTTTTTTTTTTTCGATTTGGTCATTTATTTTAATTTTAAGTGACAATTTAATCCTTTATGTTTTAAAATGTTAACAATATTATCCTTTTTTTTATAAAAATTTAAAAAATTCATCAAAATTTTTAACCAAAATCCATAAAATTAATTACATTCTTTAATATAATACAAATTTTATCAAATTTGTAACTCAAATATTCAAATAAACTCATATTTTCATTTTTTATTTGATTTTTAAAATTTCATCTAATAAAGAATAAAAATATGAATTTATTTGAATATTTGAGTTACGAATTTGATACAAATTTGTATTATATTAAAGAATATAATTAATTTTATGGGTTTCGGTTGAAAATTTTAATGAATTTTTTGAATTTTTGTAAAAAAAAAGGATAATATTGTTAACATTTTAAAACATAAAGGATTAAATTGTCACTTAAAATTAAAATAAATGATCAAATCGAAAAAAAAAATAAAAGACTAAAACGTTACCTGAAATTAAGTTAAGGGACCATTATGCTATTTAACCTAAAAAATACAATATCCTTTTAAGTGTGATAAGCTTATAACACTTAAAAATAGTATTATGGTATTCCTCGGCAACTAAGATGTCTTCATTTTAAATTTATTAACATTATAAGTTAGAGTCAAATTAATTTTAAAATCTTTAAAGATTTGTTGTTTAACGTATAAACCAACAAAAGTTTATTAAGTTATAATTCAAAATAAGTTAGGAGAGAGAAAACAAAATCTTCTTTAAAATAATATGAAAACATTAAGCGAAGACACTGAAATAAAATTATAAGTCCGAAAAATAAAAGTAGTATATTTATCAAGAGTAAATATATATATATATATATATATATATATATATATATATATATATATATATATTTCAACCTATAATAATGAAATAACAGTTAGTTTCATCCATGCTCTCAACTTTTAGGTAAAAATGCTTATAAAAATTTTAAGCACACAGGCTATATGCCTTTAATGACATAATATATGGTTTTTACTAATGATGGAAAAATTTGATTGAAACACGAGAGAAAGAACTTATCAATATTGTTATTGATTGTGAAAGACTTGCAATACACTTATTTGTATTTAGTGGGAGTTGAAATGGAATGAGGAGTAATATGGAAAAGGGGGAAGACGTGGGTTCTTTACGGAAAAAGAAGAAAAAAAAGTGACTTTGAGTGAAGAAAATTAAAAGAAATCTCTTTTTCTGGAGAAAGAGAGAGAATCGAAGAAATGGTTACTCGGGTGTTGAAGAAGAAACATTGGTGGACATTCAAATAGTGTAGCCCTTAAATGTAATTGTTTTTTTATATTTTTTTACAAAAATATGGATCATGTTATATATATTTTGAGAGTTGCTCAAAAACAATTGTTATACCACAAAAATTTATTTAAAATCGGAAAAATATTAGATAACTTTTTTGTTAAAAATGTCTTAGAAATTAGATCTTAAGTTTAGAGTCGATTTTGTGTAAATAATGTATTAACATTCGAATATTAGAGTACAGTTTTTAACAAATCAATAATGATCTTTTAAAATCAGAATGATATGGATAAGCCAAGAATGATCTTGTTATTAAAAAAAATTTGTAATTCAAGTAAAGCATTAGGTGTATGTGATAACTAACTAATTAATCATTTAATTAGTTAGTTAGAGAACAATTAAAATAAATAGAAATAATTATGTATAAATAGCATACTTCATTCATTCAATAAATAAATACTACAATTCATTTCAATGAATAAGTACTACAATCCATATGATATTCAACTTTTCTATTTCTTTGCTATTCTACTCTCCATGAATTAATTACTTTCTATCAACTCATTTAAATTGCAAATGTTGTCACAAGTAATAAAAACTTCAGGAATCTCACGCGAAAGAACGAGTGCCACTGTCAGAAACCATATCTTCAAACTTGGGGATTAGATAGTTGAAAAGTTTGATATCGAAAAAACTAAAATTTACAAAGCATATAAAATTTAGTTATAATAAAACTAAATGTAATAAAACAAATATCGATAATCCAATAAATGTCTTCACAAGAGCATATATAATTGATTCGATTATTAATAAATGATTGTTCAAAATATAATGAACATTTTATATAATATATTCCCGAATGAAGGAGGCTTGTATATAACTAAAACGTCACTATTATAATGCTTGTGGCCGTAATGTAATGGGGAAGGGAATACCAACAGTATATCATATATAAAATTTGATCGGTAAATATTATATCGACATCTACTTCTTCGGCAACCATATGAGGCAATCTTTATGAAGATGTGTGATGATGCGACATCATGAGTTCCTATCAATTAAAACATATATGCTATCGGATAAAACAAAATTTTGTGTTATTCATCATTTTTATTGGTATGTTCGTATAAGTTTACTGCAAATGAGATAAATATATAAGCTCGTATGTGTCTAATTTGCTTTTTAGCATCAATGAAATTTGTGAACGGACAAACTCCCATCTAAGGTTGATAAGAACCTCGGATTCTATGTCTTCATTCTTCCATGTTCTAAAGCCATGGAATATCGCTTTCTTGCTTCTCCACATTTTTTATTTTCAGAGGCTGAATTATTTAATCTTAATAGATCTCTATGGTACTCATTAATAGTAATCTCCAGCAATATCACACACTTCGTGCAGCAAGCTGCTTCTTTTGTAAAATTTTCTTAGCATGTAGAAGTTTTGAATTATAAATCTTCTATCTTTTCAAATTCTTGTGAAACACTTGTTTTGAGAAAAAAAATATCCTAATAAATAACACAAAAATTGTTAAACAATAACAAAATAAAAGTTAGGTATAAAGGGTACAATCATACCTAATTGTAAGGAAAATGTAACTGCAATGAAGTGAATTTGATAAATCTTTCTCTTTTTCAAAATATTATTCGGCCTCACTTCTATCTCTAATAAATTCATATTTTAATGCCAACTGAAGTGTTCTTCCAAATAACAATGCAATACATCCCAATGGGTGCAAAAATTGTTCCCAAAGTCACTTGACTTATAGTTCAAGTAGAAAACTTTCTTCACAATGTCTTTCTTCAAAACTTCAATAGGATACTTTGAATTTGAGGGATCATATGAATTATCAACAAAATTCTCATCGAACAATCTTTCAAATAACTCATGAGCACTCTTTGCACTTAAAAGAGCCTAACAAGTAAAAAAGACAAAAAAAATATTATATGTTTGGAAACAATGCAATGCCAAAGCCAAAAAATGCTATTATAATAAATAAAAAACATGCATGTCGTTTACAATAATAATAGATGAAATACTATATGGGACATTGTTAAAGTCACAGGGGTTAGTGTAAGAGATGACCATTCTAATAAATGTGTTAGCAAATGTTTACCTCCTTTTAAACAAACTCAAGTGATCTAGAGTAGAAACTATCCACAACAATAGCAATCAGTGCCTCAACTGATGCTACGGCATGCTGTATTGCTTTGCTTAAATGATGCTTTTCAAATTTGTAATCTTTTGCTTCTAAATAATAAAAGTTTTCTTGTTTAAATAAGTATAAAAATGACTCAGAAAAAAATGTAGAAAATGAAAAGCAGGAAATAAGTCTAAATACATTATATTTTTTTACATTCTTATTTTTCATCTATGCTCAATGGTGTCTAACTACTTTTTCATCTTCCACCTACCCAACTAAGAAGAATGTTGGGTGAGAAAAAAAAAATAGAAAAGCAGGACACCTAAAATAAAAGGCAAACTAGTTTTAGTTATTATAAAAAATAAAATAAAAACTATATTTGAGCTGAAATTTCATCCCCATAACCTCAAAATTGAAATCACAATTATTGCTATTTACCTCGTCTTACTCTCCAGTTGCCACAAGTCTTCCACTTATCTCAAGATTGAGATAAGTAGAAAATCATTATATGAATTTAAAAAAAAACATAGACACCAATAAAAATTAACTTAGAATGGCTTCCTTTTCTAGGAGTAGGATCAGATTCTGTTTATAGCTCTTTTTATTTTTTTGCATATCATTAACTAAAGAAGATGCTTCAGAAGCCATATCATGCAATCCAACTACCGGGAAGTAAGAATGATGAATACATGATTTCAATGTCCACAACCTCAAATAATCTGTCGTCGATGCACAAAAACACATAAGACATTATTTATCCTTCGAGTGTCAGAGTAATAAGATGCTTCAGAAGCAATATCATGCAATCCAACTACCAAGGGCAGCTTTTCAATCATCCAAATTTTCAATGTCTAGAAACTCAAATAAGATGATATTGGTTGCCATTACTCTCATCTCTTCATCGTTCATACTTCACTGTAGTTAGATTGCATGATATGTCTTCTGAAGCATCTTCTTTAGTTAAGTATATGCACACAAAAAATAAAAAGAGCTAAAAACAAAATCTGATCCTACTCCTAGAAAAGTTAGCCATTCTAAGTTAATTTTTATTGGCGTCTATGTTTTCTTTAAATTCATATAATAATTTTCTAAATTTTTACTTGATTAGATAAACAACAAAAGATATTCATTCTCATTTTGTTGATGGAAATCTCAATCTTGAGATAAGTAGAAGACTTGTGGCAACTGGAGAGTAAGACGAGGTAAATAGCAATAATTGTGATTTCAATTTTGAGGTTATGGGGATGAAATTTCAGCTCAAATATAGTTTTTTATTTTTTTTATTTTTATAATAACTAAAACTAGTTTGCCTTTTATTTTAGGTGTCCTGCTTTTCTATTTTTTTTTTCTCACCAACATTCTTCTTAGTTGGGAAGGTGGGAGATGAAAAAGTAGTTAGACACCATTGAGCTTAGATGAAAAATAAGAATGGAAAAAAATATAATGTATTTGGACTTATTTCCTGCTTTTCATTTTCTATTTTTTTTTAGTCATTTTTCTACCTATTTAAACAAGAAAACTTTTATTATTTAGAAACAAAATATTACAAATTTTAAAAGCATCATTTAAGCAAAGTAATACAGCATGCAGTAGTATCAGTTGAGGCATTGATCGATATTGTTGTGGATAGTTCCTACTCTAGATCAATTGAGTTTATCGATATTGTTGTGGATAGTTCCTACTCTAGGTCAATTGAATTTGTTTAAAAGGAGATAAACATTTGCTCACACATTTATTAGAATGGTCACCTCTTACACTAACCCGGTGACTTTGACAATGTCCCATATAGTATTTCATCTATTAATCTATTATTAATAAATTTGTAGTTTGTTTGCACATTCAACTTTACTACACACTAATTAATTAACATATTATACTTAATGAAACCTAATTGATCTTGATCGTGCCTTTATGCATAACCCAGTAAAATTGTCAAATTGTTAGTGTATCCCCAATAATTAATTGAGTACATCTTTATAGTGTTGTAACCCCTAATATTGATATATAGGTATAAATATTAGATTCCGAATAAAAGATTTCATTTCCTGAATAAAGTTTGGCATATAAAAAATGTTAAGTAGATGTGACACGGAAAGGATGTCTTAAGCCGTAATATTTTCTCTTTCGATTGAGAATTATGGTTGAGTTCAAGAAAGAGATAAATAATAAAATAAAATAAAAAAATTGAAATGATTATATAAAGAATTGTTATATAATTGAAATATGATGTACTTTTATACTATGTTCTTAATATAAATAACTTAACAAATTTTACTTAACTATGAATATATTTTAACTACCTCTAATAGTCTCTTTCAAGTTAGAAGAAGTGTGTAACAATATTTTCAATTTGGGAAAAACAATACAAGAAAAAGAAAAATACAATATAATTAATGGAAAAAAATTACAAAAAAAAAAAAAAACAAGAATACAAGTCTTAATCATATGGGCTAAACAACAAAGTTCACATAGAAAGCTGTAGCGGTAAAGGTGCATAACTTCTGTCGAAGTCTTTGGTCTACTTTGAACTAATTTCGAAAATCTTCTAGTGTTTCCACGACACTCACTCCAATATATAATCAAGAATTTCAATCTTCTTCAAATGTCAAATTTGACCAACAAAACTTAACCATAATAGGATAGAAGACAATGAGAAATATCTAATACAATATGATAAAAGAATAAAAAAAATGATAATTATTTTATTACTATAGAAACACAAAGAGAAAATCAAGAATGAAATTATAATGAAATATATCACAAAAAAAAATAATGGCATCTTAGATTCAAAATGAAGAAGAAAGAAGAAAGAAAATTTAAAAAAAGAATGAAGCTGAATCATTATTATTGGTATGATATTATGTTGACAATCATGGTTGAGCTAAAAAAAAATAAATTCAAGAAAAAAATAAAACTTGAAATAATTATTTGAAAAATTATAATGCGGTTAAAATATGAAACATTTTTACAAAATGTTTTTAATGTAACTAATTAAAGTATAATACACTTTTATAAGGTACTCTTAATATAACCAATCTAAGAAATTTCACCTAAAAGGAGTATTTTTAACTATTTCTAACACTTTTCTTATATACGTGAATATGCATTTGGTTGGCACTCAAGGTCAACTGCAGAATGCGAGTGTTATAGGAGATTGAGTGTTATTGTTGTTGTGTATGAGAGAGAGGAACTGAATAAATACCTTGTTCCATTGAAGAAGCGTGACGGCCTAGAGATGAATTTGGTCTTTCTGGCGGGATGTTAGGGTTACGAAATGAGAGAAATCGGATGTGGATTTGTGCTGACAGAGCGTTGTTGATTTTCGTGGCGTAAGGTGTTTGTAGAAAGTCCATCGAGAAAAAGATTGAAAATTACTACCATCTCCCTCTCGAGCTCACTCCGCGCGCTTTCACGTTATCTCGCACTAAACTCAACTACTAGTGTTGTGTTGCTAGCTGTTTGTACTCAACGGAGTCAAAGGTCCAAACACCGTCTAAAATGGAATGGATTAAGCACTTTTCCCCTGGATGGACTTGTGACAGATAAGGAGATGCTATCCACAGGCCCATTAATTATGAGTCCGGGTTTTTATATACATTTTTGTCCAATAAAAAACCCGTTTGGTGGCCAACAGAAACTTGTCGATGTCTAATTCTAAAAACTAAATAAAACAATTGTTTTTATAAAAGAGCAATAAAAACTATTTAGCAATCTCAATGCGGAGCATAAAAATTGGGCGTCCGCAGAGAATTGTCGTTATAGAAACAACCTTTCTCTTTATTTTTTTTGCGAATCTTATATAATTAATTATATATTAAAATAAATTACTGTTGTTAAAATTGGATGATATATAACTATTGATGGATCTAATGATGATGATAAAAGAGATATTTGGTGGCTGTCATGGAAGAAATTGACCATGGACAAGCATAATGGTAGAATGGGGTTCAAGCATCTTGGTTCATGAAGGAATGACCTTTGGTCTAATTCTCCATGAAACATTTTCCTAACCTAATGTTAGTAAAATTATAAAATCGTCAAAAAAGATTTGGGTCCGACTAATTAATCACTGTGCTCTTCATATTTTGACTATGTTTTGTACCAAAAAGATTTGAATCTCTAGAAAATATTTTAACTTTTATTCCAGAAGTCACACTTTTCCCTTAAACTCATTTGGTTGCCACACATATTCCTCCGTTCATAAGACAAGAAAGTGGAAGAAAAGGCTGGCTCATGCGTGACTACTAACTTTATCAGGGTCAAACGTAAAGTCATAGGCAAAAGTTTGATGAGTTGTTTTCCAAAACTACTTTGTCCTCTATATATGTGTGTTCAAAAAACACCAACCAACCAATTAACAACATATGATTTCCCTTAGTGTAAAAAACCACAAGATTTCTTAAAACCGTGGCAAAGGAAATTTATGATTAATACACGGTTAACAGAAATCTAAAAAAAATTATATAAAATAATTGGACAAATGTAGATAAATAAAAATAATTTTTCTTACTTGGCCAATTTTATGAAGAGGGACCCAAAAATAAAGTGAGCAAAAAAGCAGGGGAGGGGCGTGCGGCAAAAAATATTAAGAAACAAGTAAAAAAAAGACAATATAAAAACAAAAAGAATTAAGTGAAAGATGTTTTACATAGATTAGAATTAGAACGATGAGTAGTAGTGCAAGAATCAAAAAGTATGATCAGACCAGGTATATAGTACTGGACAAACATTCAAAATATGCTTAACTTGGAATCTTTTACTCTATCTTCGTAAACAATGAAATATTGCTTTCAAGCTTCAGAATGTCGGGAATATTATTGAGTTTATGTGAATAGTAACTAACATTTTTGTCCCCATAATTTACTTTTCTGCAGAAGGACAACCATTACATTCAGAAGGGCACATGTATATTCTGTTTCTATTATGTTTAATTGATCTTCCTCTTTTTATTTTTATTTTAATTTGCACTTGTCAGTTCTTTTGATGTCATTAATTCTTTATTCCCATGATTATACATGTCTCTCTCTTCTGCCAAATTCTATCTTTAACTAAACCCTATAAAGCTTATATTTAATAATAGTATATTATATCTTATTGCATATACAGTCACAAACAACCTTTTACTGTTTTTGAATATAAAATTATTACTTATTGTTAACCTGAAAAAAAATCAAATAGAATTCAGCTACCTTTCTACATAATTATATCCATAAGATTACAAACAACCCAATCATTTTGCACTTATATATTTTGAACCCTCAATATTTTGTAACTAGAGTACCACCCAATCCTTATAATTAATGTGTGAAAATAAATTGATCCCAGATGCACTTAAAATTGTTTGGATGTTGTAAATGTGAACATCAAACAAAAGTGTCTCAAAATAACAGCATATAACAAATGATAATCGTTGGATGAAAATCAGAATGTTTAGTTAGATTTTCTAGCTAGACTGTTGAGAAAAACAACATAGATGAAGCACAACTCTAACTTAAAAATATAGCCTAGAAAACTAAAAAACCAAAATAAGATTCACAATTGTTGTCTAATGAATGACAAGTAAAACAACCAACACACCTACACTCTTCAAAGTGTTACATGTCATAACACTCTAAAATAAAAATGTGTAAGAAAAAGAAGGAAACTCAAAAGAAGTTTAAAATATTTTTAAAAGGTTAAAGAAGAATTATAACTATTATATAATGATTTTTATATTCATTTATCATACTTCCTCTATCTCGTAATAAATGAATTGTTTAATCTTTTTATATCTATTAAAAAACATGTGTAAGTAAAAAATACTATTATTTTTATCAAATTATTTTCGTTAATTATTGATAAATTATTAATATTATAAATATAAAATAAAATATATATATCATTAAAAATTATGTAAATAATATTAATTAAATAGTATATTAAAAAATATATATCGAGAATTGAAACAATTTTTATTTGCAAACTGAGTCACTAGACAATAAGAGATTTGTTTAAAGATGTTTGATTTTCAACTCTCTCCATCATAGACTAGTGCAATGATTGTACTATTTTTACTGCAGCTTATAGTATTAGAATTAGAGTGGCATGTGAAATATAATTAATTTGTCCAAGGAAAATGAAATGGGTCGTATTTCCTTTTCCTTTGGAACAATATGTGGAGAGCATTAAAAAGTTGGCACTAGTGATAATTCTTTTCATTCATTCTTCTCACAATAGAAAAGGAGAGAGAGAAGAGGTATCAATTACCAGTCTCTTTCTCTTTTTTCAAAGAGATGGCACGAACTAATACTACCTTGGATTTTTCTTCAACCTTTGAACTAGCAATCATCATTATTATTCCCTCATCCTCTCTGACCAAGATCCCTAACCATCATCATTACACCCTCAACCCTCCCCCCACCTCTTCCTTTATTATTATCATCATCACAAACATCATCATCAGCTTCTTCCACCAAATAACGTTTGCTGCTTATGATGATTATCACCTTCACCATCACAAAGACCACTCAAAACAAGCTCAAGAACAAACACAAGAAGAAGACAAAGAAGGAAAAGTTGTTGTTACTTTGCTTTTGCTTATGAGAAAACCCTAGCTTGGGCAACTTAATTATATATATAGAGAGAGAGTGAAAGGTTTTGGGTCTATATATAGCCTATGCTACTAAGATCCAATCCTAACTATACTCTTGGGGAATCAAGCGTCTCGGTCCGATGATCCATTTATATATGTTTTGGTTATTTATAAGTTTATTCCATCCATGCTGCTACTATAATTAAGCATCCTTTGATTATGATCATTTGTTTTTATTTCATTATCATACCAAATTATTGTTTGATTGACAGAAGGATATTGTGTTAACTATATACTTAGCTTGCATGCTTTGTCACTGTCTTCCTCCCCCTCTCTCCCGATTATCTATCTGGTTGTAGAATTGTTGGTACTTTTGTTGTTCAGAAGAAAAAAGTGTTACTGTGATTGATATAGAGGATAGTTTGGTAATATTTATTTCCACCTTTTTTCCCTGCTAAGTACTAGTATTTGGTTGCACTTGCACCACACATATTGCAATAGACGAATTCTGTGCGGTGCAGTCGCTATATATGCAGATCCATATATACATGTGTAGAAACTGAAGAACGGATTGAATGTGTTGTTATTTCTTACTATTAATTGTTAATTTTTTAAAGCTTCTTCTTTGATAAGTAGGAGCAATCATAGCTTTCGTGAGGACTTAGGAGAGTATTTTTAGTTTATGGTGCAAACCTATTTTTGCTTTGCCGTCGGGGCTAGCTAGCTGCTAGGGTTCCCCAGCCTACCTTATCATTTTTAATTAATGTTTTTTTAAACAAAATTATCCTTAGAGTTTGAAGACTCAATAAAGCTTCAAATTCTAAATTAGTTTTTAATTTTTTTTTTACTAAATCCTTAATATTTGATTTTTTATTAAAATAATTTTTTAAAGCTCTGATTTATTATTTTATTATCTTTTGTGGACTTAAGAAAGAAGGTTCATATGTTTAATATTTTGTTAATTTTAAATTTTTTTAAAAAAAAATTTTTGAAATTTATTTTTCTCGGAAAAGTATCAAAAAAAAAAATTTCTCATAAAAAATTTAAATCATTTTTTTCTCAAAAAATGTTCTTAGAAAAATTTTAAAAAAAATATTGAATTAAAACAATTTAAAAAAAATTGTCAAAATTTTTTTGAAAAAAAAATCAAAATGTTTTTTGAAAAAGTGAGCCCATAGGCCCACACAAATTTAGGGGCATTTTATTGTTTAGGGCTTTCTTTTTTTAGGGTATTTTTAATTATAAAATTTTTTGGTCCCTTCAACATGTGGCTCGAAATCAATAATTAGTGAGCTTGTCAAATTGACAGGTTTAGTGAAGAGTGTAAATATAGAAATTGATCGTCGAAATTGCAAGTGTCACTAAAATTAATCTTTGAATTTTATAAATTGAAAAATATATATTTGAAATTGTAATATAATAATCAAAATAGTTTATATATATGTAAAAAAATTCATTTGATATTTTGATGTGACACTCTAATTGAATATGTGACTTATCCACATTGATTATACATCATTATCATATTTTTCTCATGAATAAATTTGTCGATGAAATTTTATTATTTCATAGATAAATTTATAAGTAATTGTAATTCTATATAACTAATCATAGACAATTAGTTTATGAAAGTTTTAATTTTCATCAAAAGATTAGTTTACATTGGGTTGACATTGATATAAAATCAATGTGAATATGTCAAATATTTAATTAATATATTATATTATAATACCTAACAATAAAAATTTAAATATAAACTATTTAATTATTGTTTTATAATTTTAAAAATATATTTACTAATTTATAAAATTTAATAATTAATTTTACACACCCTTATAATTTGAAGGACCACCAATTTAGGATGTATCTTTATCCACACAAATTAATTATTCCATATCATTATTGCATTTACTCGGTCCCTTATAGCGTCTAGGAATATATATTTTCCTTATACGGTACATTAAAAAATTCATATATTTTAATATTATTAAAATTAAATTATTAATAGTTGAATAATCCATTATTTATGTATTAAAAAATTTAATTTAATTAATTTTAATACATATTATAGTAATACATATATATACAAATTATAAAAAATAATTAATTAAAAAATTAATAGTACCGATAGATACTTTTATTCTTTATTGTATATATTTTTTTAAAAGCACCTATTCGAGGTGGAACACTTGATATATCCGATGGTTAAGGAAACGATTGATATGTAATGCATTGCAGCACTTCTAGTTTGAGAAATCGCATGCCTGCTTTCTCACATGATAAGCGACAAGGTGAGAAGAATATTTATCCTTTTTACATGTACATAGGTGAAAATTAAACAAGTACATTAATGAATAAATAAATAAAAATAATTTGTCGTTTTTCGTTGGCGGAATGGACAGAATGGTCGTGGAGTTCACTGACATGGCCTTGGGGAACACCACAGCTGACCCAGTCCCAGATATCGCTCTTAGACAAGTCTCTTGTTATGGTGCATCCAACATTCGGTACCCGTACGCCATTGACGGTACTATTATCAGCGATGCTGATTAGTATCAAGGAAATTTTTCAAGAAATACAAGAAAAGTGGCTTGTTATTTTCAATAAATTTTTGTTACTTTTTACTTCTGTACTATACATTATTTCCATACTACTATTCATTCAAGTTTGAAGTTTGATGTATCTGTCTGTTTTGTGGGAAAAAGAAGTTTCATGCATTTGATGAAGAGAGTGCGATTTTAAACCGCTATTTGGATGCTAAATAATTATATAATTTTTTAGATGAAAAGTAAAAAACAAAACTCAAGTACATTTTATAAGTTAGAAAATATAACTTCGATAAAATTCTATATACTAAGATAAAATTCTACTCTTGATAGAATTTTATTCTTTGAAGTGGTTCTCCATAATATTTGGTGTGAGAGCAATCAAAGTTTCTATGGTTGAGGGTAGAAGGAGGCAAAGAGAGTAAATATAATTATATTTTTGTGTTCCGTTCAATTTTTTAAGAGAGGTTGCAGAGAGTCAAAACTTTTTATATATCTATTTTGTTCTCTCTATATTTCCGTGAATTTTAAAGGGAGAGAACAAAAACAACATAAAACTTGTTCCCTCACCTCGTACCAAACACAAAATAATTAAAATTCTCTCATCCCCTCTTTTGAACAAAATATATCCACTTCTCAACTTCACTTTTTTCTGTTAAATCAAACACACTATGAATGGTTTTTATTCTTCTTATGCCAGGGAAACATTGAACATTAACTCTTGTCCATTCCCCTATAGTACCCCTCCTTTTTTTTTGCTTTTATTATTGCATTGTGGAATTGAATATTCTAATTTGGAGAAAAAATACTTCATATTATTGGGATTAAAAGTTGCTGGTTTGATGTTAATGACTCCTTGTATGAAAGTTTTCTTGACAATGATGGTCAAATGTCACGATGATGTGGTGCCAACGACGGTGCAAGTGTACTTAGATGAAAAAAAGCTTATGTTTGATAGGAGCATTCTCATATTTATGAATGGACAGACTCACATTCGAAAGGAGTTGAGATGACCTATATATCAAATGACTTATGGTTTTTGTTTAAGATGTGGTGTTTAATCCAATTGTGTGATGGCTCTTAACCCAAATTGATGATACCAGACCCCTCGTGATCCAATAATCCTTTTCGATTTTGACTTAATTGCAACTTTGATTCCTATATTTTCACTTACACTTTTAGAATTGGTCCCGCATTTTAAAATCATCCAATTTTGGTCACTCGTTTAGATTTTTTACGTGACATGTCTAAATGACGTGATATACCATGTAATGATTTAGAATGATGAACATTTATAATATTACAATAAAATCTCTTAAAAACTTTATTTTCAATTTAAAAAAATGTTAATTTTTATAATTTAATTAATAACAAGTAAACAATTAATTATTCTGAATTTTTATATGTCATTATATCACATCACAATTTTTGTGTTCAATAATTGAAGAACAAACCAATATTAGAAGGACCAATTCCTAAAATACGTTAAAATGGAGGACTAAAAGTGTCTTTTGGCTTAGAATCAAATTGAATTTGTGTTATCCTCAATATTCTATTAATTTGAATGACAAAATAATTTTTAGTCAAAGAAAATTCTTAATTTTATAAAAGAAAATTCTTAATTTTATAAAATAAAATTTAATGCTGCATCTGATTCCAATTTAAAAAAAATATATTGAAGATTTTTGTTTTGGTTTATTTATAAAAAAAATTAATTTTAAGATGTTTTTATTATTTAAACAACTTTTTTAATCTTCACTTAATATTTGTCTTTTTTATATTAGTGTGTATTTGATATCTCACATTTTATTAAAAGGCTATATTTGTACAAATGTTAAAATACCATAGTTATAAATAAGTTTTTGGTTTAATTGTTTACTCCCTCTATTTTTTCTGGTTCATCTCTATCTATGATTTTTTAATTGAAAAATGACAATGTCACATACTTTAAATAACGTGGTATGTGATATGACGGTATAGAGTAATTAGCACACATAAAATCGGAATAAAATACTTTTCAACTTCAATTTTTTTATATTTGTAATTTAATTAATGACATGTAAATAATTAATGCATTTAGATGATTTTATATCATAACATTGTATTTTACACATTATTTAAAGTACATTAAATTATAATTTTTTAATTAAAAAATTCAAGACATACACCAAAACTATAAATTTTAAAATAGAAGAGTCAATTTCGTAAATTAAAAAAAAAATAGAGTGACGAAAAATACAATTAAATCTATTTTTTTTACTAAAATAATAAATAATTATTTTCTAATCCAAACATACCCAAAGAGGTAATATGTATTTTCTAATCCAAACATACCCAAAGAGGTGAAGGTTAATCAGAGGAAGGAGGAACAATACAAAAGTGAAAATGGAAAAGAAGCGGAAAAGGAAGCAAGAGGAAAAGCACAACGAAGAGCGAAATGCAAAGTCAGTTAAGGCGAGTCAAATCCAAACTGAAAACGAAAACCTAAAGGAGCCATTCCCTTCTCACAGTGGACCGACCCCACAAGAATGCCTCGACATACGAGACACTCTCTTAGCCCTACACGGCTTACCTCCAGAACTCGCCAAGTATCGCAAATCACAACAAACCGACGACACCATCAATCCAGACCTACCGGAAACCGTTCTAGACGGTTTAGTCCGAACCATACTCTCCCAAAACACTACGGAATCCAATTCCAATAAGGCTTTCGCTTCTCTCAAATCTTCATTTCCCACTTGGGAACATGTAGGTAACAGTAATATTAACAACTTCGTTTGCGTTCTCGTGTTTTTAATTGTATCATCTAAAACGGTACCGTTTTTATTTATTTATTTTATTTTTATTTTTTGCGTTGAAAGGTGCACGGTGCTGAGAGTAAGGAGTTGGAGAATGCTATTAGATGTGGAGGTTTAGCCCCGACTAAAGCTTCGTGTATTAAGAATTTGTTGCGTTGTTTGTTAGAGAAAAGGGGTAAATTTTGCTTGGAGTATTTGCGTGATTTGTCTGTTGATCAAATTAAGGCTGAACTCTCTCTTTTCAAAGGAATTGGTCCCAAAACAGTAATATTCTTTTCCTTATCTCTCTTTGTTTTAGCTTATTGGATGATTAATTAAAATTAAAACAACTTGTTTGGTTCTTTATTTGCTGTACTTACTAAATCTAAGCAGTAACTAATGTGGTTGTGGAAAATGTTTATCATAGTATCATTTTAGTTATGTGCATTATATATCATTGTTATTTATAAGGAATTAGGATTGCTTTTGAAGGCATCCCTACCGATTGGATTAAGCAGTAGAATAGAATAGATTGGATGTAACCTTGAAATTTCTTTCTAGATTGAATTGCATGTGATAGGATACGGTGTTTTTTCCTACCTGGCTATGTGTATAAGTGTATAATCTTTGCCACGTTTCTTGTTGAGTTACAATTGCAATATACAACAAATTTTGGAAGTTATTATCCTGAGTATCTGAATGCCATGTTTTTGCTTTTGAAACAACAATATCGTTTTCCTCCTATTCAATGCTTATGTGTGCATGCAAGCAAAGCTAACACATTGTAAAAAATAGATACATTTGTTTTGATTTGATATAAATGTGAACTTTGGTGCATGGTATTGTTTTCTTCCCATTTCTCTACTTGATCTCTTCCCGATTTGCTGACTATTTCTGCACCTTGTTTCTGATTCAGAGGCGACCATCCACATTGTATACATTATTATCTACAAAAGAAGGGACAGCCTTGAGAAAATTGTAATTTTGTAGTGATATTTTTTCTGTCAATGATTTTGGTGGCATATTTTATTTTACTATTTAACTTAGTTAAGAAGCTCAACCTAGCAGAACTAAGGTACATCAAGTAAGATTACTTTGCAGGTACATGGATGTACATGACCCTGTTTTAGCAAATATTTACTATGTACTATGTAGTATATGATATCAGGGGTGAAGAGATTGATATGATATGTAGACAATGTATTAAGTTTTTAACTCAGTTGTTTGGTGTAGAGAAGGCACCCTACAGCTCTCCCAGCACCCATGGATTCAAGTGCTTCAGAGAATTTCGATGTTATGTGAAATGTGAGACAATAGGCTTAATGGTCGGGGCACTTGCTTATAAGATTTTTGACTCTTGTAAACCATAGTGATTCCCCTTTATCAGAAAACTGAACCTGGCTTGGCCTAGGGAGTAAAATGATAAGCTACCTGTCACGATTTGTTTATTTTCGTTAAATATAAAAAAATTCCCCGTTGTCAGCACATTGTTTTCTTTAATTTTATTTTATAAGAAGGAGGATAATGTTCAAATTAAATGAAGGACTTTTCCATTTTGTTTTTGGGATATCATGTTACCTAGACATCAGAACTTAAGTGTGTAAACTTCTTTCTCCAATACACGAAGAGATTAAGTATGACAAACCTAAGTAGTTAATCCCAGCGAGATCCCACTGTCGTGGTGCGGTGCAGTGCCTGACCGCGACGGCGTGGTCCGCGACAACGTGAAACAAGATCCGGGTGTGATCACGCTATCCCGGCTTAGTTAATCCCAACATTTCCCAGCGAGATCCCGCTATTATTTCTTCCTTTTCTGTTTTGTTGTTTCAACTTTCACCTAGGAAGAAGAATATGCTAATGAAGATGATGCTTATCTTTGATTCCTATGCTAGAACATGCATTTGAGTTTTAATATTTAGTTATTTTATTACTTTGTGTTAAAAACTTCAATATCCATCATATTTATTTCCTTGACTTTTGTTGGTATTTCAATGTGTTTTGACTAAGAGTAGGACTTGTGGATTTTTATTACTGATTATGAATGTTTCATAGTTTGAGTCATTTGTTAATTTTGCATTAAATATAGGTTTATATAGTATTATTCATGCAATTTCTTAAAAAATAGCAGTTATCCCACCTATCCCAGAACGCGTTATCCCGCTATCCCACTTTTGGGGTTGGCCATAACGCACCGTTATCTGTGATTAACTAACAAACTTTATTAGTGGGATAATTTGTTATTTTGATGGTATATCAATGTAGGTTGTATTTTATTGCATCCTTAACATCATGTCAAAATTTGCAATACTCTAAAATTAATATTCAATTCAACATAAACGTTTGAGTCATTTCCTCCTTTATGTTGGTTTCTCTAAATTACGTGATTGATAATAGGTGGCTTGTGTGTTGATGTTCAACCTTCAGCAAGATGATTTTCCTGTGGACACTCACGTATGTTTTGATTCCATCTTTCTTTTACAGCATTTGACTCGATTGAGTTATTCTTTCTAACACTTGAATATTTATGCAGATATTTGAGATTGCAAAAACCATTGGTTGGGTACCAGCTGTTGCAGACAGAAACAAGACATACCTTCATCTAAACCAAAGGATTCCAAATGAACTTAAGTTTGACCTGAATTGCCTTCTGTTTACTCACGGGAAGCTCTGCAGTAAATGCTCCAGTAAAAGGGGCAACAAGCAACAGAAGAAATTCAATGATAACAATTGTCCTTTGTTAAATTATTATAAAGAACCAGTTTGAACTTTGAATTCTCCTAACAAAATTATTTTCAATCTTTTGATTCCCAGTTCAACATGGGCACTATGATCTTGTAACTATGTATATCCTTAGTGTTACAGACTTAGGCAGAAGAACAATTTTGAAAACAGTTGAAAGAAAGACTCGCAAATTTTGTGCTGGTGCATGAAACACATGTAGGATTTTGTTTGGATTATCTGAAAATGGTCAATCTCAACACTTCCAAGACCTCCATAAGCTCTACTAACATCACGAGCAAGATTTCAAATTTCTTTAACCTAACTGAAGCTCACTTATATCATAGAAGTTGTAAGTTAATTGTTTTTTTTTCTTTCTTTTTCAATAATGAATGTTAGTAATTATTATTGTTAATATTTTATTGAGGGTGAGGATTGAACATGGGTCATACCAAATGCGTTAGGTCGTTTAGTCTATATATTAGTAGAGGCCGAGCTTTAAAAAAGGAGACTAACAAATGGAGTTTTTTGGCCCGAGTCATTTAGCCCACATAAAAAAGGGGTTGGGTTTGGCTGATCCAGCGGACTACAAGCTGACATGCTATAACTAAAAAAATTATCATTTTTTGTAAAAAAAGAATTATTATAAACAAATTTGGCATCACTTAAATAATAACTTTTTTTGATTGACTTTAAAAAATGGTCTTTTTGAACTGGTTTTGGAAAACAAAAATAATAGGTCGATTATACTTAAGAAAGAAAATAAAATTTAATTTACTAAAAACACTAAGAAAATGTATTTCATTAAAAGCCAAGAACAACATAGCATTGTTGTGGTGCTTGCGCTGTTGATTGAACAAAAAATTTCTCGAGAAATAATTAGAGGATCTATGTGTCCTCAAAGACATAAATAGTTACTTGGAAACTCTTTCAAAGTAATGTCCATTCTTTAATTTTCTTTGGAGATAATAAACGATCACCCGTTATTTTTTGGTGACCCTAAGACTAGATCTATCAGTCTAGCACCTTCGCTGATGCAACTTTGTTTGTGACTATCGTCTACCGATCAAGACCATTATCCATTTTGACTCCCATCTCATACTTTGAAGACTGAACACCACCAAGTTCTACACAGTGGTGGTGTTACGTATTACAATTTTATTTTATTGTCTCTATTGTGGTAAATGGTTGATGGTGTTTTTATGTTTTAGTTTTTGTTAATTAACATAAAAAATATTGAGAAAAAATTGGTCGAGTCGGGCTGTTGGCCCTCATAGCCCATAATGGGTCAAGTCGTGATAAAACACAACCTCATTGAAGGTGCAAACACGAAAAGGGGGGTTGAATTGTGTTTGACTTAATTTGAATACTTTTCCTGTTTTAATACTTTCAAAACAAAACTTGATATATAATTAAAACAGAGTTAGCAGCGGATAAAAATAAAAATAAAACTCACAGATTTTATACTGGTTCACCGTTAACGAGGCTACGTCCAGTCCCTTCGCCTTGAAGGATTTCACTAATTCAAACCTTGAATTACAACCGTGCTACTGACCCTCCAAGTCAGTCTTCTCAAATAGTCTAACAATCCTAGACTTCTTTGAGGAAAAACAACTCCTATCTTCAGCCAATCTGACAACCCCAGATTGTAGAAGAAACCACAACACTATGAATCTAATTGCTAAATACTTGCTACCCCTACTGACTCTCTCAGTTTGTAGACTCTACTTCAACAACTTAGATTTGACACAGTGGAAAGAAAATAACACGAGTACTTGCTTCTTGAAAGCTGAAACTCACAATTGACTTATATGAAAATTTGGGAGCGTTTGCTTTGGAAGTGTATGACTCTTTTGTGATTTTTCGATACTTTATTCTTCATCATTAAGTCTCTATTTATAATTAAACTTTAGAACTTCACTGATGCTTTACTTATGCAGTATATTTCGATTAATCTGTTTTGAAAATATTCTGGAGTAGTTTGCTCAGATTCTGTTTTGAGCATTTTGCTCACTGATCTGTTTTGAACATTTTGCTCCGCTTTTGTTTTGAGCATTTTTCTCAGATTCTTTAATCCTCATGATCAAATCTGCACCATTGGATCTTCATGCGATAGTCCACATCTGGACCAGCCTATTTGATATTCTGTGATCCTCTGATTTCGGCCATTCCTTGACCACACTTCCTAACCCTCTGATCTTCTGATTTCCGCCTTCCCTGGACGCGCACCTGATATGCTAAAATCCTTCCCTGGCCTTTGCTGGACTGCACAGTCTGTCCCTCTGATTTCGGCCACCACTGGGCCATGGTCTGATTTTCTGATCTGGACCAAATAATTATTTTTGAACCATTGATTTGGAAGTTTTTACTCTGATCTGGACAGATTCTGGACTTTGGTCTGGAACAAACTGAAATTAACTTGAACAAAAAATATTTCAGTCTGGACATTTTACCTTTAATTTTGGACCAGGTCTGGATTGATTCTTGAACTCATTTCTTTTGGTCTGGACATATTTCCATGCCCTGAATCATGCTATCTTATGATCTGGGCCAAATCTGAATTGATCCTTTTGTTCTGGACTCATAAACATACCTTCTGGTCAAGTTTGGAACAAGTCTGGACTGTGTAATTTTTCACTGCCAGACCATTTTCTGGTCAGAATAACTTCTGGAATAAAATTGATATTTGACTCCTGTTTGTTTGGAACAACTCTCCTTCTGGCAGGCTTTCCAATGGTATGATCCATGTTTCATTATGATTTTTCTTCCTTCTGTTCTGGGCCACCAAACATATCCTCTGGTGATGTTTTGACATCCTGGAACATCTTCTGGAAATTCCAGAATTCATTTTCCTTTGACCTCTGCTTCTGTTTCCTTCAGTTTCTGGGGCATTTAACTTAATAATTCAAAGTACAAAATAAGTTTACATTGAGTACATTTGTAAGCATCAAAATCCTAAGTACTTAGAACCAACTTGGTTCCAACACTCATAACAAAGTGGGTCGGGCCAAGCTGACCCATTAATGTATACGAGCCTTTCTGACCAAAGAAGGTCAGATTGGGCCGACTCATTTAAACATCTCTACTGTGACCCCATTATCATTATATTTTCTAACTCTTCCACCTCACTCACCAAGTTAGCATTATATTCTCAAATATGATACAACTTTAACCTTATACAATTTTAAGCTCTTGTCGTTATCATTTTTTCTAATGTCGTTTGTGTCTATTTTCTGTTTCATGGGGGTCTCCTTCATCCCCATCTTTTGGGCTTTCTCTCGTCCCTTTTCTTCCTCCCTTCCTCTTTTCTTTTGTCACTTTTGGAACTGTCAATCCACCAAACGCCCCTCAACCACAAATCATACATGTTGCCCCCTTTCGGCCTTGCCTAGCAAACATGCATGGTGCTAAAGTTTTCACCATATACCACCCCTTAACTAAGTCATGGTTTTGGTATACCCTCGCAACCTCTATTAACACCTACCCCTTCATGTATCCACATACTCATTCATGTATCTAATTCCAACCTGCAATGCCACAATTTCCTCTCTAACAGAGCATCCTCCACCCAATCTACTGCCTTGAACCCCCTCCGTGAACACTCTCCCACCCATATCTATGTATTGTAGTGTTGACTAATGAACACATCATGAAGGCATAACTCAAAAAGTGGCACAATATTAATGCAATTAACTTAGTTTGTTTTCCAGTCAACAAGTGATTTAATTTGTTCATTGAAATTCTTGAGTATTTCGTGGTAGTAATTGTCATGATAATTAGGAGTCCCTTTACTTGTATAATTAATGCTATATATATCGAAGGATATCTTTGTGAATATCACGACCTTGACTGTGTGGGCTAAAAAGAAATGGGAAATCTATTAACTTCGTTGTTTGACCAAAACACTTGGGTAATGGTATTGTTCAAGATTGTCTCTCCCCCTCCCTCCATGTTGGGAGTCTCATTTATATAAACAGTGTCTCTGACACAAGTAAAGGTACATTATTCTCATCCTTATACCTTCACTCTCAATACTTACTTGAATGTCGGAGTATTTGTAGGCACCACCCCTTCCACTGCGTATAAAATCTTGGTTGAGTTCAACCAGTCAACCATCCTTCTCGATCTAGTTCAGATCATTGGCGTTGTCTGTGGTCACAAACACCCGCAGATCTCTACCACACAACTGGCATACCTTTTACTCTTCAGCCTCGACTAAGGTTGTTATTTCGTTACACCAAAAAGTTTCACATCAAAATCGAGATTAAGGATAGTTTATAAACCACTTTCACACTCCTCAAACTATCAAGACACTTTTTCATATAGGACAAACTGTGAGAACTCACTCATGAGTGACTCAATACTGACAATACCTTTAAGATGCAATAATGCAAACTTAAGAGTGAAACAATCGAAACATGTATTAATTACAGCCAATCAAAACTATTTGTGTTGCGCTCTAATAGATTTTCCTATTTGTATTGATAGGTCAAAATGTAAATGAGGAATACTACAACCAAATTATTCAATCTTGTTGAAGTGGTCCACTTTCTAGCTATTAAATGAAATTAATGTTACGGTAAAATAAATCTTAGTAGAATTTTACACTAATGTTAAATTACCGACTTGACCACATAGTTGCACGAGTTGCAAGCATGTGAACAAAAAAATGTATAAAAAGACAAAATCACGTGCACTCTCGAAATTCATTACTGTGATGATCTAAGAAATTGAGTTTGAAACATAGAGAGAAGTAGATCTTACCAATACGACCTGTTTCATGTTCATCGCTTCTAGTTGTCTTTCCCCTTTCAACAACATTTTCAAACCAAGTCCGCGAAACCTCTTTTTTCATCCAAAATCCCATGGTTCCTCCTCGCGACTATTCCACATGCCTCCTTCTCTTCCTCCTCCTACTTTCCTCCTTCTCTCACTCACAATCCCATTCCGCTACCAAGAAAATACGTATGAGAGAAAAAGTTCGCAATATGTAAGTAAATAATATCAACTCATTTCACCATCGCTTTTCAATTTTCAATACATTGATCCTATTGACACCACAATTTTTAGCTCGTTAAATCAATCGAAATTTTGGATTCGATAAGTTATGAATATTGAATACATTATATAAAACGAGACTTCAATTTTCTTAGCGAAATTGAAGGTTTATTGGCGAATTATTATATGCAATTTCAATCCATAAGATTTGTATCCTTTTTGTATAGAAATTTATGATTTGAAATTTTGTTGAAGGTGCAATGAAGGGAGTGAGAATTTTCAAAACCTTTGTAGAAGGCTAAGTGATATTTTGTACTTATTTGAATGCAAATACTTAATCACTTTGTTGTTGTTTTTTTGGGTACTTTTGTTTGTAGGTTTCACCATGCTTATGACAACTATATGACTCATGCATTTCCGGTATGTTATGTTACTCATTATATTTGTTGTTTATTAATTTATACACACAATGCAATGTTAAGATTGTCCTATTCTTGCAGCATGATGAGCTAAAACCTCTCACTAAAACTTTCACCGACTCCCTAAGTGAGCTGGGAAATTTGAAGGTAAATAATTAAATATATATTTAAGAACAGAAGAAAAGAATTAGTGAGAAAATTGTGGAGGTAACATTTTACTATTGCAGCTTGAACGTTTGCCTCAAGACTACAATGGCTCTGCCCTTTCGCTAATTGAATCGCTTTCTAGGTATTTGATACAGCTGCTACATGAATTAGTATTTTGAGTAATTCTGTTTTATTCAATTTGGTGCTTTATTTGTTGAGCTCATCTTACTGTGTATCTTGTTGAACTTGAAACTGATACACCTTTTGTGTGTCTTTAGCCTTGTTATTATGGGCAACAATACCGAATTTGAGAAGGGAGTGCTGTGGCTTTCAGAAAATCTTACATTTGATGTTGATGCTCGCATAAATCTTTTTGAGGTAAATATTTGATTTGGTTGAAACTATTGATTCAATGGCTTTGTGGAACATAACATCAAACTGCTCAAAATTTTGGAATCAAAAGACTATTTATTCTGAGCACTTGATTGATATTTGGAATCATTCAGTGCAACATTAGAGTTCTTGGAGGACTTGTCTCTGCTCATTTACTGGCATCTGATTCTTCAAAGAGGTTGTTTCAAGGGTCTTACAAGAATCAGCTGCTTGGTCTGGCTGAAGATTTAGGGAAACGTTTTTTACCAGCATTCAATACTCCCACTGGATTACCATATGCATGGATTAACTTAAAGGTACTGTATAGAAAACTCAAATATCTGAGATTCTGTAAACTTATTATTTAGACTTGTATCACTCTTACAGCCTATTTTCATTTAATTCCTTTTGAATGTTTAACAATAGGTATTTGTTGAAGAATTAAGAAAAATCAGATTTGATTTGATTTTATTTTATATTATTCTATTTATTTTTATTTTATGATTATGTCATTATTACTCAGTATTACTATTGTAATTTTTTTTCTATATAAACAGCTTAGGGCTCTAGTAATAAAATATGAAAGTATTTTGTCTTTTACTTTCTTTATGGTATCAAGAGCTATTGGTTAGGGTTTTGTAAAGCTTTTCACAACCCACTAGGGTTTGCTGCGTTCTAACCAACAACTGAGCTATGGCACACAATACCTCATGGAAGGCATCCCTTACGGGTAGCGGCGACTATGGTTTGGGTGAAAAATCAGAAGTAGCCAACAGCACCAGTTTAGGCACTGGCGGTGGCTCAGGCGACAACACTGGATTAGGCACTGGCGGCGGCGACTATGGTTTGGGTGAAAAATCAGAAGTAGCCAACAACACCGGTTTAGGCACTGGCGGCGGCCCAAGGGGCGATGGTAGTTGGAATGGTTTATCTAACAACGGTTTTTCCAATTTTTTTGGCCATGAGGGAACTTCTAATGCCCTCAAAGTTGAAATCCAAAAACTTAATGGAAAAAATTATGTCGAATGGTCCCAAACCGCAAGATTGATCCTAGATGGTAAGGGAAAATACGGTTTCCTCATAGGAGAGGTGCAAATACCTGCCACAACTGATCCTAATTACAGGTTTTGGAAATCTGAGAACTCTGTTATTATTGCTTGGCTGCTTAGTAATATGGAATCAACGATTAGAAAACCTTTTATGTTTTTGCCTACTGTGAAGGAAGTTTGGGAGGCTGTCAAAGAAACATATTATGATATTCAGAATTCTTCTCAAATTTTCGATCTCAAATCACGATTGTGGCATGCCAAACAAGGAGATAGAAATGTGACTACCTATTATAATGAGTTGATGACACTATGGCAAGAATTGGATCTCTGCTATGATGATCATTGGAAGTGTTGTGAGGACAGTGTTTTGTTTCTTAAGAGACAGGAGAACGACCGAGTATTCATGTTCTTGGTTGGGCTTAATAAGCGACTTGATGAAGTCTGAGGCAGAATATTGGGAAAGATTCCATTGCCATCACTTCGGGAAGCGTTCTCAGAAGTTAGAAGAGAAGAGGCAAGACAAGGTGTTATGATGGGTAAGTCACCTTCTGTTGTTGAGGTTGAAAGCTCTGCCCTAGTCACTAAGAATGAAGACGGGAAGAGAGATGGCAAGAAACCATGGTGCGAACATTGCAAACGTTCATGGCACACACGTGATACATGTTGGAAGCTCCATGGAAAACCTCTAAATTGGAAGAAAAAAGGAGGAAATGAAGATCATGCCCTCCAAGCTGGTACCTCTGATCAAGAGAAGCAGTCTCCTTCAAGCCCATCTCCTTTCAGCAAGGAACAATTAAATAAATTGTACAAACTCCTTGAGTCTCAAACTCCTTCTTGCTCTATAGCACAGAGAGGTAATTTTCCAAATACTGCTCTACTTAGTGTCTCTCCCAGCCATACTTGGATTATCGATTCTGGTGCTACTGATCATATGACTGGGGAGTCGAGTCTGTTTTCTTCTTATAGTCCTTGTGCAGGTAACCACAAAATTAAAATTGCAGATGGCTCTCTTTCAGCCATTGCAAGGAAAGGTTCTGTTATTCTGTCACTTGTGTTAACCTTAAAAGATGTCTTACATGTTCCCAATTTATCATGTAATTTGTTATCCATTACTAAATTAACAAATGATATAAATTGTCAAGCTAACTTCTTTCATTCTCATTGCATTTTTAAGGATTTGAGCACGGGGAAGATGATTGGCAATGCTAAGGAGAGTGGAGGACTCTATTATCTTAACAATGGACTCGACTTCAAAGACCAACCAAAAACGAGTACCTGCTTTGAATCTATTTTTGTTTCTTCTAATAATGATGATATTATGTTATGGCTATTACGGTTAGGACATCCTAGTTTTCTGTATTTGAAACATTTGTTTCCTAAATTATTTTCTAAGAAGGATCCGTCTTTATTTCATTGTGAAACTTGTGAATTTGCTAAACATCACCGTTCTTCTTTCTCTACACAACCATATAAAAAATCAAAACCGTTTGCAGTTATTCATAGTGATGTTTGGGGTCTTAATAGAATAAACACTTTTTCTAATAAAAGATGGTTTATAACCTTTATTGATGATCATACTAGAATTTGTTGGGTTTATCTATTGAAAGAAAAATCAGAAGTTGGACAAGTTGTCAAAAATTTCTTTAAAATTGTGCACACTCAATACCAAACAAATATTCAAGTCTTCAGAAGTGACAATGGTAAAAAATATTTTAATATATTTTTGTCTGATTTTTTCTTGCCAATGGAGTTGTTCATCAAAGTTCTTGTGTTAATACACCCCAACAAAATGGAATTGCAGAGAGAAAGAATAGGCATCTTCTTGAGGTTGCTAGAGCTTTACTATTTGCAAATAAGGTTCCAAAATATTTGTGGGGTGAAGCTGTTTTAACTGCATCATATTTAATTAATCGAATGCCATATAAAGTTTTAGATTTTCATACCCCTCTTGATGTTTTTCGAAATTATTTTCCTTTGACTAGTGTATCTGCTGATTTGCCACTAAAAGTTTTTGGTTGCACTGCTTTTGTTCATGAACATAAACAACTTGACAAACTCGAGCCAAAAGCAATAAAATGTGTGTTTACCGGTTACTCTCCAACTCATAAGAGGTATCGGTGTTTTGAACCAAAATTAAAAAGAATTTTTGTAACCATGGATGTTACTTTTGTGGAAAATCAACCATTTTTTACTGACTTTCATCTTCAGGGGGAAATTATAAGGAAGATTTATCTTTTACTTATGAAAACACCATTACTTTAAGTGATATAGTGTCGCAAAATTCTGAGACTTATATTGATGCACCAAAAGAAAATGCCCAAGAATCCATATTGGAACTCAATCAACTTATGAATGAGGTTTCGACAGATTCGGGGGCGACAATTTTAAATCAAAATCACACTGATCAAATTCTTGATCTCAATAATAATGAAGGACCACCTGAAATGCCACAACATAATGACTCAGATAAAGAGACACAAAACAGGTTTACTACCATTGACCCTACTTGGAAGGGAAATGTCTTTGAAAGAAGAAACCATTAACAGAGAAATGAAGGACCCATTCTCCGACCCTTCCAAGATTCCGAACCAATAGATAATCCAACACATCATCTTGATACAGGTAAGTCCTCTTCTGTTCTTAAGAGTCATGTCGAGTATCCTGATATAGACCTCCTTATTGCAATTAGAAAACCTGTTAGATCATGCACTAAATATCCTTTGTCTAATTATGTGTCATACTCAAAATTGTCTTCTTCATTTGCTGCATTTACCTCTAAGTTGTCTGCTGTAGAAATTCCAAAAAATATACAGGAGGCTCTAAAAATTCCAAAGTAGAAGGAAGCTGTTCTTGAGGAGATGAGAGCTCTTGAGAAGAATCAAACTTGGAGAGTCATGACGTTACCTACAGGAAAGAATACCGTTGGCTGTAAATGAGTATTTACTGTGAAATATAATTCTGATAACACAGTTGAAAGATACAAGGCACGCTTGGTTGCTAAAGGGTTTACTCAGACATATGGCATTGATTACTTAGAGACTTTTGCTCCTGTTGCCAAGTTAAACACTATTAGAGTTCTCTTGTCTTTGGCGGTGAATTTAGATTGGTCTCTTAACCAACTTGATGTAAAAAATGCTTTCCTGAATGGTGAGTTGGAAGAGGAAGTATACATGGATAGTCCACCTGACTTTGAAGATAAGTTTGGTTCAAATGTATGCAAACTACAAAAATCCCTTTATGGTCTCAAGCAATCTCCAAGGGCTTGGTTTGAGAAATTCACTCGCTCTGTCAAAAAGCAAGGATATATGCAGGGACAATCAGACCATACGTTGTTCATGAAGTTCTCTAATGTTGGTAAAATTGCAATTTTAATTGTATATGTAGATGATATTATTCTCATAGGAGATGACATTGTTGAGATGGAAAGATTGAAGAAAAACTTGACAAAAGAATTTGAGATCAAAGATTTAGGTGCACTCAAATATTTTCTTGGTATGGAAGTTGCTCGCTCAAAGAAGGGAATTGTTGTTTCTCAAAGGAAATACATCCTAGATCTCTTGGAAGAAACTGAGATGAGTGGGTGTAGACCAGCAGATACTCCTATGGAATTAAATACTAAACTTTGGGAGAAAGGCAGTGTTCCTGTTGAGATTGGAAGATACTAGAGGTTGGTTGGCAAACTTATTTATCTAGCCCACACTAGACCTGACATCGCTTTCTCTGTGAGTGTTGTAAGCCAATTCATGCATTCTCTCTATGAAGAACACTTGGAGGCAGTTTATCGAATCTTAAGGTACTTGAAATCCAATCCTGGAAAGGGTTTGTACTTCAAGAAAACTAATGACAGAGAAGTCTCTATATTTACAGATGCTGATTGGGCAGGATCAGTTACTGATAGAAAATCCACTACTGGATATTGTGCCTATGTTTGGGAAAATTTAGTCACTTGAAGAAGTAAGAAATAAGTGGTTGTTGCTCGAAGCAGTGCAGAAGCTGAATTTAGAGCAATGGCTCAAGGAATTTGTGAACTTTTGTGGATTCGTAAACTCTTGGATGAACTGAAAATGAAAGTTGACTCACCCTTAAAATTGTTCTGTGATAGCAAAGCAGCAATAAGTATAGCTCACAACCCCGTACAACATGATAGAACCAAACACATTGAGATTGACCGCCATTTCATAAAAGAAAAAATTGATGCCGGAATTATATGTCTGCCATTTGTGACTTCCAACCAGCAAACCGCTGATATCTTGACAAAAGGTTTAGCAAGACCCAATTTTGAGCGACTTATAGCCAAGTTGGGCATGACAGATATCTATGCACCAACTTGAGAGGGGGTGTTGAAGAATTAAGGAAAATCAGATTTGATTTGATTTGATTTTATATTATTCTATTTATTTTTATTTTATGATTATGTCATTATTACTCAGTATTACTATTGTAATTTTTTTTCTATATAAACAGCTTAGGGCTGTAGTAATAAAATATGAAAGTATTTTGTCTTTTACTTTCTTCAGTATTAATACTCTTCTATGCCCCAACCGTCAGGAGTTCTCATTACCTCACTGATATTTAAGAAAAAAAGTTAGTTAAAAAAATTCTTTCTTCATAGCATTTGAGTTGGAGCTGAGGCAAAAAACGAGAGAGGAGTGATCTTCGCTCCTTGTTGTAAGGCGTAGATTTTGTTATAATATTAGGATTGTTATTGTTTTGGATTCTTATAATGCTAAGAGCATTACTAGACTCGTTTGTACTGGTTATACAACATTAGGGGTCAACCTAGAATATATTAGTATAAATTGGAGTATTCTTGCTTTTATCCTTTCCATATTTCCAATTATCCAACATCTATGGATTAGTTAAGATCTTGTGGGCTACTAGACTAGGTTTGTGGGTTTCCTGGGTTCAATTTTAAGCTCACTCTTGTAGTTTACAATTTTTTGGTTCAATTACAATCTTGAAATGCGTTTTGACGCATTTGAAAAAAGGTCGAGCCTTGCGGAAAATGATTGAAGGCCCACTACGAACATTTTTATAATATTGTTTTCTCTCCTGTTGTTTATCTTTACAGCTGTCGGTTTTCCCTGGCCATCCAGCATTCAACGAAATCTTCTGATTGTGTGTCATTCCACCCATTGTTATGTTACCTTTTCATTGCAATGCTCGATTTGTTGTCTATCTTGAAGTCAACAGTTTTTGAGATGCCTTCTTTATGTTGTCTCATAGTCTATCTAGATAGAGAGCATACTCTGTCGTCAAAGAAGCTCATCCTGATTGTGCAATCATATATTATTACTATTGTATTATTATTAGATATTTGTCTTTGTATTTGAACCATGATGCTTCAGTTTTTTGGGATATAAGATATATAAATTATAATCTATTGCTTTTTCTTTCTTTTGTTTTCCATCCTTTTTAGAATGATATATAACTCCATACCAATGCAAAATATTCTGTGCACACAGTATGGAGTAATGGAGAATGAGACTACAGAAACAAGCACTTCAGGGTGTGGTGAGAGGTCAAGCTTAGTAATTTAAGAATAGGGTATAGTAAAACGATATGTCTGGTTGCTTCTAAATTTCCAACTTTATGCAGGTTCTCTGATTCTTGAAATGGGTGCTTTATCAAAAATGACTGGCGACCCCAGATATGAATCAGCAGCCTTACGAGCTCTCCGTAAGCTATGGAGTATGCAGAGCTCATTAAAATTATTTGGAACCACACTTGATGTGTCAACTGGGCAATGGATTGAATATTCTTCGGGAATTGGAGCTGGTAATTAGCTCTGAACTGGGATAATGTCTGTCATTAAGTTCATGCGATTACACTAGCATATCAACTACGTACTTATTGTCCATTGAGTTTATAAATGAACTGCCTTGTTCTGTTGACAATAATGCTGTTTGATATTTTTTAGTTACAGCTAAACTTTCTAATGTTGACGAGCTGACCTTGATGTTTATTATGTTGGATTTCTTTTCCCGGATTATTTTAGGGGTAGATTCCTTCTATGAATATTTACTTAAAGCCCATATCCTTTTCGGAAAGGAGGACTTTTGGAGAATGTTTCATTCTGCTTATGTTGCTGTGCAGAAGCATTTCAGACATGGTCCCTGGTATCACTTAAACTGCAAAAAAGCCTTGTTTGTTTTAATAGTATGCTTATCCAGTTCTTCAAAATTGAAATGCATTGATGACATTATGATCAACAGTTTTAACCAGATTAGTTGATGTAATGCAGGTACCATGAAGCTGATATGAGGACAGGAAGAGCAACTTATTGGCAGCTTACAAGTCTTCAAGCTTTTTGGCCTGGTTTACAAGTTAGTAGGTGGACTTCGAATTCACAGATTAGAAATTTTGTTCGATATGTTTCTGAGTTTGTCTATCACTTATGGAAACAGGTTCTTATTGGAGATATATCTGCTGCTAATTCATCTCACCGCGAGTTCTTCAATGTGTGGGAGAGATTTGGAGTGCTACCAGAGAGGTATTTTCTGACTTAGTTTCATTAAAACATTGGTCTCATTGTATATCGCTGTCATTCTATCATCATGTTTTTGTTATTACAGTACTAGATAATATATCACATTGAATCATAAATCCCTGTTAAGGTATTTGCTGGACCATCAGATGCTTCATCCTACTGAAAAATATTATCCATTGCGCCCTGAGTTTGCTGAGTCAACATTCTACTTATATCAAGCTACTAAAGGTCTTGTAGTTCTTTTATCTTTGTATTTTCATTTTATTGAGCGGGCATTGTGTTTGACTGCTTCTATATATATACTCTTAAGATTGTTGCACTTGTAACTTGTAAGTACTTCTTTAGTTGATAAAAATGAAACAAATCTAATGACTCTTAATTTAAGAGGATGTTTATTAGCAAATAATAATATTTTTAGTTGAATTAGTTCGCAGCCAGGCCTGTTCAATTTGTATTACATTAACACTTAACTTAGAATATTGACATAAAAAAAGAGTATTAGCTTAGTGTTTTGTATCAACATGACAATTTGTATTACAATATCACAATTATTCAGAATTGTATCGATAAAATATATAATCTTTGTATTTGGCTCATTTGAAGGGAGGAGGTGTACTTTAGAGGATAAACTGCAAGGGTAGCCATTGAGTAATCAACAGTTGAGATTTTGATAAAATGCATACACATATGTAACAAACTGTGAAGTTGTTGAAATCTCAATAGTTGATTTTCCAATTAATGGTCATGATTTTGCTTCGTATCCGATAGAGTGCACTCATCGCTTTAGAGAAACTAAATCCATTATTTTTTAAAATTTGACTGTATAATATTAACACAAATATTGTATCTGACTAATAACATACATTCATATCACTTGCTCACATCAACCTATGTTAATTTCAGATCCGTGGTATATTGAAGTTGGCGAGTTAATAGTCAATTCCCTTAATTTATACACCAGAGTAGAAGGTGGGTTCGCAAGCATCAAGGATGTAACGACAATGCATTTGGAAGATCATCAACATAGTTTTTTTCTTGCTGAAACGTAAAACCCTGTCTTTTGGCTTTTATTTAAGAAATTAAAAAACAAAAAATAAAAATTGGTATTCCTCACTCGGATAATTACTAAACTTGAAATTTTCTCTGATTAGTGATCATGTGCTTTATGCAGGTGCAAATATTTGTATCTTCTCTTTGATGATTCATTTATGCTCGAGAATAATTACATATTTACCACTGAAGGTCATCCCCTTCCGGTACTAAGCACTTGGCATGAAGAGCTTCCAGAAACTTATATTCCAACTAATTGGACCACTCTGAAGGTATTTTAACAATTTGCTGTAATGCTACTGTACTTTTTATTTATAGAGAATTATAGGTAATAGGAAGTGTATGGATCCCTTGAACTTTTCTTCAATCACAAAATTAGTCCCTAAATATGATAAATTGACAACCACATCAATGAACCCATCCACATGCTGTCAAGTCTTCCAACAGAAGAGTGATGCAGCAAAATCTTTGTTCTCCATAATTCTGAAACCCAGCCTGGTTATTATCCTTTAAAATAATTTTTTTCTACTTTAACTTCCTCATTTAAAAAAGAACTAATTTTTTATAAATAAACCACATGTTTTTTATGCAACCTCTTATTTTTTTCTGCTGTCTTCACCTTATTCATGTGTAGATGAATCAATATGTGTGCCACCTTATTTTAATCTTTGATCATCAGTCATATACAAATTACAAAATATAAAACACATTGTTCTAATATACCATAGTAACTCCCTATTCTTTTTGTGTCACATGGGGCAACAAAAGCTTTTGCAACATAATTGTTAGTTTAGGAAGTACCGGCATTGTTATCGCACGTATCAGTTACAATGCCATGTATTTAAAATAATATGCGTGTTTAGTTTTAAGTTATATTTGTGTGTTCAAAATAGGGCAAAACCGGATTCAAAACTTCACAATAACATTCTATTTCGGTTGCTATTTAAATGATGGAATGGAAACTGTTTTGTTCCATTATAGAAGATTCAAACAATAGAAATAGAAATTTTGTTACACCCCGCTCCATTCATATTATAATATAAAAAACATACCCTAAGTAACTTAAATGGTAAATGGATGAAATGATATGTTAAGGTAATTGTTATAGTCTATGGACTAGTTTGGTTACTTTTGAAGTTTCTAGTGGCCTTTTTCAATGGTTCAAACATTAGAAGGTTTATACATACATTTTTCGATAAATAATACATTCTGATTTCTAAATTTTCATTTGCATGTGATATTGAAACTTAAAAATCTAATAATCATTTTCATTGGTGTTAATCTCTAACTTTTGCATGAATATATTTTTAGTTACAAAATAATTTCTCACCTTTTCTATCTTTTTCACTTTTTCTCCTCATGATTTTTTTTTTATTACTCTTCTTATATATTCATGCAATTTGTTTCCTACTTACTAAATAGCCCAACTCCTAAAAGATATACTAGTCCGCTATTCTATATTTTTTTCTTAGAAAAAAGATAGCAATTCATCTCTTATTACATGTGTACTACCTACACAAAACACATAAACTTGCAAAATGCATTTATATAAATTTTTCTATGCAGAGACTACCAGCAAATCGAGTGAGTTCAATGTCTTTGCAAGTATGTCCTGCTATGACCTTAAATTCAGGTCAACATATAGAGAGTGCTTGCCACATCCCCGATGTTCGAATTAGTGATCACAGGTGTTTGACTGATGAAGACTGTGGTGTTGATGCAACTACCTGCAGAAGAAGATCATGTAGCATGGCTGGTTATTGTGGGCTATGGCTCTTCATTTGATACCATGTTTGGACAATTTTCTTTTTAGAAGGAACAGAAAATGTTAAAGTGAGAATTGTGTCATACAGAAAGGTAAAATTCAAATATACAATTGCTGCCAACAGTTAATTGGCACCCATTTAATATTACAGGGTTTAAAGTAAAAGGGTAGCACACAATTTAACAGTTTTTGAAAAAGGTTTTAGGTTTTAGCTTTCATTTTGAGGCATGCTTTGATAGAAGAAGAGATGGGAGAAAAAGGAGATTATTGTATTTTGCAGTCTCGTTATTTAATTTGATACATTGAAAATTTGTATTTATATCCTCACGCCGTTCTTACCTTCCCCTTCTGTTCAAGACCTATATAGATACAAAAATGCAACAAAGAATAAATCAAGCTTGAAGGACAAGACAAGTTTCTAAAGAAAATATTTAAATAGGATCTTAGTTCACTAAAAATTTAAACATTTTACTACCATGGTCAGGTTTAGTAGAAGGAGATTCTCACAACTTAGAAAACCTGAGTTCGAATATCTGTCAAAAGAGGTATCCACGTTTAGTGTTTGATGCGTCTCGAATAAGATTATCTTTAGTGAAGAGAATCTATGAGAATTGGAAAAAAAATTCAACATTCTATTTTTAGTCTAAGTAAAAAAATTATATTTTTTAGTCTATAAAAAAATTATCTAACAAGTAATTTTTGTTCATATAAGAAGAAACATATCTAATTGCGAACAATTTTTTAAATTTTGATTAATTTTTTACAAACATATTTTGAACATTTTAAACAATTGATAAAAAAATTATAATTTTTTATTTTAAATTAAATAAATTGAATTTTTTAAATGTTATAAACTCATCATAAAAGTAATAAAAATATGAATTTTTAATAATATAAATACCTGACAAAATATCATTCAAAATATATATTTATAGATACTAAAGTTATCTATATAATAATTTTATAAAAATTAAAAAATATAATCATTTTACAAATAATTAAAAATGAAGTTTTGAAATATATAAAAAAAAATAAAAATTTATTTTTTTGTCTATAGTGCACCGTACTTTTCTTTCCTCTTTTTGTGTGGAGGAATATACCATGCACCCCCCACCTAAACCTCCCACCCCCCATCATTTGTAAAATGTCATAATTGCCTTTTTTACTAATTATAAATTCATCTTCAAAAAATTACAATTCACTTTTTAACCTGTTCCATGCGAAATTCACCCCACAATTCGGAACATTCAAATCTTCGAAATAAAATAAGCAATTAATTTAAATAAATTTTGAATATTTCAAATATTTGAAGTTATGTTTTTGTAAACTTTCGAAAGTTTCGAAGAAGTTGAAACCTTCGAAGTGAAACCTTCCAGAATTCATCAACACTTTCGAAAGTTTCGTTTGAAGTTGGAAGTTTCGAAACTTTTCGAAAGTTTCATGTCAACCTAAAAGTTTCATTTCAACCTGAAAGTTTTGAAACTTTTCGAAAGTTTCATTTCAAAGTGAAAGTTTCGATTAAAAAATAATTAATTTTATCTTTTGAATATTGTATTTTTATTATTATTATTATTATTATTAATTAAATAGAGTAAACTTTTTGGAATCAGGCATGAGTAGAGTTAAAGTTCCTGCTACAATGACGATTATAGATTCTATAGATAAATTTATCACTGATCAGATATTTTTACCGATAATTAATTTTAGAAGTTTTAGTTTTGATGTATTAACATGTATTAATGTTTTATTTGAAATATATGTTGTAGATATTTTCCTCTCGAGAAGCTGTATTTGAATGGGCAAAAAAAAATTGGAATGCAAAATGAAATTTTAATTGTTACCATTCGATCAGATAAAGTAACGGGAAAGAGAGGCAGAAAAGACAAATTAATTTTGGGATGTAAAATAGGCGGAAGATATAAATCAAAATCAAGAGCAACATGTTCTCACAAGGAAAACTGTCCATTTAAACTCAGATGTATACGATTGAGTTTGGGTGAAGGATGGAAAATTAGTGTTCGTTGTGGAACACACAATCACGATTTAGCCAATACTTTAGACGGCCATTCATATTTGGGGCGTCTAAATGAAGAGGAGAAAAAATTTGTCCATGACAAGACAAAGTATAAGCTTGCACCAAGGTTCATTTTGAATGCTTTGAAAGAGAAAAATAAAGATAATGTCACAATTTCCACTCAAATATATAAAGCAAGGAGTACTTATCGATCATCTTTGAGAGGTTCGTACACAGAAGTGCAACATCTGTTGAAGTTAATACAAAATGAAAATTATGTGCACTGGACAAGAAGACAGGATAATTCAGATGTTCTAAGAGACATATTTTGGACGCATCCTGATTGTATAAAGCTGTTGAACACGTTCCATTTTGTTTTGATATGTGATAGCACATACATAACAAATAGATATCGATGACCGTTGCTTGAAGTTGTTGGTGTAACATCTACTGGTTTGACATTTTCGGTTGCATTTGCCTATTTGGAACAAGAGCGACAAGATAACTTCATTTGGGCATTTCAAAAGGTAAGATAGTTGTTTGTATATGAAAATTTAATTTCTAAAGTTATTGTGACGGATAGATATCTTGCCATGATGAATGCTATTGGTGTGGTATTTCCTACTTCAATTCATTTGATGTGTCTTTTTCATATTGAAAAAAATGTTGGGGCAAGATGCAAACAATATGTGAGTAAGGATAGACAAGATGAAGTAATGGATTTATAGAAAAAAAATTGTATTTTCGGCTAGTGTGGAGGAGTATGATCATCAGTTGCAACACTTTGAGCTAGTGTGTGCCGATATTATTCTTTTTGTTGATTATGATAAAGATTCATGGTTGGCACCTTATAAAGAAAAATTTGTCATGGCTTGGACAAACAAAGTGATGCATTTAGGGAACACAATGACCAACAGGTATTTTTAAATAATGATTTGTATTATTTTAGAAAAATAATTTAGTAATTTATGTGATTTTTTTTAATTTGTGTTATTTAATTTATTGTAGAGCGGAGTCTGCTCAATGGAGATTGAAAAACATGTTGCAGACTAGTAAGGGAGAATTGTGTAAAAGTTGGGATACTGTGAATATGATGTTGAAGAACCAATTGTGTAGCCTTAAATCAATTTTTCATAAATCTATTCTCGATGTGGAGCATGGATATAATTCACCATTCTATCAGAGATTACATCATTGTGTATCAAGGAAATGTTTTGAAATGATCGACAAACAATTGAAGAGGGTGAAGATTGTAGGTACTGACAAAACAAAATGTGGTTGCTCAATCAGAACAACTCATGGATTACCATGTGCTTGTGAGTTGGCAAAATTGCAGATGTTTGGTAATGTTATTCCCTTAGATAGCATTCATATTTTTTTGGAGAAAATTAAGCATTGAGCAAGAATTGGAGGATGAAGAATCTTTATCAGATTATGACTTTTCAGAATAGTTGGAAGCAGTGAAGACATACATGAAGAAACAAGATATTGTTGGTCAAAGGATATTCAGGGAAAAGGTGCGTGAACTTGTATTTCCACAAACAACAATGGTTCCACCACCTGATAAAGTGAAAACCAAAGGAGGTACTAAAAAGAGAAAAGAATTTGATAGTCCTCGTGATCCATCATATTGGGAGTATGTCAATGCATCTCATGGATCTCCAAATCAATCATCACAACGTTCTGCAGGGCAATGATCACAGCGTTCTACAAGTCAATCATCACAGCGTTCTGCAAGGCAATTATCTAAGATACATTTTCCTACATTTATTCATCTGTATATCGAGGACATAATAGATGTTGAGCCTGATGGAAATTGTGGGTATCGCGCAATTGGAGCTTTGTTAGGTTGGACAGAAGAATCTTGGCCTTTAGTTCGAACACAATTGGATAAAGAGATCAATTTACATAAAGACCTTTATTCCAAAGTTTTCGATGACAACATTGAAATCGTGCAAAAGTCGTTGATCATTTCTAGATTGGGTGCTCAAGGAAAAGATAAGTGGATGAGTATACCAGATTTGAGTTACGTGATTGCAACAAGATATAATGTCATATTGGTATCGTTGTCTCGTAATCTGAATATGACATTCTTTCCGCTGAATAAAGGACCATTGAAAGATTATTATCTTAATCATTTAATAGCAATTGGAATCGTCAATGAAAGTTATTGGGTACAGGTAAGTTTTATGATTGATAGTAATGTTTAATAATAATATTTTGTTGTTTAGATAAATTAATGTTTACTATTTTATTGTTCATATCAAATTGAAGTTTGACTGTCCTTTGCCACCTACCTCACAAAAATGGAAAGACTTTTGTAGTGATTGTGCAAAGACGTGGCAAATAGCTTATGTAGGATGTATTAAGCATTGGGAACACATTGATCCATCGTTTGACAAATCATCTTGTATTTCATTAAGTCAAGATTAGATTATATGTTTGAACTTTTAGACATTATAATTTACTTATGGTTATATGGTAACAAGTTGAAATTTAATCATTTACTTATACGAAATAGATATAAAAAAATATATATTAATATTAAAATAGAAATTCATTATATAAAGCATTCATAATACAAAATATATTTATACAACTTAATCGCAACACACAATCATTAATCGTCTCCTGGGAAGAGTCTGCTTAACTCAGTGAATATGTCATGAACTTCACCAAATGGAGTTACAATCTGTAATCTCCTACGTATAAGCTCATATGTTAGACGCTTTCGTTCCGATGATGGACCAGCATGTGCAGAAGATGATGGAATATGGGGATCATGTGTAACAGTAGGTGACTAGGAAGGTGGAGCAGCAATAGGTGTACTGGAAGAGGGAGCATCAATAGGTGGAGGGAGGAACGTCACGCGGAATGCACTGAATATGACCAAACTATCGAAGAAAGGCTCTGGCAGATATGGAACTGAAACACCTCCCCATCGAAGGTATCCGGAGAACATCGAAGACAATACAAAAGGATGATTAGCTTGATCATCATCATATGGTGTAAACAATACATCATCGAGCAACATAGAATCAAGTCTCTGCCGGTATATCATTAGTCCACCTTCAACTACGTGTTTTGCAGTCCACCTACATGGTCTTGGAAGATGCGCAGGAACCGTTCCACTATCACCCGCCTACAGATCCTAGGAAAGTGCTCGTAAATCTAGCAGTGCACCAATTAATAAAAGACGAATTAATAAATAAATAAATAACACAACTAAATAATTAAATAAATAAATAACACAACTAAATAATTAAATAAGTAAATAAATAACACAACTAAATAAATAAATAAAATTAATATAAATAAATAAATTCAAATACGTGTAATAGGGCCATGTAACCCCCCAGCTGTCTAGTGTGATGAACGGCTCCATCTCCCAGGTTGTCGTATAGCACAACCAGTGCAGCGGCAACCCCATGCATAGTCTCGACAATGATCTAAATCAGCAAACAAACTAACATATTTTGCTTCCACACGAGTGTGTGTTTTGTCGGCAAAAATGGTGCTGCCAACTAAATGTAATAGATATGTTCTGGCAGCACACTCATACATGTTAGCTTGAATTAAACGCTGATATAACTCGCGCAACCACTGCAACTTATACTGTGCACACTTGTTGTAGTTGACCTCAGCAGCAGCTTCCTCCCAAGTCGCTCCTAGTAACTCGTGTGCAACCATCATAGCATTATTGGTATTCATGTTAACTCGTGCATCAAAAAAATTACCGTGTGGTTTGATGTGAAGGAGAGTGGCGACGTCGTCTAACGTGATGGTCATCTCTCTGAATGGCAAATGAAACGAGTTGGTCTCTCAATGCCACCTTTCCACAAAGGCGGATATCAGACCAGCATCAGCCATAGTCAAGTAAGCGGAAGACAAATGTAACAGCCCAGATTTTCGAATCCAATGTTGTACAGCTTCTGGTATAGGAACTTTTGCAAACATTTTCAGCTTCAAACTATGGGTAATCACCTTTAACAAGCTACGATCCTACAAGTAATTAAATAAAGAACATATCAATAAATATATTCTTAATTAATGAAATAATGTACCGGGTATAAAAAATAATTATACATAGTTAAAAAATTAATTAATTTATTAAAATTTACCTCTCCTTCCCAAATCTTACGAGCCACGTGGCGTTCATACTATGTCAACACAGATGTCACCAGTGGTCCTCCAGGGAATCAGGACTGCTGATCTTGCTCTTCCATATTCTGGTCAGCCTCATCATCACCAACCTCATGTTCAGCTGAGTCTGAGTTCATCTGTGCAGGCTCATACTCCATATGTGCATGCTCATCTTCCTGAACATCCCTAGACTCAAGGACATCCTGCTGAACATTCTCGCATCTACTACGGCGGTTGGCTTCATGCCGTCATATGTGTGATGTTGTAGGCGGAATTCTATCTGCTCTGTCGCCGCCATCGCCTCTCATAACACCTCTGGCAATAGTGCGAATAATTTGGTCCAAACACACCTCTAGTTCTAGGCACTGCAACATTTAGTTAATATAATTGTTATATCAATATATCAATAATTGAAAAAATCTGGAAAAACTCAAATTTTTCGAAGTTAAAAATCTGGAAAAACTCATAGCTGCACCAAACCTTTGAAAGTTTGGATGAACACCAAAGTTTCGAAGTTTCGAAAGTTTGGATGAATACCAAACTTTTGAGGTTTAAAATCTGGAAAATCTTTGAACTTCAACAAACCTTCGAAAGTTTGGATGAATGCCAAACTTTCGAGGTTTAAATTCTGGAAAATGTCATAACTTCAACAAACTTCGAAAGTTTCGATGAATGCCAATGTTTCGAGTTTTCGAAAGTTTGGTTGAATGCCAAACTTTCGAAGTTCAAAATCTGGAAAAACTCATAACTGCACCAAACCTTCGAAAGTTTGGATGAATACCAAAGTTTCGAAGTTTCGAAAGTTTGGATGAATACCAAAGTTTCGAGGTTTAAAATCTGGAAAATCTCAGAACTTCAACAAACCTTCGAAAGTTTGGATGAATGCCAAAGTTTTGAAGGTTTAAAATCTGAAAATTACTACTTCGAAAGTTTACAAAGTTTCGAGAAATCTGATAAATTTCGAAGATACTTACTTTTCTGGGTTTCAGATGAATGAAATCTTCATGTTGTTGTTTCTGAGTTTCGAACCTTAGAAATCTTCGAATGTATCAGAGTAATATCAAAGTTTCAAATCTGATGGGGGTGAAAAAGTGATTGAAATTTTTTTTAGATAGGTTTATATTAGTAAAAAGGGCAATTAAGATATTTTACAAAGAATGGGGGGTGAGAGATTTAGGTGGGGGAATGCATGGTACAAATCTCTTTTGTGTGCAAATAAAATAGATAGAGAACAAATTTAAACTCAATGAAAATGGATCGTAAGAGCATATAGCTATTTTGGTCGGTAAATAATTTCGTACTTACATATCATTTGTTTATAATTATCTTAATATTTATATTTAATAAAAACTTAATTTTTCTAATTTATCACTTAAAGAAAATTAATAATTTGGTCTTATTAGCAAAGATTAAATCATTTTTTATTCTCTATAAAATTTAACATTTTGTTAGTAATTGCTTTTAAATCAACTCATTTATCTTTTAAATATTTTAATTATTTTGACAGTGATGTTTAAGATTTTATAAACACTTTCTTACAAAAATTAAATTTTTTTAACAAGTAATAAATTAAATATAAATTTTTAAATTTTGATGCATATTAATTCATATTCACACCAAAAATTAATATTTAGAGGGACCATAACTAAAATAAGTAATTATTCCATTTTTTTTTTGTTTTTTTGAGAAAAATCCTCATATAACCTTAATTAATCTTTTTTTTTTTGAAATTTTTGTGTGTGCATAGTTACTATAATTTAAAATGTAACGAAATTATAAATATATTATCAAATCTATCTTATGTTAGTAAATTTATGATTAAAAATAATTAATAGAAGACATATTCCACGACTAAAATAACTAACACAATTATTTAATAATTGACTAATTATAGAGTTATATAATAATTGATTAGATATATAATTCAATCGAAAGATAAACCTTAGAGACCGTAATACCTATCAATCTCTCTTTCCTCCGCTACTGTTTATATTTAATTAATGCTTAGTTTAAAAAATTGAAATTTTTGCCAAGCAAATTCTAATAATATTTTAAATATGTTTAAAAAAGTTATTCAAATATTTAAAAGTGTTCATTAGTTTGATAAAAACCAAGATAAAAATGAAAAAAAAAAATTGACATTTAACACTTAATAACATAATTATAAATGATTGTGGTCTATTTTTATTTCTAAAATTTAGTCAGTTCAAATCACCAATGTGGAACTAGCAAACGTTCAATTTGGTCGAGGATTTTTAGGAATCGATGGTATACGATGACTGAGTTTTGATCGAGAGAAAGGAGATAAAAATAAGAAAAAAATCATGTTAAGAGGTTATCGACTTATCATATATATGTTGAGTAAAAAAAAAAAACACTTATCATATATATGTGAATAAATAAATTTAAAAATTTAATTTAATTGAGCACTATAGATACCGCTAGACTCGGTTATTCAAGTTAGACATGTCCCGTTTATTACAGATATAAAATTTATAAAATTAATTACTTTAGTTAATAGTTAGTATTTCAGTTATAAATTAGTTTTTTGATTTTAAATATATAAGTTTCATTATTTCTACTATTATAATTGTATTTCTCATTTGATTAATAAAAAATTTATTTATATTTTTCTCTCTTTCATGTTTAGTATCAATCTTTTGTAAATTTATTCCAAGTTATAATTATTTCAGCACGACGATGATAATATACAAAAACTATAAGATAATGGACATTAAAGGTAACATGTTTGCCAACAAAATTTTATCAAAACAAAAACTTCTACAATATTTTGATATCAGCCTTATTTATATATTAAAAACTTTCATCAAATGTGAAAAAGATGGAATCAAGTGCATTATTCAAATTATCCTTATCATCAAACTGAATAATAAATTTTTCAAGAACACCAACAACATTTGGTGACAAAATCCTTTCTTTTTAGACAAATTGACATTAAAAAATGCAAGCAAATGTTTTGCATAGAAGTGTAGACTCTAAAATTCAGCATTTACAATAACAATAAAAAATGTAAGATTGTTCTGGTTTCTGAAAAAAAATTCATGATTGAATTCTCATTTATAACCCTTAGCTAAATACCAAAGAATTGTGCATCAAATTTTGTTAAAAAAAATGCAAGAGAAGATCTTGCATTGCATGGAGAGGTGTTGACTTGATTCAACATCTATTACAAAAAAGGAAAAAAAACAAGATTAAATTATAATTTTTTATTCTTTTTTCAAGTTAAGGATAAATATTTCAAAAATCTTTTAGTTAATTTATTAAGGCATTTTAAAACCATTTAATCGATGTATTTATTTATTTCTCATGTTATTTATTTATTTATTTATTTTTACAACATCTGTGTTATTTATTCAAATTAGAAGTGTCGCGAACACCTCGTAGTTTGGGGAGGATATTATAGAACTAAAATTAGTTACAAGTTAATTAATTTAGTTAAATCTTAGTTACAAGTTAATTACTTTAGTTAAATCTTAGTTACAAGTTAATTAATTTAGCAAAAAATTAGTTATTCTAATTTGGGTATATAAGTTGCATTATACTTACTGTTGTAATAATCTTTTTCATTTGATCAATACAAAGTTTATTTATGGTTTTTTTTCTTCTTTCATACTTAATATCAATATTTGGTAAATTATATTATAGATTTTAGTTACTAATGAATAAACTTTTGGTTAAATAAATTTTTTGTGAGAAAAACTTTTATAATATTATAAATATGCAAACAAAAAATAATTTAAAAATTTAAATGATAAACATGAATTGACTTAAAAATAGAGACAAAAAATAAAAATGAGAAATTTTTTAGTGACTAAAGATGAATAAATAAATAAAGAGGTTTTACCAATAAAATAAAGATTAAAATGCATTTTTTATCTCAAATTTTTTAAATTCAACAATTTTGACCCACATAGTTTGAAACTTTGTAATTTTGACCATTTAATTTTAATCCATTTTACAAATAAATGATCCACTTAATTTTAATTCGTTCAATGTTGATCTGACCTTTTTTTATGATTAGTTGACTTATTTTTTAAAAATTGTTAACTCATTTTAAAAGAAAAAAAAAAGTTTTCTTGCTCCTTTTTTAAATTATTTTTTAAAAAAATGCTAGCTCTTATTATTAAATAAAATAAACATAATAAAATAGAATGTACAAAAAGTGAAATTTTTTCTTTTTTAAAAATTATTAGGATTCTGTGTACACCTTTGAAAATAAATTAGAATACAACAAATCGCATTAATTTTTAAAAAGTAAAAATGTATTTTTGTCTCCCATATTTTATCTTATGGTTAATTTAATTAATAATAAGGGTTAGTAATTTTTTTAAGAATTTCTTTTTTAAAAAATGAACTGGCTATAATTTAAAAAAATGAGTTGGCAATTTATAAATAAATGAGTAGGGAATTTTTTAAATAAAAAATTGAGTTTGATAATTCTTAATCATAAAAAACATAAAAAAAAAA
>JBBPBO010001985.1:9887130-9897966 GCA_037974295.1 Cicer cuneatum
AAAAGCGTATCACTATTGACCAAGTTAAAATCAAATGAATGAGTCATTTATAAAAGAAGCTAAAATTGCAATTTTTTAATTAAAATGAATAAAGTCACATATTTAAAAATTAGAAGAACAAAAGTCCATTTTAGTTAAAAATAAATAAAAAAATATATTATAATTTTATGTTTGAAAGCGTAAGACATATTTATTTTAATTTTTAATTTAGTAAAAAATTTAAATTAATTATTAAAATATTAATCAATTTAATTTTTAATTTTATACCGATCGTGAACTATTTTAAAGAATTGTATATTTTAAAAAAAATTTATAATATTAAATTATATATTTTAAAATTTAATTTAATTTTTTATAGTGAACTAGAGACTAAAGAGGTTGAAGGAAATTGCTTTTGAAGCACGTCTGGATCCAGAGCTTAGTACGGAAGGTACTTTACCTTTTGGAATCATTATGATTCTCTTTTTTATCAGTGTACTCAGCTAGTGGTGGGATAAGGATTGAGGGAACAGATAATACAGTATTTACAGCTTTCATCCAGCTGTCTGCAATCAATACTATTATACTACTACCTCTCATCTCAACAACTCTGCTTTTCTTTTCTTTTTTCATTGGACACCATTTGGATGTATGCAGCCAAATTGGACTCGTTTCATCCCATTCATGGATAAAAGTAGCAAAACAAAACAAACTATAATTGGACCATAGTCTTGTCTTCTTCAACACTAATATCCTTGCTGGTATCCCAGATAAGTCGTGAGTTTCTATGCTTCATTTTTAATTAACCACCTTTAATATTTATATATTTATTTAATATTTTATCTTTTATATCTCTCTTCTCTTATTATTATTGTTATTATTATTTAATTTAAAATGAAGATTTTACCTTTCATGAGGAGATGATTTTTAAAAAAAAGAAAAAGAAAAGGTGGTATATTTGAAATGCGACAGTTTATTAATATTTATTTATTTATAATAAATAATTAATAATTAATTTATTTAATAAAAAATAATTAAAAAATTAAATTAAAAAATTTAATAAAAAATATCAAAGTTAATAAGATTGAGTAGATAAAATATATAAAAAAAAAATTTGTTAACAAAATAAAACCTTCTATTTATTATTTTTATTTATTAGAACTAAACTAGAAGAAAAAATAAGAAATAATTGTTAACAAAATATAATGTAGTTGCAAAATAAAAAGAATTTGATAAAAAAATATAACATTATTTATTTTAATATATTTACTCAGCCGTCATAACTTTAATTCATTTAAATTTATTAATATAATTTAATTTTTTAAAATTATTTTTATTTATTAAATAAATAATTATTAATTTATTATATAAAAAAATGATGCGATCACCTGTAAAAGAAAATTCTTTAAGTAGTTTCATATTCGAACCTCGTGAAGGTAATTAAATGATGACGTATTATTTTAAACGATCACCTATAATCATAAATTGACTTAAAATAATATGTCATTATTTAATATGAGAAAATGGTTGGAACATTGTATTTTATTGATGTAGCCAAGATCCGGTTTGGATCATTTGCGTCCTACGTGGTAATCCAACCAAGTATCGAAACACATTTATTTGTTTATTATGAATAACTTTTTTTAATTTATTTACAAAAATATTATTATAATATTTATTAAAATTGATTAAGTTAAAATTTTTATAATTTTATTTATTTAATTTTGACTTTAATAATTAAATAAATTATATCTATAATTAAAATTTTATTTTTAATTAAATTTATAAAAAACATATTTCGAAATAGATCAAAATAATAAAATTTAAAAATTTAATACGGTTAAATTTAAAATATAGTGAAACTCAGGCATAAATAACATATCAATAATTCATTAATTATTTAATTAATAATAAAACATGTTAATTTTAATATACCATAGAAATTTCATTTATCTTAAATATAAAAAAAAATTATTTTCTATTACATTGAATGACACGGTTTCAAAATTATCATTGCTTAGTTTTTTTTAGGCTAAATAGCACACGTGGTCCTTTGACTTAATTTCAATTAACGTTTTAGTCTTTTATCTTTTTTTTTTGCCGATTTGGTCTTTTATTTTAATTTTAAGTGACAATTTGATCTTTTATGTTTTAAAATGTCAACAATATTATCATTTTTTTTACAAAAATTCAAAAAACTCATCAAAATTTTCAACCGAAACACATAAAATTAATTATATTCTTTAATATAATACAAATTTCATCAAATTCGTAACTCAAATCTTCAAATAAACTCATACAAAAATTTCATCAAATTTCATTCTTTATTTGATGTTGTTAAAAATGGAAATACGAATTTATTTGAATATTTGAGTTTCGAATTTGATGAAATTTGTATTATATTGAAGAATATAAATAATTTTATGGATTTTGGTTGAAAATTTTGATGAATTTTTTAAATTTTAGTAAAAAAAGGATAACATTGTTGACATTTTAAAACATAAAAGATCAAATTGTCACTTAAAATTAAAATAAAAGACCAAATCGAGAAAAAAAAAGATAAAAGACTAAAACGTTAACTAAAATTAAGTTAAGGGACCACTAATACTATTTATTTATTTATTTTTTAATGTCATAATAGATTAATGTAATAATTAAAGATAGGTTAAGTTTTTTGGAACATCCAAAATTAATATGTTTATATTATTAGTTTTATGTTGATTAAATAAAAGGCAACTTTTTTTCTAATAATTGAAGGTAGAGAGAGGGAGTAATAATTTGCCAAATAGGCGATAGACGAGCTGCGGGGACCGTTTTGGTCTATATAAATACTTGGTATATATGTGTACTATACTCATCAACTTTAAGTGCTGTCTAGTTCGATCGATATTGAATTTCCATTTTAGAATTCCCTCTGTTATGGCATTACGCAAGCTTCTTGTGATGGGGTTGTTGCTTCTAGTGTGCCTCTCTAAGGTAAAAACTACTAGCAACTTCCCTTAGTTTCATCTTATACACAACAAACAATTAATCAAGCTAGGACTCTATCCTTAGTCCTTAGATTATGTCAAGTGTGTTTTTGAACACACTGTTTATTTCGTGAAAATATTTTATTTTTATTTTTTTAAGTTTACGTTAATTATTTTCATCAATACTTCATAAGAGATTTATGAAGTGAATAATTTGTTAATATTTTTAAAAATAATAGAAATATCGTAAAGTTGATATTGTTAATTTTAAAATTATGTCTTCATTAACATTATTTCATCATATTTTTATGATAAATTTTTACTTCGAGTGCTTTTGGTCAAAAGAAAATAAACAGACATTTTAAAGAATGAAAATAGGAAATGTTTGTTGTTGTTTAAGGTTTTTGTTAAGCATTTTCTTAAATCTAAGTGATTTATATTTTTGTTGTTTTGTCAAATTCAATGAAGGTTTCATCTGATCATGAGATAGAAAAGGAAGAAGACGAAGAACTCCACTTATCTGATAAGCAGGTATGTGTTTTCCTTACTCAATGATATATTGAAGTGCTTGTTTAATTAACCAAATTATGTTACAATGTTTCTATTGGAATTATCTTCAGCTCATTGTGCGAGACGGGAACAGAAGGCTGATGCAAGATATAGGTATGTTTAAGAAGTTAAATATGTTTAATAAGTGTCATAAAATTACGATTAAAATTTACTCTTTAAATAAATAAATTTTATTGATTTTAAATCCTTAAAGAATTATAAAAAATATTTGGTTTTAGTTCCTTATAACTATAATTATACTTGAGGCTTTAGCGTAAGAACTAAGAACTAAGAACTTAACTTGTAATATCAAGCGTTATTATTTAGTTTATTATGTATTTTAATAACTTGGTGGTGTTGTTATGAGTGCAGATTGTGCAGGACTGTGCATGTCGAGGTGCAGTTTGCATTCAAGGCCCAACTTGTGCAAGAGGGCATGTGGGACTTGTTGTGTGAGGTGTAAGTGCGTTCCACCTGGCACCTCTGGCAATAGGGAGCTTTGTGGGGCTTGTTATACTGATATGACAACCCATGGCAACAAGACCAAGTGTCCTTAATTAGAAAGCTTTTTAAAGCCCATATATCATGTGCCCAGTTGGTTTGGGCTCTCTTTTCTTTCCAGTCTTACTTAGTACCAACTAGTGTAGCTCAGTAAATGGTGTGTGTTTGGGTAAGAAAAAAAAAGAGGTATTTATGTTGTTGTTGTTGTAGTATTAGTATGTATGCACACCTTTTGTATTCGTAGGCTTTTGACATAGGGTTGTGTGCTTGTTCTCTTTTTTTTCCTATTATTATGGTGGTGAGATATGAAATGAAATGAATGTATAAACTTGTTTGAATTGAGATCGATTAATATATAGTATAGAGCATTACGTTTCCTCTCCATTTCGAGCTCCTCCACCTTTTATTTTTGAACACTTTACCATATACTCCTTTATACTTATACTCTTACAATTTTTAAAAACTGCTAACTTATTTTTAAATTTTTTTATTATTTTACAAATTTAATTTTTTTTTTACTATTCAAAGATTTTTTAAATAACTAATTCAAATTTTTCGGCATGTAATTTTTTTTTTAAATTTTTCAAAAAACAACTTATATTGTCAAGTATAAAAATTTGAAAATTTAGACGGCCGAAAAACTTGCAAAATATTTTTTCGGACGATTTTTAAACTTGCAGACCTTTTCTGTTTTGAAATTTTTTTTTTAAATTTTTGAAAAACTTAGGTTTTAAATTTTCTGGAACTGTGTATAGAAGAATTTGAAAAATAAAATTTCTATAAAGAACTACTTTTTTTGAAAAAAAATAATTTTTAAATTTCTGATTAACTTGGATTTTGAATTCAAAAAAAAAATTGTGCACCTAAAAGTTTAAATTTTTGTTTTAAAATTTAGTTTTAAATTTTCAGCAAAACAAATTCTTTTTTACAGAATATAACTTTGAAAAAAAAAATTTGACACTTAATTTGTGTACTGAAAAATTAAATGATATTACGTGTAAAAATAAATTTTTTAAATTTTTATATGAAAATAAAAACATCATTTCATAAAGATAGAAATATAATACGAAGATAAATGGTAAAATTTTCTTTATTATTTGTTGTAAAACTAAAGCAACATAACAACGTGCCCGGGCCCAAAAATGAATTCGGATTGCTTTATCCTTTTTTTTTTTTAATTATGCTTTGTGCATAAACAATGTTACAAAACGAAGAATAATTGTTGACCAAAACAGTTATAATAATGTAGGTCTTCAGTAAACAAATAAATAATGTATTAAATCTAACAAACTAATTTATAGACCTAAATGTGATCTACTTAAATAAACAAACAAATAAAAAGTTCAACCTAAATAATTTGATAAGACAATTTCTCATGCAATTCAATTTGTGAAAATTGGTCCACTAGACCAATATATCATAATGTATGTCATCTAACAAAAAAATTGTTTTAACAATATATTTATAGGGAAAAACATTCAAAATTTAGAGAAAAAGTGAAAGTTTTTAGAGAAAAAAATTTAAATTTTTAAAAAAATATTGTTGATAACAAAGAAGCATAAAAAGTATTTCATCATCAAATCAAACACCGACAAAGAAGAGCAAAAACATGTTATCTTATCATCACCAATGGATACGATATCTTTACTAACTATCTTTAGAGTGCATTACAATATTTTTTAAGTAAGAAAATGGCAAAGACACCATTATATGAGATTTTAACGGTTGTTATACTTGTATATATGAAGAAGGCCTTTACATTGCAAAACTACTGGGAACTCTCAGCTGCTGACATCAATATCTCTAAAATTGAAGCACTATTGTCGACCTAAAAAAATTATGAAGAAATTAGAGAGACCAATTATAGAGAGGCAAAAAGAAAAATGGAGGAAATTTGTGGAAAGAAAGGCTTAAATATATACATGTTAATTATATTTTTTTGATGAAGAAATTAATTAGATTTTTTTATATAATGCATTTAGCATTTACAACCATGAAACAAAAAAATGACTTATAGAAATACTATCGTTTGTTACAAAATTTTAAAGAAACCATCACTTTTTTTTGAAACATAATTATTTTAATATAAAAATTCTTTAAAATGATAAGATGTTTTGAGTAGTGTCTCATAAAATAATTATTATAATTGAATATGTTTTATAAAAAAATAATAAAACTGGACAAAAACAAAACAATTTCTATATATTTTTTTAAATTATTTGTTGACATATTACAAAAAAAAAATTTGTAGTTTCTTTAAAATTGATTGTTTAGATATATACACAATCACACATGTAATAAATTAAGCTTACATGCACAAATAATATTACAAGTGATTCATTGTTTGGGGAAGTAGTGTTAAATTATTTAATTATAGATTCGTGTAAAATCTAGTTTAAGTGACAATATTGTAAGGTTGAATATCTTTACTCGGATTAAAACATGGGATATCGCAATTGTTTATATGAGTTTCAAGTAGTATTTGTAGTAAAATTGTGGACCACAACACAACTAGATCAATATCGTTTGACAACAACACCAATTATACTTGCAAAACAATGATTAGTTACATAAAACTTAAGGCGTGAGATGACTGCCCTTAAGGATTTATCCGCCCAAGATACAACGAATCATTCCCCAAAATCAGATGTTATAGAACAACAAGATGTTATATCTATGATAAGAAGATATCACCCAAGAGAGAAAATAAATAAAAATGAAAAAAGTAGAAAGATTTTACATATATTAAAAATGAGTTAGTTTCTCAAATAAATAGGGACATGACACTTAAAAATGACTAGTGGAGTAGTGGGTTTAATCAAGTCAAATCTCACCACAAATAATATTAATTTTCTTATAATTTTTTTATAAATATTTTTCATTTAAAAATGAGATACAATTTAATTAAACTTTTATAATATAATAAAAATATACAACAACCCCCCACATATTTTAAAAGTTCAAAAACAAAAGACTTAAAAGAAATTTCTTGGGTGAATATCATAGATGTAATGCATCAGAACTGTGTAACAAGCTATGGAACTAGTCATAGATTGATAAAACTTAACACACAATGAATTGGTATAGTAAGCTATGGAACCCAAGACACTTTATGTATGTTAGAAGTCTACCAATCACATTACACCCTCATAATTCTTGTTGTTGACGTCGTGCACGCGTCTGATAGGTGATTTCTTCACATGCATGTTGCAAATCATACACCATCCATAAAGATATGAAAAACATTAAAAACTTTATGGCTGATCTTCTCAATAATGCACTGTCTAGCACTTACTTGAGTACACCATATGAAAAGACCAAAAACAAAAATTAATTATTTTTTGGTGCTAGCAGAACTAACAAGTGACCTTACCACATTGATATTTATTAATGGGATCTCCAATTACAAAAGTTGTGGTCCTATCACTTGTTTATTTCGATTGGGGAAGTCTCATTCCCCTCAATGTTTCACATATTAATTCTTCTTGAGGTTTTCGTTAGAGGATCAACTAGGATAACTTTTTATTCGACTTCACATAAATAGAGAATATAACATCTTTATTAAGTACATACTTTATAAACAAATAATGAACACACAATTTCTTCCATAAATAAATATCGACTAAGACGCCTCTCAACCAATTTAATATTATATTTATCGAAATCTATAAAAATAAATTCGGTCTCCACAATATATTTTCATAAGTCTACTTATATTACTACTTAGCAACATCAATGTCAACAAGAATAAGAATCAATTTATTGATTTCTTGAATGTCTTTCAAGCGACAACACCCCCCATATCAGGTCAAATATCCACTTATAGGTTTAATATTATATAAATAATTAAATTCATGGAACATCGTTATATCATTTTAATACAACTGCAATTTTACAATATGTTACAGTGATATCTAATAAGTATCTCTTGTGCTTAAAAAAGGTAATCCAAAATATACAATAAATTCACAAATTTTAATAAAAATCTAATAATTAGGAAATACTCATTGGATTATACATTTCTACTTAAATAATTACTTGGGTGGGGGCGAATTTTGCCTCCCCCACTCTTGCACCTAACTAATCGGAGAAAACTTACATATGTCTATGTTTTTTAACGGATGTGAAATTTAGACTGATATCTCTGCCTGCAACGGGATTCGAGTTTTCTCGCTCATACCCGCACCCATTCATATATATAAAATTATAAATTTAAAAATCATATATATTATAATTAATATAATGAAATAATTACTATTAGACAATAAAAAAATTAAAAAATATTTTCTATAGAGATGATATTATAATTTTTAATATTTAAAAAAATATTATGTATATTCAATACGTACATGTATATAAAATTTAAAAATTAAAATAATATTACTGACATGACGAGCTTGGAAGTGGATATCAACATCCCCAAACTCTTCCCCAAACCCGCACCTGCACTTTTAACTTGAGGAAAATCCGTACTCAATTAAAGCAAATTTTTCCTGTTTAAATTAAAATAGATTTGAGTAAATACCTACATATATGAATTACGCTATCATCCCAATATTCACATATAAGTTTCACAAGAAAATAACATAGCCGACTAATAACTCAGTAAAACATTTTGTACAACCAATTACCTCACTGCTAATTTCATTCAAATCATACAACTATTGCCAAATTTTCAAGTTCAATTTAAAACCTATTTTGTAAAATAATACAATTATTCTATTCACAAGCCAAAATCACTCTATACATCCCAAATTTCAAAGGATAGAAAATGACCCTTCTCTCGTCAAAAACAAATTTGGCTCTGCACTTTATTGTATTCATCAAATTGTTTTATATATATAGGGCCAACCAAAATTGACAAGTTACTGCAACCATTTATAACTATTATTAAAATGATGCAGCGTGTAACCCCTTTCTATAATTTGGTATTACACATATAGTCATTTATTGCATAACCAAAATGAAGATTTTTTTATTAAAAAAAAAACTTTAATTTCCTATAGCTAATTAATTGAGATGTGGCAATAAGTAAAAAGAATGAGTCAAAATTAACCACTTGCAAGCTACTTCCTTCTTCTATTTAATAGGATTACCTCAACCAAATGAACTCAAACAAAATATAAAATTTTCACTATGCATAATTGATAGTTGAGTACCACAATCAAACTCTTTATCAAAGAAATTAAATTTCCAAACAATTATCCACTTTCTTTTTAATCTTAATAAAACATGCGGAAAATGATTTATCTATATCATTCCTTCAATAGCAATAATAACACAAACATACATGTTCCATCAATTATAGAATCAATCGACCATTATATAAAAATAATAAATTTTATCATCCAATTCACAATCAACTCATCATAGCATCGATATATCATGAATAAATATCACAATAAACTAAAACAAAAATGACATTTACTTGGATGGTTGTGGTGAAGGCAATTAAAGTAAGTCATCAGATATTAAACAACACTGACACTGAATTATTTATTAGTCCCAAGGTATAATATGTCCTTCTCCAAAATTACAAAATTAGAGATAAGAGAAGAGTAATATGTCATCTCTAAGATCATGAAGATATCCTCTACGAGAGAAAATAAATAAAAATGAAAGATGTGAAAAAAATTTGTATTTGTTAAAAATGAATCTATTCTCAAATAGACTAAAAGAAACTGTTGGACTTATGAAAGGAAAAATGACTAATAGAAGTATAGTAGAGTTAACCAAGTCAAATATCACCGCAAATAATATTAATTTTCTTTTTAAATATTTTTCAATATTTATCACTTAAAGATAAGACCCCAAAGTGAATAACATTGAAGTAACGTATATTTTATTGCAGACATGGTACTGAAAATTGTTGAAGACTCTTCTTGGTAAAAAATATGTCTTCTGTCTAATATTAACATTTAACATCTTCGAATCGCTTCTGAGATGTAATACTTTGAATTCATTAAATGAGTTTAAGAAAAAGTAGCAGGTTGTGAGAATTCAACTGTATATAGAATGTGCGGTGTTTAAAAAAGGATAAACAATTGCATTTATACTAAAAATTATGAGGCTTTTAAAAGCCATCAAATTCCATTAAATATATTACTGTTATTAGTTCTAAATTAATTTTAAATTTTCTTAAATTCTCATTCAAAAAACAATTATTAAATTCTAATTTTTTTTTTTAAAAAATCTAAATTTTGGATTGGGAGATTCATATAGCATATTTGGAGTAGAGTATGGTAGCTTTAAAGAAGAATACTGTTCGGGTGTTTTGAATTGATAGAGTAAAATTGGTCTTTTTGTTTTTTTATTAACTATAAAATTAGTTTGAACGTTACTATTTGCTGGCTGTTGTTTTAATTTTTTGACAATACGAATTTAGAATGATCCATGAGGTTTTGTACATTTATTACATTGTGTGTTTTTAAATTTGTAATTGTTTATAGTAATAGATGTGGTTCTATGAAAGAAAATTTATAACTATAATAAATTAGGCTATGACACACAAAAATTATAAAAGAATTATTTTTAAAACTCGTTTAATAATTTTTTTAAGCCATTGAGTTAGAGAAATAAATTGATTATTAAGTATTGAGTGTACTCTATAAGAGGTGAATGATATATAAAATAGTGATATGTTTTGTGTTTGATAAACACCTAATAATTAATAGGATAATATTTTATTTTGTCATGTATTTGATTCACATATCATGATATGATATAATATATATTTATATTTAAATAAAAAAATTATCATAATGAACAATTACATATTATTTTTTAAAATTAACTTATTATATTATAAATATTATAAATTAATAAAAAATATTAAAAA
>JBBPBO010001985.1:9898363-10006465 GCA_037974295.1 Cicer cuneatum
TATATGTATATGACAAAAATAATCTTGTAAAAAAATTATATTTATTTTAAAATTTCATTTAATTTTCATATTTTTATAATTTTGAATACTAATTTATTAAATTACATAAAAAGACAAAATATCTTTGTGATAAAATCATAAACATTTTTTAAATTAATTATTATATTTCATTAAGTTTAATATCAAATTCTATTAATTATTTTTATACTTATAATTAATTAGATTTAAATTTTTATATTTTAAATTATTTTTATATTTATATTTTAATTTTATAAAAGTAATTGAGTAAATTATTGTTATACTATCATGCTGATTTCAAATTCAAACTCATATTTATGATATAAATTTTATACTAGAGAAACATAATTAAATTTTATACTAGAGAAACACAATTAAATAAAATTGTAAATTAACTTATTATATTTTATTAGTTTATCAAATATTAAATTTAGATAATATATGATAATTTAGTCCAATTATATATTTTATTTTGTTTATCAAACAGACCTTAAATAATTTCTCTAATCTTACTTTGAATCCTTATAATATCCACTCTAACCCCAGTCAACACATACCACCCCAAGCTTTCTTCCATTAATTCATGAGAGTAAATAATTTTATACATATACTACCAATTGTTCTATACTCCCATTTTCATTGGTACCTTATATCCCCAATTACTATCTTCTCATGAACTTTCGAACCATTATCACACCCTTGGATTTTAGGTTCTAGGTTCATCCTGAGATACGTAATCAGAGATATCATATCATAGTAGTGAGGACCGTAGCATGGATCAATAGTCAGAGGCTTTCTGATACATAGGATCCTCAGAGAGGCAAGTGTAGAGCATACTAACATCTCTATGGAGTGTCTATGGATAGAACATGAGAACTTAAGTTTTCAGAGAGAAGAGAAGTATTTAGAACATATGTAAACTGAAAGCACTCATATTATTATCTGAATTCAACTTGATTCAACTTGGAAAATATTGTTGGAACCAAGTTGGTTCTAAGTACTTAGGATTTTGATGCTTACAAATGTACTCAATGTAAACTTATTTTGTACTTTGAATTATTAAGTTAAATGCCTCAGAAACTGAAGGAAATAGAAGCAAAGATCAAAGGAAAATGAATTCTGGAATTTCCAGAAGATGTTCCAGGATGTCAAAACATCACCAGAGGATATGTTTGGTGGCCCAGAACAGAAGGAAGAAAAATCATAATGAAACATGGATTATACCATTGGAAAGCCTGCCAGAAGGAGAGTTGTTCCAGACAAATAGGAGTCAAATATCAATTTTATTCCAGAAGTTATTCTGACTAGAAGATGGCCTGGCAGTAAAAAAATTACACAGTCCAGACTTGTTCCAGACTTGACCAGAAGGTATGTTTATGAGTCCAGAACAAAAGGATCAATTCAGATTTGGCCCAGATTATAAGATAGCATGATTCAGGGCATAGAACTAAGTCCAGAACAAAAGAAATGAGTTCCAGAATCAATCCAGACCTGGTCCAAAATTAAAGGTAAAATGTCCAGACTGAAATATTTTTTTGTTCAAGTTAATTTCAGTTTGTTCCAGACCAAAGTCCAGAATCTGTCTAGATCAGAGTAAAAATTTCCAGATCAATGGTTCAGAAATAATTATTTGGTCCAGTGATGGTCCAGATCAGAAAATCAGACCATGGCCCAGTGGTGGCCGAAATCAGAGGGACAAACTGTGCAGTCCAGCAAAGGCCGAAATCAGAGGATCACAGAATATCAAATAGGCTGATCCAGATGTGGACTATCGCATTAAGATCCAATGGTGCAGATTTGATCATAAGGATTAAAGAAGAAGAATGAAAAATGTTCAAAACAGAATTGGAGAAAAAGGCTCAAAACAGAATCTGAGCAAAAGGCTTAAAACAAAATCTGAGCAAACTACTCCAGAATATTCTCAAAATAGATTAATCTAAATATACTGCAGAAGTAAAGCATCAGTGAAGTTCTAAAGTTCAACTATAAATAGAGACTTAATGCTGAAGAATAAAGTATCGAAAATCACAAAAGAGTCATACACTTCCAAAGCAACAAACACCCAAATTTTCATAAAAGTCAATTGTGAGTTTTAGCTTTCAAGAAGCAAGTACTCGTGTTATTTTCTTTCCACTGTGGCAAATCTAAGTTGTTGAAGTAGAGTCTACAATCTGAGGGAGTCAGTAGAGGTAGCAGGGTACTTGGCAATTAGATAAGGTTGTATCTAAGTTGTTGAAGTAGAGTCTACAAACTGAGGGAATCAGAAAGGGTAGCAAGGTACTTAGCAATTAGATTCATAGTGTTGTGATTTCTTCTACAATCTAGGGTTGTCAGATTGGCTGAAGACAAGGTTGTTTTCCTCAAGAAGTCTAGGATTGTTAGGCTATTGAGAAGACTGACTTGGAGGGTCAGTAGCAAGGTTGTAATTCAAGATTGAATTAGTGAAATCCTTCAAGGCGAAGGGACTGGACGTAGCCTCGCTAACGGTGAACCAGTATAAAATCTGTGAGTTTTTATTTTATTTTTATTCGCTGCTAACTCTGTTTTAATTATACATCAAGTTTTGTTTTGAAAGTATTAAAACAGGAAAAGTATTTAAGTTAAGTCAAACACAATTCAACCCCCCTTCTCGTGTTTGCACCTTCAATTGGTATCAGAGCTCGGTCTCAAGGCTAAGCACTTAACAGTGTTTGAGGAAAGGTCCAAGGGTTTCAATATGTCAGAAGAATTTGGAGGCAACATCAACAGACCACCAATATTTGATGGAGAAAGGTTTGAGTATTGGAAGACAGACTGAGAAGTTTTGTCATATCTCAAGATCCTGAACTATGGAAGATGATAGTTAAAGGATACACTGCACCAACTGATCCAGAAGATCCAACTAAAGAATTAGACTTGGATGATATGACACGAGATTAGAGCAAATTACATAGACTTCATCACAAGTCCAGAACCATCATGGTCAGTGCAACCACATTCAAGGAATTTGATAGATGCACAAATAAAGAAACAGCAAAGAGTATATTTGATAGTCTGGTTTTGACCTATGAAGGAACCAAGCAGGTTCAACAAACAAAGGCTAACATATTGGTCAGAAAGTATGAGCTGTTCAAGATGGAAGAGGATGAAGACATTGACACAATGTTCTGCAGATTCCAGACTTTGGTATCAGGACTGAAAGTATTAAACAAAAGCTATACCAATGAAGATCATGCATGGAAAATTCTGAGAAGTCTACCAAAAAGGTGGAGACCAAAGGTTACTGCAATTCAGGAAACTAAGGATCTGAGTACCTTGAGGCTGGAAGATCTGATCAGCTCACTCAGGTCTCATGAAATAGAACTGGAAGAAGATGAACCTAAGAAGAAGAAGAATCTGGCTCTGAAATCGAAACAGAAGAAAGCTGCAAAGGTAGAATCAGAATCAGAAGATAGTGATAGTGACTGTGATGATATGGCTTACTTAACCAAAAAGATGGTTAAGATCTGGGAAAACAGAAAGAGGAGAGGTTCCCAGAAGAAACATAACAGCAAGGAAGAATCTGACAAGAAGAATATTGTTTGTTATGGATGCAATAAACCTGGACATATCAAGTCAGAATGTCCTAATCTGGAAAAAGGCAAACAACATAAGAAAAGTTCCAGATACAGAAAGAAAGGTCTGATGGCTGCCTGGGATGTATCAGAATCAGAGGAAGAATCTTCTGATGAAGAAGAGGCAGAAACAGCAAAGATGGCTCACATCAGGTCTGCTTCTGGTCTTCATAAAAGCATGAATTCGAGAGGGAAAACAGGCAGAAGGAAGAGTGATAGGAGCAATCACTCAGGCAAGTCTGGAAGCACATCAGAGGAAACAATTATGTCTCTGATGGCTCATACAAATTCAGGTTCTGAATACTGCTCTGAAACAGAATCAGAAGATGAAGACAGTGAGGTATTTTCTGATCTTTCTAAACCTGAATTAATTGATACTTTAAAGGACTTGTTAAATGCAAATAATAAGATATTTTTAAAACTGAAAACTCTTAGGGAAGATAAGAAAAATCTAACCAAAGAGGTCCAAGTTTCAAAGAATCGAATTTCTGAGTATGCAACTGAAATCAAAGATTTGAATACTGAAGTTGCAAAACTCAAGTCTGAAAACCAAACTCTGAAAAATAATAATTGTTCCAATTCTGAGACTGTTTGTAAATCTGATATGCATGAGCAATTTTTTCAAAACTTTATTTCAAATGGAATGGAAAGAAGTAAGTATGCATGTATGATTTATGGAAACAGCAACTCTGGAAAGAGAGGTCTTGGTTTTACAGAAACAAGTACTGAAAATAAAACCGCTTATTCTGATGTTTTATGTATTGTCTGTGCTAAGAAAGGTCACTCTGAATTATCTTGTCCAATGGTAAAATCTGAACAAGATCAGAGAGCTGTTAAGACTAACAAACCTGGACCCAATCAGTTTTGGGTACCAAAAGATCAAATTGTCTATGTTGCAGATGTTCTGAGCAACCATAAGGAAACACCAACAATGGTGCATGGACAATGGATGTTGGCAATGCACAAGTAGAAGAAGGTTTATGTTCCTGCTACAACAAGACAAAGGCAATCTGAGTCTGATAGAAGAAGGTCTGGTCATCCCAACCAGAACCGGAATCGGAATCAGAACCAAAACTGGAACCAAACTCAAAACTGGAACCAGAACCAAAACAGGAACTGGAATCAAAATAGGAACTGGAATCAGTATCAGAAGCACAGATACTGGAACCAGAATCAGAATCAACTCTGGAATCAGAACCAGAGTCAAATAATAAGTTATTAGAATCATCAGAATTACCAAATTCATCAGAACTTCCATACTCACCCAAATCACTAGAATTACCAGAACCAAAACATGTTTCAGAATCGTCAGAGGAACATGATTCATCAACCAAAGCAGAATCAAGAAACTGCTCAAACAGGCCAAAAGAAGAACTGGCTCTAATGGCTCGAACAGAAGCTAAGTCTGAATCTGAGTCTGACTCTAACTCTGATTCTGACAAAGAAAAGGCAAGGTATGATCAGCAACACAAAACATGGTATCTTGACAGTGGCTGCTCCAAACATATGACAGGAGATAAATCTATGTTTCTTGATCTGACTATGAAGAATAGAGGCAATATTTCCTTTGGAGGAAACCAGAAAGGTCAGATTATGGGTACAGGAATTGTTGGTAACACTTCTTCTTCCTTATCTATTAAAAATGTTTTGTTTGTTAAAGGTTTAAAACACAATCTTCTGAGCATAAGTCAATTAAGTGACTGCAAATATGATGTTATCTTTAATCAAAAAACTTGCAAAGCGGTTAGACAAATTGATGGGACTGTTTTATTTACTGGAACTAGGGAGGATAATGTTTATAAAATTGATCTGTTTAGTCTTGCTAAGCAACAGGTTAAATGCTTATTATCTGTAAGTGAGCAGAATCTGATTTGGCACAAGAGGCTAGGACATGCAAACCCCAGGCTCATATCAGAGTTAAGCAAACTCCAGTTGGTAAGAGGGCTGCCCAAGGTAAGTTCCAAAACTGAGATTCTGTGTGAAGCATGTCAAAGAGGTAAACAAACTAAAAGCTCTTTTAAAACTAAAAATTGTGTTTCTACCTCTCAACCACTTGAACTGCTTCATTTAGATCTGTTTGGTCCTGTTCAAACAGCTTCTCTAAGTGGTAAGAAATATGGCTTTGTGATTGTTGATGATTACTCAAGGTGGACTTGGGTAAAATTTTTAAAGAACGAAGATGAATCTCACAAAGTATTTATCTCATTCTGTAAACAAGTTATGAATGAACAGGGCACTAAGATCATAACCATCAGAAGTGATCATGGAGGAGAATTTGAAAACAAGTACTTTGAAGAATTCTGTGATGAGAATGGCATCTCTCACAACTTCTCATCCCCCAGAACACCTCAACAGAATAGAGTGGTAGAAAGGAAGAATAGATCACTGCAGGAGATGGCCAGAACCATGCTGAATGACATGAAGGTTGCCACCTATCTCTGGGCAGAAGCTGTCAACACAGCCTGCTATATTCAGAATCGAGTTTACATCAGGTCCATCCTAATAAAACTCTCTATGAACTATGGAAAGGTAAGAAACCAAATATCTCTTACTTTAAGCAATTTGGTTGCATCTGTTTTATGTTGAACACTAAGGACAACCTAGCTAGGTTTGATTCTAGATCTCAAAAGTGTGTCTTTATTGGCTACTCTGAGAGATCAAAAGCTTATAGAGTGTTTAACAAGGAAACTAACACTGTGGAAGAATTAATCCACATTAAGTTTGATGATAAACAGCTTGACTCTGAAAAGTCAAAGCAAGATGAAAAAATTGCAGGTGAACCAGAGACACTTGAACCAGAAGCAGAATCTGAGAACGATCAAGAACATGCTGACTCTGAAAACAAGTCAGAGGGAAAGAATGGATGGAAGTACAAATCTTCACATCCAGAATCTCTCATTATTGGCAGTACAACAGAACCTCTAAAGACCAGATCATCAAGTAGAGAAACCAGTCTGTTTGGTTTACTCTCAACAATTGTACCCAGCAATGTTGATGAGGCTTTGACAAAGGAAGGTTGGATACTTGCAATGCAAGAAGAGCTGAATGAATTCCAAAGGAATGATGTTTGGGATCTGGTACCCAGACCAAACAAAAACATTATTGAAACCAAGTGGGTTTTTAGAAATAAACTCAGTGAAAAGGGTGAAGTGGTAAGGAACAAAGCCAGACTTGTAGCTCAAGGATACAGTCAACAGGAAGGTATAGATTACACTGAGACTTTTGCTCTAGTGGCCAGGTTAGAAGCAATAAGAATTCTCTTATCATTTGCTGCTAATCAGAATATAATGTATCAAATGGATGTCAAAAGTGCATTCTTAAATGGCTACATAAGTGAAGAAGTCTATGTCAAACAGCCCCCTGGTTTTGAAAATTCTGATTTTCCAAACCATGTTTTTAAACTTAAAAAGTCTTTATATGGTTTAAAACAAGCACCAAGGGCATGGTATGACAGACTTAGTAACTTTCTGCTTAAGAATGAAATTAATAGAGGCCAGATTGATAATACATTATTTAGGAAATCTATTAAAAATGATATTCTGATTATCCAAATTTATGTTGATGATATCATATTTGGATCAACTAATGGCACCTTGTGCAAAGAGTTTTCTGATCTAATGCAGAAGGAGTTCCAAATGAGCATGATGGGAGAACTTAAGTTCTTCCTGGGAATTCAGATTCATCAAGGTAAAACAGGTATACTCATTCACCAATCTAAATACACCAAAGAACTTCTTAAAAAGTTCAAGATGAGTGACTGTAAGCCTATGGCCACCCCCATGCACCCAACCTGCCCACTTGAGAAAGATGAAACCAGTAAAAAGGTAGACCAGAAAACATACAGAGGTATTATTGGATCCCTTCTATATTTAACTGCTTCTAGACCTGATATTATGTTTAGTGTTTGTGTCTGTGCCCGATTTCAAGCTGACCCTAGGGAATCCCATTTAACTGCTGGCCAACGAATTTTGAGATACCTTAAAGGAACCACTAACCTTACCTTGTTATACAAGAAAACACCCACCTACAAACTAAAAGGTTTTTGTGATTCTGACTATGCTGGAGACAAGTTGGAAAGGAAAAGTACCAGTGGCAACTGCACATTTTTAGGTGAAAAATTGATCTCTTGGTCAACAAAAGACAAAGCACCATTGCCATGTCAACAGCAGAAGCTGAGTATATATCAGCAGCAGGATGCAGTTCACAGTTACTCTGGATGAAACACCAACTTAAAGATTATAACATCTTTGAAAACAATATCCCTTTGTTCTGTGATAACACTTCAGCCATAAACCTAACCAAGAACCCTATCTTACACTCTAGAGCGAAACACATTGAAATAAAACACCATTTCATTAGGGACCATGTTCAAAAAGGGACTTTGAGCATCCAGTTTGTGGACACTGATCATCAATGGGCTGATATCTTCACCAAGGCATTACCAGAAGATAGGTTCGAGTTCATTAAGAAGCATCTCAACATGACCTCCATATCTGACTAGCTCAAGTAGTCATCTTAGGAATTTTTAAAATTTCTTGCAATTTTATTTTATTCAGTTTTTACTTTCTGTAATTTGTAAATAGAAAAACAAAAAATACAAAAATAGTAGGACCACTTTTTGGCTGATGACAAAAAGGGGGAGAAAGAGAGAGAGAGAAAGAAAGGAGAAATAAGTAGAAAAAGAGAGATAAAAACAAAGAAGGAGAGAAAACAGAAGGAGTTGAAAAGGATAGGAAACAGGGAGAGAGAAAAAGAAAGAAAGAAAAAGAAAAAGTGAAAACAGAAGGAGTTGAAAAGGAGAGGAAATGTGAAGAGAGAAAAAGAAAGAGAGCAAAAAGAAGGAGTTGAAAAGGAGAGGAGAAGAGAAGAAAAGAAAGAGAGAACAAAGAAGGAGTTGAAAAGGAGAGTATCAGACTTAGGGGGAGAGATTGGTCTGAGGGGGAGTAATTCAAAGTTTTCGAGTCATAAGTTAGCAAAATAAGTTAAGGTTTTGTCATCATCAAAAAGGGGGAGATTGTTGGAACCAAGTTGGTTCTAAGTACTTAGGATTTTGATGCTTACAAATGTACTCAATGTAAACTTATTTTGTACTTTGAATTATTAAGTTAAATGCCCCAGAAACTGAAGGAAACAGAAGCAGAGATCAAAGGAAAATGAATTCTGGAATTTCCAGAAGATGTTCCAAGATGTCAAAACATCACCAGAGGATATGTTTGGTGGCCCAGAACAGAAGGAAGAAAAATCATAATGAAACATGGATTATACCATTGGAAAGCCTGCCAGAAGGAGAGTCGTTCCAGACAAATAGGAGTCAAATATCAATTTTATTCCAGAAGTTATTCTGACCAGAAGATGGCATGGCAGTAAAAAAATTACACAGTCCAGACTTGTTCCAGACTTGACCAGAAGGTATGTTTATGAGTCCAGAACAAAAGGATCAATTCAGATTTGGCCCAGATTATAAGATAGCATGATTCAGGGCATAGAACTAAGTCCAGAACAAAAGAAATGAGTTCCAGAATCAATCCAGACCTGGTCCAAAATTAAAGGTAAAATGTCCAGACTGAAATATTTTTTTGTTCAAGTTAATTTCAGTTTGTTCCAGACCAAAGTCCAGAATCTGTCCAGATCAGAGTAAAAATTTCCAGATCAATGGTTCAGAAATAATTATTTGGTCCAGTGATGGTCCAGATCATAAAATCAGACCATGGCCCAGTGGTGGCCGAAATCAGAGGATCACAGAATATCAAATAGGCTGGTCCAGATGTGGACTATCGCATTAAGATCCAATGGTGCAGATTTGATCATAAGGATTAAAGAAGAAGAATGAAAAATGTTCAAAACAGAATTAGAGAAAAAGGCTCAAAACAGAATCTGAGCAAAAGGCTCAAAACAGAATCTGAGCAAACTACTCCAGAATATTCTCAAAATAGATTAATCTAAATATACTGCAGAAGTAAAGCATCAGTGAAGTTCTAAATTTCAACTATAAATAGAGACTTAATGCTGAAGAATAAAGTATCGAAAATCACAAAAGAGTCATATACTTCCAAAGCAACAAACACCCAAATTTTCATAGAAGTCAATTGTGAGTTTTAGCTTTCAAGAAGCAAGTACTCGTGTTATTTTCTTTCCACTGTGGCAAATCTAAGTTGTTGAAGTAGAGTCTACAATCTGAGGGAGTCAGTAGAGGTAGCAGGGTACTTGGCAATTAGATAGCGTTGTATCTAAGTTGTTGAAGTAGAGTCTACAAACTGAGGGAATCAGAAAGGGTAGCAAGGTACTTAGCAATTAGATTCATAGTGTTGTGATTTCTTCTACAATCTGGGGTTGTCAGATTGGCTGAAGACAAGGTTATTTTCCTCAAGAAGTCTAGGATTGTTAGACTATTGAGAAGACTGACTTGGAGGGTCAGTAGCAAGGTTGTAATTCAAGATTGAATTAGTGAAATCCTTCAAGGCGAAGGGACTGGACGTAGCCTCGTTAACGGTGAACCAGTATAAAATCTGTGAGTTTTTATTTTATTTTTATCCGCTGCTAACTATGTTTTAATTATACATCAAGTTTTGTTTTGAAAGTATTAAAACAGGAAAAGTATTTAAGTTAAGTCAAACACAATTCAATCCCCCTTCTCGTGTTTGCACCTTCAAATATGATACAAGAGCACTCCTTAAATAGACGAGGAGGCTGGAACAAAGCAAAACAGTAATTGCAAAAGACAGACACGTCAAAAGTATACTTATCCTAACTTTTGACTTATAAGACACGTGGACCCTACCACTAACATAATGGAAGGCAACATTATTACAACATGACAAAAGTATACTTATCCTAACTTTTGACTTATAAGACACGTGGACCCTACCACTAACATAATGGAAGACAACATTATTACAACATGACAAAACACAACTATTTATAATCACGCTTGTGACCCATAGTAGGTAAACGTCACATCAGTCTTTGTGGATGGGCTCATGTGATGGAGACATGTTGAGATTAGATAAGGATTCTTCTGTAAAGTTGTTTGTCTCGTTGTATGACTCATCCCTCATTATTTCTTCGTAATAATTTTGGTAAAAGTAATCTGGAGGGTAGTGTGATCCATACTGATGCATGTCTGCAAACATATCTTCAATACTTTCTTCTGGAATATCAATTCCTCTGTTGGCAGTAGAAAGGTTCATCTCAGAAAATTCCTCTTCTATGTTTTCTTGAGGTTCTTCTTTGATTGATTTTAAGCTTTCACCTACTTCATATGAGGACCAGGTTGTCCATGGTGGTTCCCAGTAATGCCAGTCTCCTGATGGATTAACAGATTGCCATTGAGGAGGAAGATCTTCATGACTAATACATGTAGTTGTAATTTGTTTTTTATTAGGAGAATAAAAGTTAATTAAATTAACATAATCCCTTAAGGCTTTTAATCCTTCTGGGTTTGTGCCATAATCATCAATGGTTTCCCAAACATTAATATAACTCTTGCAGATCAGGAGTTGAGTTATGGAGTCTGTTTGGTAAGGACGATGGAGGATGTATACTGTTTTAAATCTTTTAAGAACTTCAGAATTTAAGTTCTTTTCCTTTAGATCATTAACAACTAATCCTAAGCTTTCTCTCCACCAGCTTAATGGAGAAAACCATTCTAAGGCTGTCCAAATTAAGGATCTGTGCTTCTTGGGGTTCAACAGATGTTCATACATTCCAATAGTAGGGATTAGGATAGGCATAGCGTATAAGCTAGTAGCACACCAAAGATACCATAGTTGATTGTGGGTGAATTTGAAGGCTGGATTCATCAAAAATGGTAAGTGAAAAAGAGTATCTGGGAAGAAAGGAGAATGGTCAGGAAGAGCTTTCTTTCTTATGATCTTGAAGAGATAATAAAAGAGATTGCTCCTGGCAAATTCCTTAAGTTGAGAAACTGAGAAGGAGTAATTAACTCCTGGAGGAAGGTTTCTCGTGATAGTGGCATTTTCTGTAATAGGTCGGACCATGAATATTAATGGAAAGGTATGCCTGGTAGTGATGCTCTGGATAGGTTTCATGGGTCTGGATAATAGATCAGGGATCACGTTCTGGATTCCTTTGACGTGTTTCACTGTGAAATCATATCTGGAAAACCAGTCTCTGAGTCTTAGAGTTTGAGGATCTGGAGGCATCTTATTCTTGAATTCCAAGATCCTTGGAAAGGCTGAGTTATCCATTTGGACTTCAAAATGATAACCTCTGAAATGGAAATCAAATTTTTGGATTCCCATTTTAACTGCAAGGGCTTCTTTGTAGGTGGTGTGGTAATGTTTTTCTGCTTCTTTAAATTGACCACTGGCGTGACCACAGTAATGTTTCTTGCCCTGTACTTCTTCAATCAGAACTGCTCCCCAATAATGGTCACTGGCATCAGTTTGGAGAATCCTCTTTCCTTCTCCAGGGATCTTGAGAGCAGGAGGAGATTGAGCAATTTCCTTTAAAGCTCTTACAGCTTTAGTTTGATCTTCTCCCCAAGGTGGAGGTTTCTTCTTTAGTAATTGTGACAGAGTACTCGTGTACTTGGCCAACTTGGGAATGAAATCTCTGATATAATTTATTATACCGAGAAATTGCTGAATCTGTTTGATAGTAAGATGATCATCAGGAAAATTCAACAGCTCTTTGGCAATGTGAGGTTGGGGTTGATATTTTCCTTGGGAGAAATGCATTCCTAAGAAATCAATTTCTGTTTGGCCCAATTGGCTCTTTTTCTCAGAAAGCATTATTCCATGCTGTTGAGCTATTTTTATGAACTGGCCCAATAACTGTTGGTGAGACTTCTCATCTTTGGAAACTAGTAACAAGTCATCAATGTAGATGAGAGTACTGTGGAGGATAGGCTCAAATATTTTTTTCATGGCCTTTTGAAACAGTGATGGAGCAACCTTAAGCCCAAAAGGTAAAACAGTCCATTGGTACTGGGCATTAGGGATACAAAAGGCTGTTTTTGGACGATCCATTGGGTCAATACCCAATTTCAAAAAACCTGACTTTAAGTCAAACTTTGAATATATCTGAGCGTCTTTAATGAACACGTTTAGAGATGAGGCCTTTGGGATTGGAAACTTGTCGTCTTGGAGAAAGTGGTTAAGGGGCTTGTAATCAGTTACAAGTCTCTTTTTTCCTCTAACGTTCTCTGACCTTTTCTCTACGTAGAAAGCTTGGCAGGCCCACTCAGACCTTGTGGGTTCAATGAGACCTTGTTTGAGCAGCTGGCTGCACTCTTCTTTTGCCAAGGCATAATCAGAAGGACTCATTCCAGGATGAGTTGCCTTTGTGGGATTAACATCTACATTAAGCTTGAATGGAAGTTGAACATAGAAGTTCTGATTCTTCCATAAGGGTTCCGGGTGGAGGAACTTCTCATGACTGTCAGCGCAAAGCTTAAGAAGTTTTAACTTGATTTCTTCATATCCCGTAGGAACATTGGATAAGGAGTATAATTTCATGATTTCTGAGAAGGGTCGGAACTCCCTTTTATATTTGATTCCTGTGGCGAGGATTTGAATTCTTTTAGTTGCCACATAAACGTCCATGCCAATTACAATGTCTTTGGCTGGAAGTTTAGTTCCTATAACCTTTGTCCAAATAACACAGTCTGGAAAAAACTTGATTCCTATTTTGTCTTTGGTTATCAAGTTTGTGGTAAAGGTTTTTCCATCTGCTGCCATGAAATATGCAGTATGAGATTTCCAGAGCTCAGTTCGCAGGATGTCGGGATTCATCATGGTAATTTGTGCTCCTGTGTCCATGTATGCTATGACCTTTTTAGGTCTTAAGAATTTTGTTGCTAAGACATGGATTTCTACACAAGGTAGAGGAGGAATAGGAAGAAAACTTGCTATCTCTTTGTAGGAAAACACTGGTACATAATCTTCTCCTTCAGATTCTGAGAGGGAGGTTTCTTCAGATGAATAGTCTTGGAGAGCAAAGACTGTTTCTTCATCGGCTGAGCTTTGTTCAGAGTAAACTGATTATAGGTCTCCTTCAACAGGATGAAGGGAGTTGATCAGTTTTGTAGCTTTATGTTTGTTGTTAGGACATTCTTTGGAGTAATGTCCTTTCTGTCCACAGATAAAGCATCTTTGCTGCTTTCGTTTACCTCGGAAGGGTTTCTTTTTGAAAAAACTTACACGCTTTTTCTTTTTCTCTTTGAATTTCTTGTAGGGTTTAAGCTTCTATGTATGATACTTCTTCTTGTTGGGACAGCTACACTGACTGTCTTTGCACTTGATCTCCAGATAGGATTTTTTGCAGGCTTTTTTATACTTGGCCTTTTGACTTAAGACTTCTGATAATTGTTTATGGAGATTGCATAATTCGTCGAGAGCTTCTAAAGTCATTTGATGGACTTGTCCCATGCTCATAAAAGGGACATCCTTATCTGCTGCAGCAATCATCTTGTGGAGAACGGGTTGAATCTCTTGAGGTAGAGATGCAACATATGTGTTCTTGAGACTGGGGTCATTATAACCATTAAGAGCATAGAATCTTTGGAGCATTCTCTGATAATGTTTTTCTATGTCTTTGGTTTTAAGAGAACAACATTTCATCTCAAAGAACTCTTGTCTGTATTTCCGGTTGTAGATGTCTTCATCACCTATGAAAACATGGTGAAGAATTCCAAGAACATTAGCTAAAGTTTGAAGGCTATGCAGCTCATGTTGTTTGGCAATTCCAATGTTGGAATACCATTCCTTCAAAGTTCCTGTCATTCGGCAACAGAATTCTTCAATAACTTTGTATGGATCAGTAGTGGTTTTCATTAACTGAGTGTCAAGCCATGCACCAAAATCAATAATTCTTTTCCTCCATTTTCTAGGAGGAATGTCATCAAGAGTGAACCAGGGTCTACCGGCTGGTTTGATTTTCTCAGTTTCTAGAATGTCTTGAAAGGAATCTTCATAGAAGGTCTCTTCCCTTTTTATGTTGGTCATAAAAAGTCTAGGGATAGGATCTTCCTTTGGTTCAATATCTAGAGACTCTATTTCAATAGACATTAATGATTGGGTTTCTTCAGAGCATGTGTTCTGATGGGGCTTGTCTATTTCAGAGTCATCTGAATGGTTATCGGTTGAGGACTCAATAGTGGATCGGTACCCTGGAGAAGATTCGTGTTTGGCTGTGATGGCTAAGGCTTCAAAGGCTTTGTTAGAATCTTCTTCATTAAAAGGAGGTGTCTGTGGGTCTGACAACGAGGTGCTTATTCTGGCAACCTTTTCTTTAGACTTTGATGTTGAAGGATCCAGATGTCTGGTATGTCTGGGTCTCCTAGGTTCTGGAGCCCTGAATTTAGGTGGAGCCGTAGCAAATCCAGATAGGTCTAGTTTTGGAGATCTGGATGGTGAAGTGGTTAAGAAGTTGGATATATCAACTTCTGAAGGCCTGGTTGGTCTTGAGTAGTATGAAGGATAAGCAGGAATATTATGAAATGACTCTTGGATGGGTTTAGTCTTTTCTTTCCAGAGTCTTTTTGCATATTCTTCCATTTCTTCAACTTGTGCTTTTAATTGCAAGAATTCTCTTTCTCTTTTGTTGAAGTCATGGCTGAAGACAGCAGCACCATGTATTTGGCTAAGTTCATGATCTAGGGCATCAACCCGAGCTTTGAGGTCTTTATAGCTTCTTTTCATCTTGGTTGAGAACCCTTTGAGATATTCTTCAATGTCTTCTGAAATCTTGTCTACTTTCTTATCAAGATTCTGAAGCATCTCATTTTGTGCTACCATGTTCTCAGATTGCCAGTTTAGAACTTCTTCGGCCTGGGTCAAAGGTTTCATTCTTCCATCTGCTTGAACTTCAGATGGATTGATGAATGGTTTTGACGTCCTGTTGGTGATAGCATCAGTTTTCTTTTCCAACGGGGGAAAATGTTGGCCGTACTCTTGTGACATGGCAGTATACATGAAGCAGGGAATTGGTTGAACCTGCTGAGGAGGATCTGTTATTCTGCAATGGTCTATTGGAGACCATGTAGTAAGAGTTGGATCATCGGGTGGCAGAAGTCCTTCATTTCTGAGGATTGCTAGTCCTTCCTCGTAGATTGATAACGACTTCTTTTTTCCATGGATAGCTACCCATGGGCCATTCTCGGGATCAAATCTTCTTTGAGGAGGAGGCTGTGGTTTGCATGCTCCGTTCTTCTTTGTTTTAGGGCGAATGATATCTTGGTCGATATCACTATCATGCATCCAACAGTCGCAATCAGGATCACACATTGAGGGATCAACGTCCCATATAAAGCGTCCTTTGATCTTGTCCGTATAGATGGGTTTAGCATCTGATGTAACGACATGAATTGGGCACCAGGTTTCTTCAAGGACAGGTCTTGTAAGACCCTTAAATTTTAAAATTAAATTCAGATTTGATTTTAAGGGTATTTTGGGAATATTGGTGTAATATTCAATATATGTATATTTTGTGTAAATATATATATATATATATATATATAATTGTTTTGAAGTTGGAATTAAAATTATGGATGATGGATGAATTAATTTAATTTCGAGTAATTAAATTATCGGGCCGATTAATTAAGATATTTTCTGCTATTTGCGACGAAACGGATTAATTGCTGGAGGATCAGAAGATATTTTAATATAAGAGTTGGTGAGGTGGCGTAGATATTTGTGAAAAAGGAAACAATTCCTCTCTCCTCTGCTGTGTCAGTTGCATTTAAGTGGATACTTAAGTGAGAAGCTTTTCTTCTTTCCTCTGTACGACAGTTTCTGCTTTATCTTCTTCTTCTTCTAATTTTCTGAGTGTTGGTGAAGAAAAACAGTTTACTCAAAAGTCATCGTTTTGGAAAATCTGAGTGTCGAATCAGAAAGTTTCGAGTACGAAAGTCATTCCTCTTATCGTTACGGAGCTAAAGAACTAATTTTTGTAGCGGCGAACGCGAACGGGAGTATCGTCGGCTTTTGTCGCAGAAGCATACGAGCTAAGGGAACGTAACTAAGGTAAGGGCACCTTCCAACTTTTTAGATTGCATTTAGGGCTGTAAATGCATGTGTGATGAATGATTATTGGTTTATGTTTGTGAAAAACATGGTGTTATGTTTTGGAAATCATTCTGTGTGTGCTGAATGATGATTCTGGTTCTGATTTTGTTTTGTTAAAAATCAGTGAGGTTATTCTGATTTGAGTGAATCTGTGTTTTGCTGGGTTTTGTTAAAACAATCTGTTGCTGATATTGGATGAAAAATGTTCTGAGTTGAGATTTTAAAGAGTGGTAATTATGATTCTAGGGTTGGGTTGGTTTTTCAAAGGAAAGGTTTTAAAAATGTGTTGAAGTTCCAGGAAATTTCACTGAATTTGAAGGTGTATTCGAATACGGCTTGAGTGTATTCGAATACAGCCTGCAAGGCTTCTGTTTTCTTCAGATTTTCGAACTTGTATTCGACTACGATCCTCTGTAGTCGAATACAGATTTTCCAATTTTGCTTCTGACTTAGCTTCTGTATTCGACTACGACCCTTTGTAGCCGAATACAGATTTACAACTTTTGTCACTGACTTCGCATCTGTATTCGACTACGACAACCTCGTATTCGAATACAGAATGCTGATTTTTCACTGCTTTAGCTTCTGTATTCGAATACAAGGGAGCTGTAGTCAAATACAGATTCATGTTTTTCATAAATTCAAGTTTTTAACATTGTTTTATAAACCTTAAGTGTTGGGGTACCTTGAAAGGTTTGTGGTGATTAAAAATGGAAATTTGGTGATAGTTTGAAGTGGTGATGATGAAGTTTTTGAGAATTTACTGAAGTTGTAGAAATTCTGATTTTTGTACTGTGACAGCCTCTGTATTCGAATACAAGGAGTCTGTATTCGAATACAGGATGTTGATTCTGCCTTGTTTGGCTTCTGTATTCGAATACAATGAAGCTGTATTCGAATACAGATTCGTATTTTTGCCAGAAAACCTCAGTTTTAATCACAGCTTTGAATCTTAACAGTTGGGGAAAATCCTTTGTTAATAAAGAGTGGAACTTTGAGGTAATGCAAAGTGTAATGCTTGATTGAATGGTTAATCTTTGAATGTGTCGAGATGTTTTGAAAAATGAGGAAAATGCATGAATTTTACTAAGGTTGCATACTGTTTTCAATGAAGTGAAACAATGCATACTCATGCATGGCATAGTCAGGTGGTACCCGCGATGGGCCACAGAGTAATGCGCATCCACGTGCTGATCTGTAGTGATTGCACGAGTGCTGATTTGTAGTGATTGCACTAGGTACTAATATGTGATTGTACCTTGGTATATAAGTGTTGGTCAGATAAACGACTGCACTGGTACTGGACTGTAGTGTCTGTACCCTGAAATGCGCAGCCACGTGCTGATCTGTAGTGATTGCACTAGGTACTGATCTGTAGTGATTGTACCTTGGTTTATGTCAAACGTGCTGGTCTGTAGTGACTGCACGAGTGCTGGTCTGTATGCGACTGCACTGGTGCTGATCTGTATGCGATTGCACCCTGGTCATGAGGGCCGTTAAATTGTGCTGGTCTGTAAGCGACTGCACCTTGGTGATTCCAAGAATTTATGAACATGAGCATATACATATTGCATCGGAGTGTTTGACCGGAGGGTCACGTTTTGATTTTTTGTTGATGGTGGAAAATTGTTGTGTGAGTAAGTATTGTTCTGAAATCTGTAATTTCGGATGAATTGATGTTTGTGCTTACATCATGATTTTCATACTTACTTGGTTGTTGTTTTGTAAAGTACAAATGACATGTATTTCAAAATTTAGCATCCTTATTTATCATCATGTACTATGAATATGTTTGATATTCTTGATATAACTGCTATGTGGTAATTGTTATTTTCGGTCGGTGATCCTTTACAATTATTGTGGAATTGGGCTTTGCCCTCATATGAGATTCAGAACCGTACCCCTGATGTTCATACTAACGATAGAGAACGTGTTAGTTTCCCTTGATCTTTACTTGTGGGCTATGCAAAGAGATGAGCAGCTGGGCGAAGAAAAGACTTGTGAATATTGTAATGCTACTGTAGCTTAGGGTATGATCAGAGTAGACTTATGTATAGGGTTTTGAACTCAATGGTTGTAAATATTCATTTTGGGAATTATTGTAAAACTCTTCCGCACTCTGATAAAGATCAAATTTCGATAAATATCTCATTCGATTTAATTGTGATGTTGCTGTTTTAAATTCCTTACTATTTTTGATTACGAAGTCGAATGATATTTAATTTGAATTGATTTTAATTTCCTTGAAACGGAATTCTGAAAACTCTTTTATTTATGTATTCGTTTTAAAAAAAAATAAAAAAATACACTCGCGTTGTGTTTTAAACTCGGGGTGTTACAGGTCTGATCATCATGGTTTGGAAGATCTGAGAAGATGAGCTAGGTTCTTCATCAGGTTTTGACCGTCTTGTCTGGATATCTTTTAAAAGAAGCTTCCTGTGATTGGATTGGCCTTCTGTCCTCATGGAGCTTTTCGTAGTTAGTCATCCATTCTAGAGGAATAAGACAAGTTAACTCTTCTCTTGTGATTCTCCTTGGGATCTGGACAATCGAAGGTATTTCTTCTTCTCTGCCAGCCATAACCAGCAAGGAGTCTGAAGAGCAACCAGTAGTTGGAAGATCTATTGCATGATTTTGCAGACGGTAAATGATCTGGTGGTGAAGAGTAGCCACCATAGCTTCAGGGACTTGGTCTGATCCAGTAATCTGGATCTGAACCTTTAATCTTGTGGATAGAGTGTTGTCACTGAGGCTGACGTTGTAGTTGGAATACACCGTAAGGACGACACTTCCGGTGTGAAGTGTGGTTAAGACAGTTCCTATGACGGCGTTCTCATACTTCAGATAGCTGGAATCTAGCAAAGCTATCTTTGAGTATACGGGTTAGTTCTTCCTTCCATGCAGTGAAAGGATTAGTCTAACAACACCAAAATGGAGGGTTGTGTAACCTTCACGTTTCCATCCATTGATGAGTTCTTGAGGAATCTCCAAATCTACATACTGTTCTTGGTTGGTAGCCCTGAGGCTACACTGATCTAGTCTAGATGACTGGATATATTCTTTGATGTTAGGTCTGTTTGTAGATATGAGGGTTCTAATAGATCTAGTGAGGGTTTTGTTTCTTCTGAATATATTGTACGGATTCAGAAGTGGAGGAATAGTCTCAGAGATCTAAGCATCTTCTGGGACATGAGAATATTCTATTAAGTTTTCTATTTTATTAGAAATGGTCTTTTTACAGAGTTTTGGAAGCGAGAGAGATGAAGTTGTTATAATGGGTTGATTGTTGGTAGCTTCAGTTGTATTCATGATGTACTGGGTTTCTCTCCTACTCACTCTCGTTTCCATGTTCAAACCATATGCACCCCTCTTTCTTAACCTGGCTCTGATACCACGCTGGCCGGGAGCCTCCACATACCGGAGGTGTCTGTGGGTCTGACGACGAGGTGCTTATTCTAGCAACCTTTTGAGTTTATTAGAATAAAAAATTTCCTGAATTCTTGAAATGTTAGTTTTTAGATAAAAAATAAGTTTTGAAAATCTCAAATTGTATTTTTTAAATAATATGTTTTTAGAAAAATTAAATATTATAATTTCTGGTTTTTTTTTTCAAGACAACTCAAATTTTAAATTTATTTAGATTATCAAAAAGCTTAACTTTTGAAACATTATTTTCTCAATAAAAAACGCTAGCTACTGTTTAAGTAAATTGACCACGGTTAAAATTAAAATAAAATAAAATAAAATAAAATTTTGTGAAAGGCTGAACGAATGGAGAGAAATTTAAATTTTAGAAGTTTTGAAAATTTCAAATTATTGTGATGAATTTTTAGTTCTGAAAAAGTTTTGAATTTTTAATTAGTTGAATAACTCAAATTTTAGTTTTCAGGTATTTTTTATCCAAAAAACACGTATGGTTAGAAAAATATGAAATTTGAGCTGTCTAGAAATTTTAAAAAGTTATATAAACGAAAACATTTAAAATTTGAATAAGATAAAATAGGATATTTTTTGTTTAAAAGGAGAAGAGTAAGACTTTCTTAAATTCAACATTTTGGTTTTGGATTGGAGGTGGGAATAGGTCATATTTTGAAAGGTTTGAGTCTGATTTGCAATTAATTTTTTAGATTGAAGTCTGGCCTACGGCTTATTATAAACTTTTTTTTTCGACTTGCCCTGACTTTTTAAAAGTCTAGTCTGACCTGAAAGCCTATTTAAAAACCTTATTCACATTAAAACATTTAAATGTTGTATTTTACACTTTTTTAATAGGTTTAACTAGACATTTATATTCAAGAAAACTAATAAAATTATAATCAAATCTAATATAATAAAATAATATTAAAATAGCTTAGTTGACAGGCTTTAAAATATGAAATAATAATAAAAAATAATATATATATATAGGTCGGTCTGTCATGCCTAATAGGCTTTTTTATAAGCCTGAACTATTTAAATAAATAGACTTTAAAAATAGCATGAATCTAACATTCTTATTAAACAGGTCAGACCATATCAAGCCATAAGTAGTCAGGTCATATGTCCCTGATGAACGGCCTAGTTTATTGTCATCCCTATTGTGAGTCCATCACTCATCAGCCCATCCAGTAATGTGACGTTCGTGGGCCAATACTGTACTATATAGGCCACCGACCAGTCAACACGTCTCGGTTGAAAGTTTTACCTGTAATTCTAGGGTTATACTCCTACCTCCATATTTTATACAAATTATCCATTTTATCTCTTTTTTATTTTTTATTTTTTTTTATCCCACTTAATTCAATTGGAGTTCCCAAAAAAAATTTAAAATAGTTTTTTGAAACCCATGTTTTTTTTTTAAATTAAACTTTATACCAAAAAATTTGAAAAAAGTTTTCTGGTACACAAAAATTAAATTTTTAAAACTAATGAGTCGTAGAAAAGTTTTTTAAAAAGTTTTTTGGAACCAAATTGAATTTAGTGGGTGTAAAAAAATTTGAAAAAAAAAAATAAAGGGGTAAGATAGATACTTTGTATAAAATGTGGGGTAAAAATATAAGTGTGAACTACAAGGTAAATTTTTTATCTCTTTGTTTTCTATTTGCCAATTTTTTTTCTTTTCTATTGATGACACACTAAAGAAATTCACATTAAATTTAAACTTAAATCTAAAAATATGATAATAATATTATCATTTTTCGGTTGAATTCGTACTTGCCAAGATTTATCAAATATACTTTTAACTTTCAATTGTTCATAAAATAGAAACTAACAAATTTACAAATTATCATCATAAAAAATTTGAGGGCGTAGACTTAATGATCGTTTTGTTTTTAAACGCAAACTCATAAAATTCAAATAATAATAATAGTATATTTTATATTTTTACAAGACTTAAACTACCAGTCATCCTTTCCTTTCTGTCAATTAAAGTGAATTGAGTGGTTGTCACACGATAAAATTTGTATGCTTAAGGAGTGTGGTTGTCTCTCATTTGGTAATATGGTATATGCATTCAATACAACAAGGCTTGCAAAGTAGGCTTCGCAACTAATGTATCAACAACAACAAGCAACTTTAGTCGAGCATGCTTTCAAGGATAAATAATATTAAAAGTGCATGATTATCACATTGGGTTGGTCACAATTACACTCAGTTGTAGCTATTGTAAAAATCAAGCAAGTTCAAATTTGATTGTAGATAGATATTTTGATTGTATTTATTTAGAACATTGAATAAAGAAGAATTCTTTATCGAAAAAAAGAATAAAGAACACTTCGAGTTTTACACAATATCAAAATTTCATGCTAATTTTATTGAGTTCTAAATTTTATAAACTCAAAAAAAATTAAAACTTTTTCTTTTGGAGTCAACATTGTGTCTTATATCTTATATATTTAAGTAAAATAAAAATATATCAATAATTAGTATTAATAATTTACCAGTAATATAATAGTAAATTCGTATTTTGTTAGATAAAAAAATCATTTACAATCAATTCGTTCCTTCAAATCTTTCATTCTCGGATCCGCCTTTGAGCATAATCCTTCATATGCAATTATGCATAGAGAAGTATGTGTGAAACTCACAACAATGTTCAATAGGACAGTTGTTGGACTATTGCTAGCAATGAACCTATCCTACTTTATAAGCTAGTTAGTTTTGAAGTGATAACAATACCTTCAAGGACACCACATGCACTTCACATGACCTTGCATCTCTCTTTGTTAAAAGAATCTGAATTGATAGATAATTATAGATATTAATTTACTATTTAGTAATGAGTTTATTCTTATCAATGTTGTGTTAGTGAAAATCAATTTTATATTTAATTTAAGAGATGTTAAGTCCTTAAACTCTAACTCAATTATTAAATACTGATATTATTGAATTGAACGTTTTGTTGTAGATTCGAATTTGAACTTAATAATTATGTGAGTTAATTATAATAAAATTTATTATTTATTCTAAGATAAAAAAAAAATAAATAAATAAGAGATGTCAACATTTCTATATTATATTAACAATCAGTTTCAATATAAATTTTAAATACGAGATGATATTAGAAAATATAAATCTCGTAAAATAAATGGTTAAATATGTTTTTAAATTTTAGATTTCTTTTATTTTTAATTTTCACTGTATTTCATGTAAAAAGATTTAGTCCTAAATTCTCAAATTTTTATCGCAATCTAACTGCAGCACTCTTAAAATAATTATATACAATTTTTAAGACTAAGGTTCGATGGATGTTTTCCTTTCGATGTGATTCATTTGAGTAATTTGAATTCTTTTTTATCTTAAAAGCATCTAGAATTATAAATAATAAATAACAATTAATTTAATAAATACATATGATTTTTTGGGACAAGTAATAAATACATGTTAATATTTAATGCGTCTCAAAATATGATTGCTCTTTGATAAAAGTAAATTATAAAAATTAATTAAAAAAAATATACATCTGTTAATAAATAAAATATGTTTTATATTATTTAAAAAATTTATGTGGCAAGTGTTACATTTCGATTAGACACATAAGAGAATTTAATAACACAAACAAAAAATAGTGAATTTTTTTATAATAATTGAAAATAAAATTTTAAAATTTTATAGAACTAAAAATATATTTAATTCAAAATAAAATAATAAATTGTTTTTAACTGTAATTTGTTCAACTAATTTTTAAAGATTCAATTAAATGACTTTTGACTATTAAATATCTCTATTTTAGTTTTTATTTTCATATTTTTAATTAAAAAATAGTGATGTAATATATTTTAAATGATGTAACAATATAATTATACAAAATAATCAATTCTCATAGTATTATAACAAAATTTCTTAAAAAACTATTTTTTTAACTTAAAAAGTCATTTATTTATATAATTTAATTAATTATTAATCATATATAAATAGTTAAATTATTGAATAATTCTATATTATTAAGTTAAATCGCATGGTAAATTATCTAAAACATACAACATCATATTTTCTATCTCAAAAAATTTGAAAAACCCATAAAAATCAAGATATTTTAAAATTAAATGATAAATTTAGTGAATTAGTGAAATTTGAACGAGGAAAACGATTACTCCTTGCGACGAAGACAATAGTCTCACGAGAAGGAGAAGCGCGTTGAAATTAAGCAGTAAGAAGGTGTAGGTAGGACCGAGTTTTACCAAGTCAGACAGACACAAAAACACAAACGCGCTTAACAATAGGTCCCACTTCCCCTCCCTCCCCCTGAGGCTGAGGTTGATTGTGTTACGTTTTCTCTTCTCTTCTATTCTCTTCTCGCTTTCACTCTCTCCTCTAAGTAAGAAGTAAGAAACACTCTTCCTCTTCAAAAAAACTATGGTGGTTTTCACAAAACAACGAGAAACCTTCAGACCCAAGAAGCATCCCAAACCAAACAAACATCGAAACACAACACACAAGTACTTGTTCTTCAAACTCGAAAGCAACTAGAACGAACACCGCCACCTAATTTCATTTTTTTTGGACTTTATTACGGTTCCTTTTTTATTTTTTTTTATTTGTCGTTTTATTAGTTACTTCCTTCTTCTTTTTATATATATTGGTGTGTCATGTTTTGTTTGTTTCGTATCTTTCCTTGCTATCTACACCCCCATGTTGTTTTTTCCTTTCAATTTTGAATACACCGCCGCAGAGTCTTTTTCTTCATTTTTTTTCGACCATGTCGCTCAAAAGGGGTCCTGATGATAACAAATCTCCAGAGGATAAGCGTAGAAAGCCTCCTCCTTTTTGCAGGTTGGTGTGGTTATTTTATTTTACTTTACTTTATTTTTTTACTTTTTGTTTGTTGTTTTGGATTGTGTTTTTGAGGAAATGGGAGTTGTGAAAATGATGAATTTTGGTTTGGATTCAAATGGGATGTGTTGGTTATGCGAATGTGAAATTGTGAATTGCATTGTTATTCAATTGGAGCACAAAAATGGGTTTTGCTATGTGTGAAGGAGAATTGATGTTGGGCATGTTCCTTGTACTGTCGTTGGGGAATGTCAAATTGATCCATGCCATTTAGCCTAATTTGGTATTTGAAGAAAAATGGCCAATGCCATTTTGTATTATTTTCGGTACTGATTAACTGTTGTAATTTAGTTCTTAAATTGTAGTCGGTAATTGCAATTACAGACCAAAAATAATTTTTTTAGAGTTCTCTGTAACTTTAACTGTGGCAAAATGTGGCCAGCATTTTGACGCAATATCAAAGTTTGCAGTATGACCATGTCTGCAATTTAGAACCATTATGTATGCACTGTTTATTTGATTCTTAACAGAACTATTGCTTTATTTTTTTTGTTGACATTTTTCTTTGTTGTAATGAATAATATATAGTGTGGTGCGCGAGGTCATGAAGTTAGAATCAGTCAGGAATTTGATGGAGCCAATTCTAGAGCCCTTGGTTCGCCGAGTGGTATGAAATCACTTATTTCATGGTTCATTGCATTTTATGTTTATGACTTTATTATGTTTTATAAGATGTGATAATGTTTACTTATATAATTTTATAATGGTTTATGGACCTGATTAGTGCATCTTAGAATGAGTGAATTCATTTAGTTAGACTATTTGCATCTGAAGTCTAGTGCAAGTGGTTGGTGCGCAGTGTGTGAAAGTGTTATAAACCTTAGTGTACTAAGTTCGGTTCCTACTCATAAAAAACAATTACTTAGACTATTTAAGTGTTGTTTGTGAGCTACCATCATGCTTTGCGTGCTGCGGATAACTTGTGTTGCGTACACTTTGTGGCAGCTATTCCCTCCATTACACCTTGTGGACAATTGCAGACTGATTTCTAACTAATCCTTCATCGAACATCCACGTGTTCACTCTTCCTCATGCATCTGCATACTACTTTTACAATTCGACACTGGGCATGTCATGTCGCTGAAGACTGCCAATGGAAACACTTCAAATTCTACTTCATTATTTGTTTCAAACCTTGTGATTGGCTTCAATTATTAGATATATACTTATGAGTCTGGAAAAGTTTCGTTACATAAAAGTGGAATACTATCCTATCCTAGACTCCGAAGCTTGCCACTTGTCTATAAATAAACTTGAAGAACATCTTGGTTGAGTGCAACCTCAAATGTTTCCATTGTCCCATTTCTATCATACTTTAATGTCACTTATTATTTTAGTGATATTGTGAAAGAAATGAACCAACAACATGAAGTTACGTTCCTATTGTGATATGGGTGTTTGTAGCTTTTCAAATAATTGGATATATGATTTATTTTATCTAAAACCGTATATTAATTCTTAGCAGTTTTTTATTTTGGTCCTGTAAATGTTACTTCCACTTTTACTGATATATAACATGATCATATATGTGACAATGACATCTTTTCAGGTTAAGGAGGAAGTTGAATTGGCCCTAAAGAAGCATTTGAACAGCATTAAACAGTAAGAAATAATCTTCTAATGATACTTCAAATTCCCATGCCTAATTTGCGGTGTTGCTTATGAAGCAAAGGGAATGGATTAGGAAAAATAAGCTTTTTCTTAATGGTTTGAAATTATTTAGCTTGAACCGTTTTCCCATGCATCTATTTTGATTTTTTTTCAGGACTTGTGGAAAGGAGTTGAATACTTCAGAATCAAGAACTTTGCAGCTGCAGTTTGAAAACAGCATTTCTCTCCCTGTCTTTACGGGAGCTCGAATCGAAGGAGAGGATGGATCCAACTTAAAAATAAGTTTAGTCGATGCCTTAACAGGGAAGGTTGTTTGTACAGGACCTGAATCTTCAGCTAAGGTGGAAATTGTAGTCCTTGAGGGTGATTTTGAAGAAGAAAGTGACATTTGGATGCCTGAAGATTTCAAGAACAATATTGTGAGAGAGAGGGATGGAAAAAAGCCCCTCCTTACAGGAGATGTGATTATATATCTTAAAGACGGGATTGGAGTGGTCAGTGAAATTTCATATACGGATAATTCGAGCTGGACAAGGAGCCGTAGGTTTAGGCTCGGGGCAAGAGTAGTGGACAACTTTGATGGTATTAGAATAAGAGAAGCAAAGACAGATTCATATATTGTCAGAGATCATAGAGGAGAATGTAAATATTTATATATAAATATATATACTAACCATTTTTCTGCTTAGATGCATGGAGTTTTAATCGTTTCTGATGCTATCACAATTGATTTTTTGCTGCAGTGTACAAGAAACACCACCCTCCAAGTCTATTGGATGAAGTATGGAGACTGGAAAAGATAGGCAAAGACGGAGCTTTCCACAGGCGTTTGAGTCGTGAAAAGATCCGTACTGTTAAAGATTTTCTCACACTACTCAATCTCGACCCAGCAAAGCTACGAACTGTAAGAACTAATTTAGTAGAATTTAAATATCTCCATAGGTGTATACTTTTTCCCGCTGGTTGGCAAACCTTTCATTTTGTAGTGTCTTAACATGTTTTTGATAGATTTTGTCTTTTAAAGGATTGTTTGAAACACTTTCATTGGATGTTGTAGTTGATCATTGGTTTGGCTGTATCAAGACACCTCCTAGGTAATGGATTTAGAAGTCGACGAGGACCGTCTAATATATTCCGTGGGATTAATGGGAATCTTAAACATTCTTGTCAAAATTTCTGAAAATAGATAAGTACAACTGAGTTTCTCTAGGGCAAATTACTAAAGTACTTTGTTTGGGCATGTGTAGATACTCGGCACTGGGATGTCTGCAAAGATGTGGGAAGTAACTGTAGAGCATGCCCGGACTTGCGTCCTTGATACAACGAGGCACGTGTCCTACACCGCTCATTCTCAACAACCTCACGTGGTCTTTAATGCTGTAGGGCAAGTGACAGGACTGCTCTCGGAATGCGAGTATGTCCATGTAGACAAGCTGTCCGAAACCGAAAAGGCATTTATCTCTCTGATCACCTATTACTTTTCTTCCCGTTTACAGTTCACCCAATAATGCTTACAAATTTGATTTTCCATTATCAGGATGATGCTCAAAACTCGGTTATTTCTGCACTTAGCCAATGCAATTTTGCTTCTTTTGAAGACGAGGCTTCCCTAATAGATGGATATTCACAGTTAACTAATGTACATTACTCCCCAAGCTCTCCGAGGACTGACACATCAAGTGCCAACAAGCTTTTGGCTCCTCAAAAGGCTGGAGGATTCAATTACACACAAGAAAGTGCGTCTTCTACAGATATCATGCCATCCATTTATTCCGTCGTTGGAACTAGTGGCTTGGACGACTATGGCTTGCCTAATTTTGACGGCATGGGCCTTAGATACGATCAGAATCTCAGTTTTCCGGTCCAAATCTCCAACTCTTTGATCTGTGACACAGATTCAATAGTCCGTGCTTTCGGTGATGAAGATCATCTGCAATTTTTCGATGCGGATCTTCAATCTCAGTGCCATATTGATGCAGATTTACAGAGTGCTGTCGATAGCTTTATGCTGGCACCGTCTACTACGTCTATGGCCAATGGTAAAGCTCAAAGGAGATGGAGAAAGGTCGTCAATGTTCTAAAATGGTTCGTAGTGTGGAAACGAGGAAACCAAATATATAGGTAAAAGATTTTGTAAATTGTGCTCATGAATGCAACCCACAAAATATGAATATTTTGCTCTGTTGATTGAGAAAAGTTATGGTTTCTCTTATAATGTAAATATACAACCTCTATGCAATGGCTCTTGTATTGTAGCTCGCCTGAGGTCAAAGAGTTGCTTTTGTTCTTCTAAAATTGAGTTGTAAATACTTTATTTTACAGTCAGGAGAGGATTTCTGATTGTTGGAAGATGCTTAGTGAGGTAGTAATATAAATAGTAATAATTTCAAGATCCAGAGACCTTTATTCTTGTTCAATTTTTTTTTGTAAGCATACACGTTGGCCATTAAAATCAGTTTTCAATGTTTCTTCCCGGTTAAAGTTGGATTTTTTGATAGAGAAAACATTAGTTGAAAATTTGATTCATGAGCTCAGATTTTTTTCTTTCAATTGGCAATCATATGCCATTTTTCATCATCCTGGTAAATTTTCCCCGTGAAATGTTTTAATATTCTACCTTGATGAAGAAAAAAGTGAGATCAGATGTGAATGATATCCTAAAAATTAGGTAATAGAGGAACCGTGTATTTGATTTGAAGTTTAAAATTCTTGAGCTTTACGTCGTACCCATATCATATCAGAATATAATATAACCTTAAAAATGAAGCACTTGACCAATCCTAGAGTAACAATACATACATAAAAATGCAATAAACACTTTGCTTAAAAATTTGATCAGCTCTCTAGTTTTTATTGGACAAGTAATTTGCTTCCAAGGTTCATCCTGTCTATATGTCTAATATAAGTATAAAATTGTCACATTAATGTAGTTTCGACACACTTATTACCTTCATGATTTCTCATTTATAATACCAGACTAATGCTATACAAACACAAACTAATTGAACTAGTATTGGTAGGGGCCGCGCGAACGCAGGCCCCCTCTGCCACAAATTATGATGTAGGCTGTCCTACTTGAGGACACCTTAGGCGGGCACCCCTCCTATGTGCAATGGAGGTCACCAACCTAGGCCATAGACCTTCATGATCATCTATTGACCCCATCCAGGTAAGTATGTTTCAACGTTGCGACTTCCTTTATATTTATACTTCCAAAATACCCTCACATCTTTACTTTCACCGATGTGGGACTTAACTTACTCTCCAACATCCCTTCTTCTGTCTAATTCTCTTCTCGCAGAACTGACTCATTCCCCATTGTTGTTTAATTACAGGGCATGGGCCTCACATTCATAAATTACATTCCTCACACTGAAATTCATTCTTCGTATTCTACTGTTTTTCTAAGATGCTTTTATCACTTCTGGGTTGGGCCAAAATTCTGTTTTGCGATAAAATTTTAGTTAATTATTTGAGGAATTTCATTCTCAACATTTGGGAACAATTTTACTTTTCCCCTTATTCCGTGGAGAAAGTTTAGTTGCATTGAATTTTAAGTACTTGTTTGGCTTTGAAACATTTTGTTCATGTGAAATTGTGGTCGAGTTCTTGGATTCTGAGGCATCATTTCTGTTCCTAAAAAACTGTAGTGTCTAAATATTTTATAGCTCTGCAGCACATGGTTCTATGTGAGTACAAGGTTCCAATGTATTAGATGATCAGAATTTGAATGGTGTATTTGGCAAACTTAAGAAAATGATGATAGACTTTCTATGTATTTCTTGAACAGGATGGGAAGGAAGAAAAGAAAGTTAAGGACACGTTTTAGAAAAATCAAAATAGAGGATTTCTAAAATCATCATTTTGAAACAGATTTGTCGATTGAGTCAATTGCAGCCACATTAGCCGTACTTTGATACAAATCAAGATTCTCAGCATATCTTCAACTGCGAATACAATAACAATTAAGGACCATATAAACACACACCTAAATGTATAGTTTTGACAACCCAACTACCATTTGATTATCTCTCCGATTATTTTCAAACAAAGTGAACAAGAAATTTGTGACAAGTTATTAGAGATCTAGGTAGTCTAGATAGTTAGTGATTAGTATATAATATAAGCCATCCTAGTTGGCTCATTGATATTGTATCATTTTCATCATTCAATCAACATAGTCTATATAATTTCTCTAATCTTTTCAATGGATGTTGTATTTTATAACCTTAGTAGTTATTAGGAAAAACTGAAATCTGACGTAGAATAGAAATATCGTCTGACAAGACTTTTTCATAGAATCAATTTTGTGTGAATCTTTTTGATAATTAAGTAGGTCAGCTTTCTAATGCCAAATATGAGTGAGGTTGTGGTAATAATTTGATGTATATATGCCTCTCCATATCCTCTTGCCATCTTAATTTCTAAATTTATGTGAAGTTCTTTCACTCTCAATTTTGTCCAAAGTCCAAACCATTAATCAATGTAGAATGAAGAACGCGAACATGTATATGCAGAAGTATCATTCACTCAGTTATCAATCTCAAACTTTTGTCATAATTCATATTACTTTGGACGAGCTCTTAAAGTTTAACACAATGGGCCATACTTGTTGGCTTTTTTTTGGGGTCAAAACCACACTAATCGGCTTTAAATTTTAAATTGGGCAATGCATCCAGCATTTTTGACCATTTTTTTTATCCAAACCATAGATCATTCCGCTAAGTATTTTGAAAAGATAAAAAGAAAGATAAAGTCAGTAGTTCATAACAAAGGTTTTTTTATCCTTAAATTTCAGCTCAACTGATAATTATTGATATTGTCCAATTAAAAATTTAGTTTTAAATTAGAATTCGAACAATTATACGTGAGTTTATAATGAGATTTTTTATTTCTTCTAACAAAAAAAAAAAGAAGTTTTTAAGCAGCGTGATAAAATTATTAGTTAAAAAAACAATGTCATATTGAAAGATAGAATATTTAAATGTACAAGTATTGATAACATTAAATATTTTTTCGATTAAAAGTTTTTTATTTTTTAATTAGTCTTCTTAGAATTTCAGCATAGACTCTCCCCAGTGCAAGGGGTGGCCCAAAGCCGTCATCAGCTAGATCTCCACACTAAATCATCAAACTAGCCATTATGAGTACAGCTAACATATTATTATTATTATAATTATTTTATTATTATTATTATTTAGTTTAAGTCTTAAATGTAGGCCAATGAACATGATCACTAATAATTTGTGATACACTTGAGCTGTGAGTATCTCCAACACATAATTTGAAAGGAAAAAAAAGAAGCCAGCAAGCAAGAGAGAAATACTCATTGATTCATTCAAACCTCAAAAGTTAGAATTTAAACTCTTAATTTGAGATGGCATCATTTACAGGCACTACACAGAAATGTAAAGTATGTGAAAAGAAAGTCTACTGGGTGGAACAACTCACTGCTGACAACAAAGTGTACCACAAGTCTTGCTTCAAATGCCAACATTGCAAGGGTACCCTCAAGGTGAGATCAAACAACATAAGACCATATTTAATTTTCCGATGTTTCATTAATTTAGACTAGATACATCAATTTTTAAATTTTTTCTTTCTTATATTTCGTTACTGATGGAGTAGTATGTAACAATTTTCTGTTAATAAAGTTTGAAATTAGAAGAAAAAAAAAGTTGTTATGCATAAAAAATGAAAATATCATTAATTCTCTTTTCCTTATGCTTGGTGCAGCTGAGCAATTATTGTTCCTTTGAGGGTGTTTTATATTGTAAGCCTCATTTTGATCAACTCTTTAAAATGACTGGAAGTTTGGACAAAAGTTTTGAAGGTGAATGAATAGCTGCTACATACTTGTTTCTTAAGCATATACACTTTTTTTCTAAGTTCTAATAATACATACTTCTATTATTGCTTGTAGGTATTGCAAGAATTGCTAGATTTGAAAGATCTGCTGATCAGGTTTTCATCCATTCTTAATGAACATAAACTACTAATTTAGTGATTGAAATATTTTGGTGTATGTGACAACTGATTTAGCAACCTAATTTTCAAATTAAACATTAAATGAATCGCTAAAATTGTGACCAATTTAGAGACTAATTTGTGAAATGTCACTAAATTACTAGTTGTTTAGTCGTTAATGTTAACGGTCAACTTGACATTTTGATCTCTAAGTCAGTCACTATAAGTCGAATTTTTAGTAGTAGGTTTTTGCTAATTGTCTCTTTAATTACCCCTGCACATAGTAAATTGTCTCTAGTAATTATGTAACAGGTCCAAGCCAATAACAAGGTTTCAAGATTGTTTATAGGAACTCAAGAAAAATGTGTTGGTTGCAAGAAAACAGTGTACCCTATTGAAAAGGTATATAACTAAATTATCTTTAGTACACTTCTACTAGCAGCGAAAAGTCCCTTTAAAAGTAAGTTTTCCTCTAAAATGAGTAAGAGTGAATCCTATCCTTCAATTTTATCTTTTAAGTTAACATCATGGTACACTTTAAGTAAAATTAATGGTGAATATATTCTTATTTCTCACTTTAAAGAACCTTATCCATCTTTTTTCTGACATACTATTTACATTAAACAACAACTGAGAATTTCCCTTGTATTCTTTACCAAATTTTAGACCTTTATACATGTGAAGATATACTATGATTCATTTATTACATTAATGTTACTAAACATAGAAGCAGAACTAGAAATTGAACAAATATATACCCACGAAATGAGCTAGGAACAATGATTCAGATTTTCCATTAGGAACCTGCTATTTTCTGAAGTTAATACTAAATTAATTAATTAAGGGGGTACATAAATTAAAGAACTATGAGCCAAAATTTAATTTATTCAAAATACCACAGCTCATACCAGCACAAATTGTCCACCAAATATATGCTTCAAATCCTTATGAGATATGATTTGAACATTAAATATCCTAGATCTTAGCATATTCATTGCGATCCAAATTATTTCCATTTCACTGATGGCAGGGGTAGTGTTATTTTTCAGGTGGGTGTTGATGGGAAATCTTACCATAAGTCTTGCTTTAGGTGCACACATGGAGGTTGTGTAATTAGTCCATCAAATTATGTGGCACATGAACATAGTCTATATTGTAGACATCACCATAATCAACTCTTCAAGCACAAGGGTAATTTCAGCCAATTTCACAAGCATGAGCAAGTTCAAGGGATGATGATTGAGAACACAACATCTGAGTAATACTATGCAACTTTGCAGTGGTAATATTAGTCCTAATGATGACTTTTCTTTGGCATCAAATGGCAATGTTACAATACCCATGTCTATTTGTTTTTTGTTATGTACTTATAATATTTGTGAGGCAAGTTTGTGAAGAGAACTTTAACTTTGTGGTGAGTTTTTTGAAAGTTGAGAATTCAGAGGTAATTGGCATATATAGTTTGGTCTATTATTCCATAAATCATATGTTAGGTGCATGTTTATTACTCACTCCATGACAAAATATAAAAAAAGTATTTGCCTATATTTGATCCATATACGTATATTATTTTTACTTATATTTTGTTAAAATAGTGTTCGCACTAAAGTTTTATATAATGTAACTCCAAGTGATTCTAAGTTCGAGTTCATTATTTTTTTTTTGAAGAAAAATAAATATAATTTTTTTTTAAGTGTTCTCTAAATTTTATGATTTTTTATATCTTGAATTAAATATGATTACTTCACTCTAACTTTTTTATAAAAAAAAAAGTTTTATATAAAATTATTTTTCATGTATGCAATCAAATATATTTTAGATCAATACAATATTTATAGAGTTAAATTCAAAAATTGAGGTTTAAAAATTAATTTGTGTTCGATAATAATATTTTAAAAGTGAGTTTAGAGTCTACTAATTTTATTTGTACAATAAAATTTGACTATTTCAAAGTAGAGCTGTTAAAATAATTTGGATATAATGAACCGGTCTATTGATCCTTATTTTAACATAGGTTAACATTGTAAAAAAGTAAGTTAATTCCAACATTGTCATATGAATTTTGAAATAATTATTAAAAAATATTTAATAATTATTATATCGTTTAAAAATTATTAATAAAAAAGTTTATCTAAATAAATAAACCTAATAAAATGAAATAAGTTTAGCTAAAATTTTTAAAATTTTAAAGGAATAAACTTAAAGTATTTATTTGATTAAATTAAAGGAATAAAACTTAAGTTTGATTGATATTCAATCCTACTGTAAAAAGAAAATTGTCTTACGCTTTTTATTACCAAGTTATTAATTGGAAAAAATTATTATAATAAAGTCGCGTAAAGAAATTAAATGGGAAAATTAAAAATAAAATAAAATGTGTCGGGTTGGCCCATTGTCACATAGCCCATAGTTCTTAGATTAGGTAGCCCAGTAATAAGCGGTTTCTGCCGTACCTCTATAATGATTGTTCTCGTACATATATACACTTTAATCCCAAGCAATACTTGGCAGAATTTGCTTCCAAAAAAAGATTAATAATTTTATTCATATTTTTATTGAGAAAAAATATCGTATATTATCGGTGTAAACTAATTTTGTAAATAGAAATATTTGATTTCATCATTTTATTACATAATTATATTTTATAAACCCTCTTTATTTGTCATCTATTTATTATATTATTATTACATGCATCGATCTCTAGTATTCTTGTGAGATACTGTGCTGTGAAAGAGAAAATATAAACTCATGAACAACACTGCAGAACTGCAATCTGTAAATAGAAAAGGCATGCTTATAGTATCCTCTATGATTGTTGATGATAGAGGAGGAGGGAAAAAATAATAAAAGGTAAACATTATGAAACATAAAAGAAAGAAAGGGAAGAAAGCAGTGCCTAATGTTAGGGATTCTTTAAACAATACTATAAGAAAGCACTAGAGAGAAAGGAAAAAAAGTAAAAGAAGCCAAAGATTGGTGGGCCTTGTGGAAGGAATTCTATGTAATGTATTATGGAATCTAAAGACCCCTCGTGCAGACCAACTAACTTTCATGCGTAGGAAGTGCACGAGTGGCCGGTGAGCTGGCTACAATTGTCCTATTCTATAATATATACTATACTTTTATTTTTATAACAACAAAAAAAATAGGACAAGAAGAGTCAAGTCAGAAAAAACATCAATATATTTATATTCTTTTAAAAATATAAGTAGAGTTTGACTTAAATGTTTATTTATGTAAATAAACTCTTTTTTTTAATAAAGTAACTAACTTGTTTTAGTTTTTAAAAAAAATATTAAAATGTATTATTTTTTAATTCCTTCAAAAAATATTTTTGGGTCAGTAGGAGGTCGCATCCTGGAGATGCCACCAGCTACACGTATTATTATTATTATTATTATTATTATTATTATTATTATTATTATTATTAAAATTGAATTGTTTATTATTTAATAAATTAAAAATAACTAAAAAAACAAAATACTATTGATAAAATAAAATATATTAAATCGAAGAAAAAATTGTGGTTGAGTAGATGTGTCAAAAACAAATAATTTGTTATATTATTTTAACAACTCTTTCTTATTTTGTAGATAAATTTGTATTATAACTTTCTCTTAGCCACTTAACTCTATTTTGTTACATATCTCCTATTTTTTTCTCCTGATATAATAAATAAAAATTAATAATAATAATAATAATAATTTTAATAAAAAAAAGTAAATTATATTAATAACATGAAACAAAATACATTAAATAGAATAAGAAAAAATACATCAAATTGACGAGAAAAAAATACATCAAATTTAAATTAATGATGTCCACCTAAATGATCTCTAGTTTCACATCTAGGATGTCGTCGAACTCGTCTAACTCTTTAAACTCGTCATTTGGATGACGTGTTCAATAATTGTTATCCTCACACTAACAAAATTGAAGCTTTCCCACTCCTATGTATAGAAAAGACATTAGAATATTGAAATCAAGAATTTTGTATTGAATCATATCACACTTATCTAAGTGTTCATCAATCAAAGAACTCTAATAATCAGATTTGTAGATCAACCTTTCCAGGTATTTTTATTCATATTAATCTGAAATATTAGTTGGTTTCAAATCATATTCCAACTTGATATAGATTATATATTCCCAATTTATTTTTGTAATATAGAAAATAGTGGGAAAAGAATTAAAAAAAATTAATACATATATCAACAATCGTTTATTTGTAAACATTTTCATCTCTCTTTAAAGGGCAAAGAACGATCGAGTGAATATAATTTTCTAAAGATAAAGGTATCACACTAACGAATAATTTCAACACTACACCCCAAACCCTAAAACTTACACCCTATATCCTACACCTCAAACCCTAAAACTTACACCCTAAATCCAACAACCTACACCCTAAACGCTAAACCATAACATCCTAAACTCTAACCCTACCCTAAACCCCTACCCTACACCCAAAACACAAACCCCTATTTCCTACACCATCAACCCTAAATCCTAACACCATTAACACTAAAACCCTATTGCCCTAAACCCCACACTCTAAAACCCTAAACCTTAAACTCTAAACCCTACACCCTAAACCAAAAATCCTATACACTTAACCCTTAATCCTAAACGCTAACACCACCAACCCTTAACCGTAAATCTAAACATTACACCCTAAACAAAACAACCTAAACCCAACACCCTTAATATTATACCCTAAACCCTACACCATAAACCCTAACCTATAACCTAAATCTTATACCATATACCTTAAACCTTTAACCCTAAATCCTAAACCTTAATCCACAAACCCTAACCCTATACCCTAAACCATTAACTCTAAATCTTAAAACCTTAACCCTACTCACTCTACCGTAAAATCCTTACCCTACACCCTAACACTTTAAACCATTAACCCTACACATCATCATCCTAAATGGTAAACCCTAACACCATAAACCCTAAAACATACACCCTAAATCCTACATCAATCATAATGTAAACCTTTTATCCTAAATCCAAACCTTATAACTTTTTTTGTGTTGTGTAGGTCTGTGATAGACTGCACTATAGTAAATCGTGTTGATCTGTGATAGGTGGCACATCGGTAATTAGTATTGGTTTGTGAAAGGCGGTATCGTTATGATTTACACCCCTCGATTAGGGTTTGGAAATTCCGAAATCATGTGCATTGGCATATACGCATTGCATAAAGGTGTTTGGCACGCGAATCATGTTTGTTATGATATGATATATGTGTATACTTGTTCTGTCGCTGTTTGTTATCTTGCTGAAACTGCTAAGTGTTTACTGTTTGTCTTTTTGACATAATTGTTAATTGTTAACTATTAATTTTGGTTGGTGACCCTTTACATTATTGTAGAAATTGGACTTTGCCTTCAGATGATACTCGAGTTCCTTCCACCGACTGTTACCCTAATGACGGAGATGTCGTTAAACTTCCCTGACCGACATTCGCCGACTGCTTGGGTATACGACCTCATCTCAAGCAGGGCTACATATACGGGGAGGGTGGTGATGACAAGTAGGAGAGTTGGGGCAGTGTCGCATGTGGAATTCACTCACGATACGATCGACTTCATGTACCTTCAGGATTAGTACTCGAGGCGAATGAGGTATGGGCAAATGCAAAGAGTACTTCAGTCAGAGATGAGACGGAGGGCACCGTAGGTGTGGTCACTCCCACTGTAGTAGTAGGGGGTGTAGTGCTTGGACCAGGAACGGACGAGAAGGGTAAGGAGTCGATGCCAGCGGGAGAAGATATTCCAGGTCCGTCTAGGCTGGTCGGAGACCAGGGTTTTGCTGATGGGTCACCGGTACCTTGGTTGGTGTCACCGCGGATCTAGTCTGAGCTTCCACTCCCAATGAATGATCCCCTACCGACTGTCACTGAAGTAATGGATTGTTTTGAGATTCCAGCGCCGCCAAAGCCACCTATATCGTGGGTGAATATGACTTATGAGGAGATTGATCCTTCTATGGCTGATGAGGAGGAGGAAGTTACTTAGAGGAGAGGTACTGCGTCATATAGGACTTGTGCAGAGTGTGCAGATCACCCTTGTTACTGTAGTTGTTAATGGATGATCATATTAGTTTTTTTGTTGTATAGGGCATTAGTGTTCTTTTTATGGTTGTACTTATTTTGTTTTGGGATGATTGTACCTATGACGTTCTTTGACAGTTGACTTTTGTTGGTGGGTCCATGTTCCATTTTTTTGACGTGACCATCGGAGAATAGCCTTCTTGGAGCAGTACTTTTGTGCAGGTATCTGCCGAGAATACCCCAAGGGTATGAGCGATGTCTGATAGGTCTCATAGCCCCAGTGTATTTTTTATTTGTATATTTTGAATTATTGTCCCAAAAACTATTTTAGCTTATTTGTATATATGATGTAATTATTTATTACTCTTGTCATTTTGTGTTACAACATATTATTTTATTAAGTGGTTTTTTAAAAAAAAATGCACTCGCGCTGTAAAAAATCGGGGTGTTACACACAACTACACCATAAGTTATAGAAAGGCTTGGATGGCAAAAAATAAAGCAATCGAACAAATTTAAGGCAATTGGAAGAGTCTTACAATCAACTCCCACAATGGTTATTGGTTATGAAAATGTTTGCTCCAAAAACCAAAATAGAAATGGAAACCATTCCAGCTTATCATGAGAATAATTTGATAAGTGAGATAAAGATCTTTCATCGACTATGTTGGGCTTTCGATTCATGCATTTCTGCGTTTAAATTCTGCAAACCAAATGTACAAGTGAATGAAACTTGGTTGTACAACAAGTACAATGTAACACTGTTGATAGCAGTTGCACATGATAAAAATGACAATATAATTCTTATTGTTTATGCTCTTGTGGAATGTGAGACATGAGAGAGTTGGAGTTTTTTTGTTGAGAAATTTGAGAAAATACGTCACTCCACAAGCTAACATTTGTTTGATTTCAAATAGACATGAATCCATCAAGAGTGTTTATAGTAATCCGAATAATGGGTGGCAAGATCCTCCGTCAAAGCATGTGTTATGCATTCGACATATTTCACAAAATTTTGCAAGAGAATTTAAGGATAATGCACTGAAGAAAAAAGTTATTTATATGGGTAATAATTTAATTCTTTTTTAATTAGTGTAAATTTTAATAACTTTTTGACGGATTGCTTATCGTGTCAATATAGGTTACTCAATTAATGAACCTACGTATAAATATTACCGACGTGAAATCGGTATAGTAAACCAGGAGGCTATAAAATGATTAGACAACATACCGCGAGAAAGTTGGATTAAAGCATTCAATGGAGATACCGTTGGGGTCACATGAGAACTAACCTTGTGGAGTCGATAAACAGAGTATTAAAAGCCACACACAACATTCTCATCATTGATTTGGTTCAATCAACTTATTATAAGATAGGGACATTATTTTCAACAAGAGGAAAACTACACGCAACAATTCTAGCTTTTGGTTAGGTATACACGGAAAAATGCATAAACTTTATGAAATTCGAAATACACAAATCCAATAGTCATAAAATTGATAGTTTTGATCGGAGAAACCATACTTTCATGGTCCACGAGACAGTAAATCCAAGAGAATGACGACCAATTGGTCATTTCACTGTCAACCTTCCTAAAAAGTGGTGCGACTGTGGAAAATATCAAACTTTACAGATGTCTTGTTCACATGTTATAACAACATGTTCTAACATAAAATATGATTATTGGAGTCTTATACTTGATGTGTACAAGGTGAAAACGGTGTTAAAATTCTACGGAGAACCTTTCCAACCTATACCAAACAAATGATATTGGCCAGAATATGATGGTGTTAAGATGTGTCACAATCCTCAAATGCGGAGAGTTAAAAAATGTCGTCCAAAGACTAAACACATTAAAATAGAAATGGACACTACAGAAAAGTACCAAGAAAATGCATATTATGTCGAGTCTCTAGTCATACTAGGAAACATTGTCCAAATGGTATTTGCACATCTACTCAAGTATGTATTTTTTTCTTCTATTTAATGTCCTTACAAATATATTATTTTTGCATTATTATTATTTTATTTTAATCCCTACAATAATTGTGTATGTTAGAATTAATTAATGTAATATATAAATATTTTATTTTAGGCAATTTAATATGCATTACATTTAATGACTAAAATAAATATCATACATATATTACATGAATTAACTCCAATATAAATAAATTTTACAGAAAATAAAGTAAAATAATAAGGACAAAAAACAAAAAGTGATATATTTGTCTTGAATAGACAAAAAATATATAAACTTAAATAAAAGTAAAGTGAGAAAAAGAAAAAAAAGAAGAAAAAAAAAGACAAATGAAAATTACAAAGGGTCTTTTTCTTTAGTGGCAATAGAGAGAAAAGTTAAGGTACGAATAATGCAATGATGGGCCATGAGAAAAATTCTTCTGCTTCTAATGAAACAAAAAAATATCCCTAGGGTGTCATGTATGTCTAAAGTGATAAATAAAAATGCAGAGACACATTGATTGCAAGTTTTTTTAAAGTGAACCTTGTGCTGTGTCCCATCTTATTCTCATTCATTCTTTTACTTTTCATTTGAACAACACTCCTTAGTTGTTATTATCTTATTAATTACTTGCCTCTTTAAGTTGATCAAGCGTTATTGTGTTAATTTGATATGAAGACAACAAGCCCAATTGACCCATTTGAACAATTTTTTTATAAAAAAGAAATTAAAATAAACAACTAAATTGTTCTGCTCTTTCAATTCCACCTATTTACCATTGTCTATATTTCTTTTGTTTGATCAATTTAGGGGCATATCTTTTTATCTCTGGTAACTATCTAATTGATGTAGACATATTATTCGTTTGAAGCCATAAATAAATGACATGAGAAAAATAATGATCGCTGAACTGTTGATGATGATGAAGCCTGATTTCACTGAAGAGTAATATCTGAAAACATTAAATGATATCTAATATGTCAACCTTTTATACTATACACAATTATTATGCATGAGGCCAGTTGATCAACTAAAGGGAATTTTATCATCTCTCAAAGTTGTCTCTAGCTTCCCTAAAATGTGCTGCTATATTTAATTTCATTTAATTTCCACAGATCTAAGCAATCATATAGGGAGTTGAGTCACCACATGTGAGTAATAATAAGATTGAAAACACATATCAGCTGGCAGACTCTGAGATACTTTGTAAAGAGGGTTGCCATGTTCTTGACTTGTGATTGCTATTAACACCATTACTTGATGTTGTTGTCCTTGACCCTTGTCTTTCAGATTTGCTTTCCTGAAAATAATGAATTAGAAATTAAGAATTACATATGTGAAAGCAAGCAAGCCCCAACCAATTACATATTCATTACCACAATTTAACCAAGACTTAATTTGTCAGTGTAAATAAAATTGAATCAATGATTCAAAATCAATCCTTTGGAAAAAATACAACTACTGTTCATTAAAAATTGCTGGTTGACAATAAACAAAACTACTACATCAAACACCAATCAAGATGTTCCTGTTTATGGAGATTCAACAAAGATAAACTACTTGAAAAAGAAACATTAAAAACCAAAACTTTGGTTGAGATTTATTTACCTTGTTGTCTTCAGGCTCAGAACTCTTAGCTCCTTTGTCAATCCTTTCCTTAATCTGATTTGACTTTTGTGCTGATTCTGATGAGTTTCTCTTCATCTTTGCTTGTTTCTTTGCCCACATACCCTTTGTGACCTCTGAAACCAAAAACAACCTAAAGGGTCAAATTTGAAAGAGAAAAAAATCCAAACTTTTTAAGGGGAAACAACAGGATAAAGAAGCAAAACAAAAGGGTGAAGCTTAAACTTGAACAAAACTGACCTTGAGCTGAGATAAGTCTATAAACTTGACCAAGCAAAAGTGTATCTGTTGGCTTAAGAAGCTTGATACGTGTAACACGAACAGGGTTGGTGTTGTTGATGTTGTTTTCACTCTTATTGGAGCAATTTTCTTTGTCCTTTGATGTGCATAATGTGGTAGAGATAAGAAGAGCAACATAGTGATCAGGGTTTGTCTTCATCACTTCACGAGCACTTATAGGCCAATACAACTTTTCTACTTTACCATTTGGTTGCTGTATTACTAGAGTTGCAGTATCAATAGCTTGGCAATTTCCCATTCTCTCTCTATCTCTCTCACACACACAGCAAGAAGAGAATAACAAGATGCAACGGAATGTTTAAGTATACTTCACTAGAATATTTATAGCAGCCACTCACTTTTACACCACTGGTTTCTAAAGGGTCAAACAAATTGATACTTATATTATATATGATTATATACACACACGCACTATATGTTATTATGTCACGTATGATACGATAAATATATACATAGAGGCCTAAATAGTTTTTTATAACTTAAACTCTAGATTAGATAAGACATATGCTTGTGCAAGGTTAAAATCAACCAAAGACCTCTTCTTTTTTTTTTTTCAATAACTAAAAACCTCATTTAGTATTTATTAGAGTTGTTAAAATGGATTCGGGATAATAAGTCAATCCTATTAACTCTTACTTTAGTTTAAAAAAAAATTGGATTTTTTTAGCTCATTCTAATTATCATTCTAATTAGTCCAAAATTAAACAACTGGACCAAGTCAAGTTGGCCCACTAGACTTCAAGTTGGTCCAATGCTAATATATCTCTATGTGTTTGAACTACAATAGTTGACGGGTCGATTTCATCTAATCATTTACATATTTGGATTTGTCGTGTTATATTTGGTCAAACCACTCCATTTTACAATTCTAAAATTTATAATAAAATTTAGGTATAATAATTTATTAATTGTAGAAGTCTACTTAAATTTAAGTCACAACAAGTGTTAGCAAAAGATTCAACAATATGTATCAATAAAATTTTATATATGTAAATTAAATTAAATTAAAGAAGATAGAAAGAAACATTTTGGGACAAAGATGGGATGGTATTGGCACCCAAAATGGGGTGCGCCAATTTAGACGAAGACATGGGGAAAATGGGTTAAAAAAAAAAAAAAAACAAAGTGAAAGTGTTATGTTATCCAACACAAGGGTGAAGGTGGGAAGAAGTGATTGGAGGGATGAGGAAACAAAGTAATGTAGAGAGGGGGGGACCATGGCTGCTGAGTTGATGTGATGTGCAACTATAATAAGGTGTTACATTCTGTGGTGGTGGAATAGTCTTTGGTTAAAATGAATGAAATGTCACTGTTCATAAGGTAAGTTAATTCTTATAGTACCCAAGACATGTCTCTCGTTTACATATCTGCTTCATTAACAAAGTGTATTTGCAACTCTTATTAATATTTGTCTTTTTCTGATATATATATCCTCTTATAAAAATATACGTTGAATGATTTAATTAGATGTTTGTGTAAAAAAAAATTATACTGTCTATATTTACAAATTAAATTATTTGAAGAAGATAATAGTGTAATATTATTGCATACTAGTTCAAAATAAAAATATATTCATATTTTTAATCAATCATGCTAACTACTTTTTTGGTATGATCACTTGTTGAGTAACAACTAACAAGGAAGGACTGATCTCCTAAAAAACCAAGGAAGGACTGATGAGATAAAAAGGAAAAGAGATTAGCTGTGAGAGAGACATTAGGTTGCAACATGCATTCCTTGCTTGATAACTACCACTAGTCCACTTCCACTTTCAAGGATTAACACCAAATATTGGATTGCATGAAAACTTTGATCCCTTTTATAAGACCATTCTCCAATGTTCTTTCATAATCATCCTAGAATGAGAATGTACATACTCACTAGACTAGACTCTAGATCAGCACTTAAATTATATCAATTTTTATAATATAAAATATCAATTTGAAAAAATTAAAGGAGAAACCAAACATTTAAAATAGCATATAGTAACAAGGAATTGTAGTGGATTTCATTTTCAGCTTGAAGTTGAAATGGCCAATTTCAGCGTGGCATTATTTTCATGGACCACATAGTAGAGGGAGGGGAGCACAAAGTGGGTTCTCATATCATAAATTATCCTAGCTAGTTTTGGTGAGTGATGTATATGAATGAAAAGTTCTTTATAAAAGAAATTTAATAAACATTATTGACCCTCCTTAGAGATCATTAATTTATAGTATACACATATTTTATTTTAAAATATAATGATATGTATAAACTTACGTATCAAATAAATTGCTAAATCGTTCATAATGTTCTATAATTGATTTGATAAGTTAATATAAATAGCTATTACAATTTGTAAATAATGTTTAAAAAAATTATATAATATTTTCTTACATATGGCTCAAATTATTATACTAATTTAATAAAATTTCATTCAAAACTTTTATATTTAGACATTTCATATTTTTTATCATCTATTCAACTCTATTTTTTTCTCTATATTGTTTTCAAATCACATTACTAACGTATCATATCCATGACATGATTTTTTTCTATATATTTCTCTTTGAAATTGTCTATAAAATATATAAATGTTCACCTATCATTTTTCATTCATTAAGTTGTAACTCAAAATAATGAGTAGTTAGGAAGGAGAAATATTTACACAGGCACGACCCCAAATATCTGGGTACATTAAAAAAAGTACATATAATTTAATTATTTTTCTTCTTTTTTGTATATATGTGTCTAAAAGTTGTGTTTAATTATTAATGCGGCCACACAAGACTTTCTTATTCTGAAGATGAGTTTGTGGAAGAGTATCGTAGTTCGACTTGTGCGGCAGTCTTTTAATGTTAGGTAACTTTCGTGATTTTCGTGAATAGTAGCAGACTAGCACTAACAAAACTTGTAATTTTTAAAACAAACCATAATGTTTAGTTTTTTGTCTTAAAGTTTAGCGTCTGCGTTACAAAAGAAGTAAAATCTGATTATGAAATGGTCCCAACTTCTAACAAGACTATTTCTTATTATTCTCATTCATTCATTCATTCAAGTCCCACTCACACCCAAATTGACCTCACTCTCGCTATTTCTCTGTTAGCTCCGTCTCATCCAAGAATATGTTCCTTTCCCTTTCAACTTTCAATTATTCTTCCTTTACTTATGCATTAAATAAATACAACTTTGCCGATCTCTGTACCTATCGTTAATTACTATATACATTCACTATATATATAGGCTTTACTTACGTGGACCTTCACAAACTCACTTTGTGTAGAGATTATCTACTAAATTTTTGTGTCTCTTAGATTATTTAATAAATTATCAAATAGTTTTGAAATTTTATAAAATTTAGTCGAGTTAGATCTATTTAATAAGAACTTTTAATTTAATAGTTGAATTAATAAAATTATTATTTATATTGAATTACTAAACGGAGTAACTCATCATATATTTACTCATGAAGTTATGTCGGTTTAATTTTATAAAACTTAAATTGACCTGCTTACTTCTTATTTGTCATATTTCTATTTCAATGATCTAGTCGGATCGTTTTCAAAGTCGGATAAAGACTAAAATGCTATTTAAAAATTCATTTCACAATTTAAAAAATAGTAATAAAAACAAAATAATATAATAAAAATTATTTTTAGAAAAAGTTGTAACAAATGGACGCATATGGTGAGCAACTGAGCATGCATAATAAGGGTGCCTGGTTGCTGCCGTCTGAATTGTGGACAAAATATTTGTGAAACTTATCTTGCGGCAATGCTACCACCAACACCATATCAGATATTCTTTCTCATTACTAACAAATCGCATGGCTCCTAAAAAGACAAATCCCATTGCTCCCACCTCTTCTATCATTTTTTTTCTCCCAAAATATTGTATGAACATTGAACACTTTTGATTTGACATTTTTAAATAAAGTCTACTGAATTTGTTCCAAGTTTAAAGAAATGTTTTTAAGGAAAAAAATAAAAACTTTATAATGAATATGGATTGAAAATTGTACATTCAATCTCTTACACTTAATAATCTCGTAAATACAGCTCTTATAATAACTACAATGATATTTGATGTTTGAGCATGTGTTCAAACCGTTCAAACCCGAGATATTCTTCATATAACAAGTAAAAGATAGAGTTAAAAGAAATATAGTGGTATGAAGCAAAGCAAATGATTCGAAGCTGAACGTGGTGATATATCAAATAAATGATAAATAAAGCATACACTAATACCGTGAATCCATTTCCCAAGTCAGCATTTACAGAATGAAAAACAATAAAACAAATGTTTTTGTTACATTGTAAACCAAATGTTTTGTACTATTCTATAGCGAGAGTGAACTTGATATATTTAACTGTATCCTGTAATATGATCCTATTTCAAGATCAAATCAGGACATTTTAGATAGATGAAACAACCTAAATTACACTGATGGGAAGTATTTGTTTAGATTGAAAGGCAATGAATAAAACTCCTCACTTCTTGTGTCAGTCTTAAAGGACCTGTACTTGTCCCACCAATGTTTTCCTCTATCTTTCCGGATAGAGGATTCCTTCTTATGTAGTGTGTTATCCAGGAAATATGCCACAACTCCAGCAACAAATGCTTTTGATTGGAATGGTACATTTACTATATCATTGAACTGCAAATACATAAAAATGTCAGTGTAAGTGAAACAAATCACAAAAGCTAAGTAAATTCCAAGGTTTTATGTGAAGATGGTGGAGAATTGAAGGCTTGAGTATGATACTAGAGATGTCAACGGGACGGGGCAGAAACGGGGAGAACTTTGTTGTTCTCTGTCTCGGCCACTTAAAATATCCCCATCTCCATCTCCATTACCCGTCTCGGGGAGTTTTTTCTCCTCGCCCCCAACCCCACGGGAACCGATCAACATCAAAAAATGATTATATTTCTTTTCAATCAAATTGGTAGTAAAAAATTTAAAATTTAACCATAAAACAAATAAAAAAGTTATATTATTGTGAATCTTGTGATAACAATAAAAATCACATAAAATAAATTTATCCACATATTGTATGAAAAGACAAATAAATATAATATATAAAAAAAAACTTAAGGTTATTTTAGTAAATTGTTCGGAGAGAGTCCCGACGGAGCGAGGGTATGAACCCCGTACCCGCAGGGAAAAACTCCCTACCCACGGCCCCCAAATAGGGAATACCCACATGGATCTTCGTATTTTAGAGAGGAAATCATTGAATATAGTGAAAATTGTAAAATCGTTTATATTTAAAATCAGAGTATTTTTTCCTTATATTCGAGATAGATAGACAAACAATGCAATAGATTGCCATACCCATCTTGCTCCCGTGTGAACCGGACCAAAACCATTAATTGCTGTGTACTCATTGAAGTACTGTGGGATAGATAAGCCCAGGAAGATTGAAAAGCCTAATACAAACTTTGTCCTAAAACTATTGAGGTTGCAGAATTGAAGAAAACTTAGACCACCCGAACCTACAAATGATATTGAAAGTGAAAAGTTATATGCTGTTTATTGTAAGCATCAAAATAAATCAAAAGTCTTAATGTCTTGTGATTATTATATCTTAAATAAGACATACCAACGTAAGCAAAGAACAAGCAGTATAGTGCAGCAACAATGGGGGGAGGAATGGAAGCGAATACTGCTCCGAATTTCCCTACGCAGTCACGAAAAAGTAGTTAGTGTTGAAGGAAATAAATGCACTAGATTAGGTTAATGAAAAGCATATACTCAAGCTACAAACTTTAATTGCACTTAGACTTTCAACTCACCTAGAATTGAAAAGAAAATCATAAATCCTGCGGATATTTGCACCACTCTTCGACTGCCGACACGTGTCAAAGCCAAAAGACCAGCATTTTCTCTATAAGGAAACCAACCAAAAATAAACACCTTTCTTTCATCAACAAGGATGTTGTTTTATCTTAATTAAAGTGGAGTATACTAACAGAACGGTTGCATTCTTACATAGAAACAGAAGATCCAATGCCAGTTCCAAACAATCCTGATAACAGAATGCCAACACCCTGAAGAGCGGCGATAAAATATACAATTAACAATATTATCAGTGTTGATTATAAACAACTATGGTTTATACTTAAATGCGTTCAAATTGATTTGTGAATGCAAAAGAACCAGCTACTTATGTACCTGCCAACCAATACCCCGACTTAGAATAGATGGTGGTGTTGGTGTTGCACTTGCGAACCGATAAACAGCAATAAAAGCTCCACTGGACTGCTTGCAACAAATAAAACATGAGCACAAAACTTAACTCTAGTGAAAGCAAGATCATTTCACTAAAGGTAAGTTGTCTGCAAAACCAAAAACAATAATCCTAGATGTCTAGCTGCAATGCACTCTGATAACATATCCATAAGAGCAAAGAAAATTATGAATATAGAAATTAATAGAATAATTATTGTATAGGAAGAAAATTGTTCATTATTGAACCAAATAAGAACTCTTATTCCAACTTCAAAAGAAATGGAAAAATTCCACATAAAGGAATTACCTCTACTAGGGTAACAAAGGATGCCATCATCATGGCAAAGGCTTCACCTGCATCAAATGTAGGTGCACCCCATTGAAATGGATATGGAACTCGTATCCTGCAAACTCAAAATTCCAGTGAATAAGAAACTAATACCTCAAGGATGCAATTAAATTTTGCTTTTATAATATCAGTTACGCCCATGCACTAAGGTTCAAAATAATGATTCGTATATAAAAAAGAAAAAGGTTCAAGAATGACACACTAAGCTAAGTAGTTAATCCCAGATAGTGGTGCGTCGCGGCCAACTCCAAAAATGGGATAGCAGGATAGCGCATTCTGAGATAGGCGGGATAACTGCTGTTTTTCGGACAAATTACATGAATAATACTATATAAACCTATATTTAATGCAAAATTAACAAATGACACTAACTCTGAAACATTCATAATTAGTAATAGAAGTCCACAAGTCTTACTCTTAGTCAAAAGATACATTGAAATACCAACAAAAGTCAAGGAAATAAAGATGATGCATATTGAAGTCTTTAACACACAGTAATAAAATAACTAAAGATTAAAACTCAAATGCATGTTCTAGCATTGGAATCAAAGATAAGCATCATCTTCATTAGCATATTCAACTTCCTCTTCTTCCTAGATGAAACTAGAAACAACAAAACAAAGAAGGAAGAAATAATAGCAGGATCTTGCTAGGAAACGTTGGGATTAACTACGCTGGGATAGCGGGATCTCGCCGTGATCTTGTTTGACGTTGTCGCGGACCACGCCGTTGCAGTTAGGCACTACACCGCACCAGAACAGTAGGATTTCGCTGGGAAACGCTGAGATTAACTAACTAGACACTAAGGAATGCCAACTACACTCTTTTAAGACTCTAGCATTGTCAATCGCAGAAAATAGCTGTTTGATCAAATTCCATTTTGTACTGCGCTGCTATAACTGCTACTCCCTCCGTTTCATATTATGTGTCTCATTTGGAATATTTTTATGTCTCAAATTATTTCTTTTTATAATACCAATACAACATTTATTACTTTTTTTCAAAGTTAACCCTATTTAATAAAGTAGTTGCAAGTATATGGTGAATAGATAATAAATGAAGAACAAGAACATTTTAGTCTAAACACATTATTTTGCATTGAAAATTTCTATAAGTAATCATTTTCTTAAGAAGTGTATGCACATGCCAAATGAGACACATAATATGAAACAGATGTAGTATTTGACAACACTGATGGGCATATCTCAGATCGCAGACAATAGCCGTTTGTGCAAATTATGCTATGCTATAGTGCCGCTATTTAACAACATTGATACACACTTTATGATTGGTCCATTTTGTAACAAGTCAATATACTTGCCTCGTAAACTAACAATTTTTTAAAAAAATGGACTAAATATAAATTATGTGTTGAAGAATGTCTTTTGAAAGAGTGTGTTGCTAACATTTGTCATGTGAAACTCATTCACCAATCACCATCTTATAATTCCAAATTTGTCGCTCAATCATCACACAAAACATTCTTTCATTTCATCCATCTACTTGGATCCTATGGTTGACTCCTTTGTTTATCCCCCTGTCACTTTGTATGAAGGACCAGGGAGATATTTAAAAATGAGACTTGCCATATGGCATGTTCTCCACTGTCACAAAGCATCACTCATAATACCAAAATGGAATCCACATATAGATAAAATATGAAATAGACTTAGAGTGAGTGCACCACACAACGTAATGATATCGGGTAATTGTCACCAAATAATCAGTTATCAAAGAAGAGAAGCATTTAGAGTAAATAGTCAATAGAACTCCAGATTCAAAAACTCACCATGGAGCAGCATCTATCAGGCCAGCACGATCAGTGCGGCAGGTTATCTGTGTTTTATGTTTCACATGGTTATAAGCCCCTCCAACAGTGAGGATATAAGCATATAACCACACAATTGCAACTGTGAATAAAACAGAAAACCGGTCGAAGACGTGTTTTCCTGAATGGAGCACATGAGGTACAAACTGCATGACAACCATTATTAACTGTTGTTAACGAATTCAGTTCCACAGAAACCATCATGCCAGAAAGATAAAGAAACATGAGCAGATATCATGATGCTGATATGAAACATAGATACGGGATTTCTGACATTTTAAAGAGCTTTACCTGAGAAACAAATACTAGCAATACAAGCTCTGGCAATCCAATCTCTACACATTGAGCAACCTACACCCAAGCCAAGCACCAATATTGAATTATATTATTAGATTTATCAACTAACAATGTGCACAATCAATTCAAATATGTGACATAAGGCTTACCCCAGGAAAGCCCAACTCATACAGCCCAAAACCAACAAGAGATACCAAAGGAACTGCTGAAAGTGGACTTAGGAACCTGAAGAAAGAAGTTGAGCTCACATCATTGGGAATATTATGTTCAATCACAAGAATATTAAGTTATTTTAATCTTTGCAGTTTCTGAAGACTAAATAGTTGATACAAACTCCGTATCACAAATCACTGAAGCATATCAACAAAATATGATATTCAAACATCAGGACAGCTGAGAGTAAGTGAGTAACAAATGTGCATGTGGTAGCATCATAAATCTAGCTTACACTTTGAACATTTTCAAGTCTCATATACCCCCTCATGTCTTGATTATAAGCAAAAATAACTAACTTCACACTTATTAAGAAATTTAGTTAAATGCGATCAACCTCCTTGATCTCATAAATGTATAAGTGCAATCTCAAAATTGCCCTTCATGAGAACTTGTTCCATGAGAATAAAAGAGTTATTGAAAAATAACTTATATTAATGGAAGCATATTTTATGATAGATATCATTAAATAGAGCCAAAGTAAATTATGTTTTCTTATATGTGAGACCAGAGTCTTTTTTGCTTATATTCGAGATTGGAGGGAGTAAAGACCAAGAAAGTATAACACAGCCACTTACTAAAAACATGAGACCAACCTTGCAACATTACGCCAAAGACCACTAAACCCTAGTACTATTTGAAGGGTTGAAGCGACAATAAGAGCACCTTGGATTGCCCGCATTATCTTCTTGAATTTCTGAATAAAGGAAAGAATAAAGCAAAAAAGCAGGGGAAGAATGATCAAACAATTCATGCACACAAAAATAAAAATAGTGATCCAACAGTTACTTTAGCACCAAAATCTAATGTCATCTTCTGCTTGTTAAATTAAATTGATGCTCTTTTCTTCATTTTTTTTCCATCAAATTGTCTCATTCCAAGGTCAAATCATAGTAGTCTCTGTTAAGATTATGGTTGATTTCATTATAATACAATAAAGTAACCCGGCAAACATATGACATATCAACCGTGCAAAATTTGTAGCAAGAATTGTTCTCATACAAAACCTCTATAGGATCTGGCTCATCATTGAATCGACCGGCAAGAATGATTGAGATTGTTGTCGGAACAAAGGTATAAGACCCTCCTATTACTGCAGGCAATCGGCTTCCAAACAAAGTTTGCACCAATGTGTTGATTCCGGCCACAAAGAGTACTGTTTGGATAACTTTTGCTTTCTCCTCCTGCAAAAAATAAAATGGACTTGTAATTCTCGTTTAAAAATAATAGTATTTTGTTTTTGTCTAGGATAATAGTGAAACTTCAATCAAAGGGTCAAATATCCCTCTCAAAATTATCAAAAATTGTTTCCTTAAGTATATTAATTTAATTTGTTAATGCTTACATTGCCACCTCCCATCTGAGGAACAAGAGAAGTAGGAATTAACACGGTTGTACCCAGCATCACAAGATAATGTTGAAAACCAAGAAGAATGGCCTCAGCTGCATCAGAATAGCCCCAAATTTCACATCAAATTTAGTAAGGAAAAGAAAGGCAGAAGTACCAGTCATATCTTCAACATAATATGATATTTACTTGGTAGCTTCTTTTCCCACCCCCTATGTTCTCAAAAGCCTCCAAAACACACCTCCCATGTTGGCCAATTTGGAGAACATTGAGGGATGGGAGAAGAAACTCTCTATTTAATTTAGCCATAAAATCGATATTGTCCAGTCAGAAGTTGTCAACTGCGTGGCCTCAGAGGTGTCAGATAATGCTCCGAATTCAAAATATGAATTAATGCTACTTTAAAAATGATCTTATAAGTAACCAGTAAAATATGTTTTAAAAGATTATTGCATCAGGTAACAATTCAAAGTAGCATAGCATCAAAATGATTTGTGAAGCATCCAATCAATTGGAAAAGCATCAATACGTATACAGAACTACAACATAATTACAAAAGCCAAACCAAGAAATTCAATCAATTGGAAAATAGGACATCAAATTGGCTCCAATTTTCAATCACATGAGAAGTAAAAATGCTTCTAATGTCACTTGCATAAACCAAAAACCCAGTCTCTCATACAAACACAACTATTACTATTACTATTACTATTACTCTGAAAAATAAAAACTAATAGGCAAGACTAGTCATGACTTAGTTGATAAAGAAATCTTTTTTTTACTCTGATTTTTCCCCTTATTTCCTCCACATGCCTTCCCAAATGTAGAGAATTATAATCACCTAAAGAATGGTAAAAAAAAATATATTTTATTTTATTAGAATTATAATAGTATTTCTTATCAGTTATCAAACACACTAATAGGAAAGAATATAAATAGAAAGACACTTTAAACAATTGGATAAAAAACACACGCTTTAAAATATGCCATATACATTATAGATTAAGAATCAGGTTCAAAGTAAATTAAAGAGTTGCAAAAAACAAAAACAAAACTCACGCCAAGGAGGAGGACTTGTTATGCAGTACGAAACATTTGGTAGCTGATCCTTCGGTGGATGTGGCTGTGGCTCGTCTGCTTTAGGCGCCGGAGCTCCTCCTGCCATCACTTCCTAACTTTGACACACTCTCAACAATTAGCTGTAAGAATCAATTATTCAAAACACAAATCTGTGAGTAACTGTGAGTGTGAGAGTACTATAGAGTTTAATTCTTTTTTTGTTTTCAAAATTAAACAGTCACAATAATTGTGCAGTTTAATAGAGGGAGAAAAAAAAAAATATATATATATATATATATAAAGTACCTTTTAACGATGTTTCTTTCAGCTAGTTAAATCAAGAGCCTGTAGAGTCAGAGACATATATATGAAAAATAAAAAAGGTTTTTGTGTGAAAGCCAATTCAGACGGTGGTGCTCTGAGGGAGTGTGTGAAATGAAAGGGTGTTGAAGTTCAGAAACGATAAAGGAGTACACAGGATGAGCTAAAGTTCACTTTCTCTTTCTACCACAAACTAGAAAGAATCCTTTTCCTTTCTCTCTCTAGGCGAATGCAACCACACGAGTTATTATAATAGGAAATCTATCTTTTCACGTTTAATTTTCAATTATCTATACTAAACTAAAATTCGTCTATATCCATTAAAATTTTAAATACCTTAATTTATTACAACTTTCTTATATTATGTCTTCTAACTCCATGTGTTTAACGCTAGTTTGACTAGACTAGAAACTCTAATTTGATTTCAGGCAATATTTTCACAATTATGGTTTTGTTTTTTTTGTTTTAATGTTATGTTGTTGTTCGGTTTCGGTAGTGGCATTATAGAAGGAGAAAAAGCAAGGCTCGTGGGGATGAGTCATGATGGTGATGGTTGTTGGATTCAATTTGTATACCGACAATTAATTCAACATAGGTAAATTAAATTAATCAATACTACTCTCAAACAGTCAAATGTGAGAGAGGGGATGGAAACCAGCTTCACCGTAGCTAGAATTGTAGAACCTTGCCCACGCGTATGGCACCACATTGTGAGAGTACTCGTAAATTTGGATTTGGAACTGAAGGTGCAAACACGAGAAGGAGGGTTGAATTGTGTTTGTCAAACTTGAATTTCTTTTGCTGTTTTGTTGAATGTTAATGTAAATTGTTCGATATATAACTAATCAGATTCAGCAGCTAATAATAATAACATAATAACACAGCAATTTATACTGGTTCATTGTCGTTAACTAGGCTACGTCCAGTCCCTTCCTCCAGAATGCCTTTTCACTAATTTAAACTCCTTTGAATTACAACACCACTGACCCTACAAGCCAGTCTTCCCAAACAGCCTGACAACCCCAGATTTTTGAGGAACAACAACACCTTAACTAAACCAGCTAAGTCTTCTCAAACAGCCTGACAACCCCAGACTTTTGAGGAACGATAACAACATCTTGACTTTACAAGTCAAGTCTTCTCCTACCAATCTGACAACCCCAGATTGAAGAAGGAATCTACACCACTATCGAGTTATATAGTAAAGGTTTGAAACTTTGCAACGTTGCTTCTGGAAAGCTGTTTGCTGCACTTATTTTTGCACTCTTTTATTGCTTCTGGAAAGCTGATTGTTGCACTGTATTTCTCTCTCGAAAACACTTAGAAAATATTGCTCTTGTTCATTTGTGTTTCTCTCTTTTGAACTCTCAGATAACTTTGAATTAAAGCTTGAGTTCTTGTGTTTTTCGATTCTTTATTCTTCAGCATTAAGTCTCTATTTATAGTTGAACTTTAGAACTTCACTGATGCTTTACTTCTGGAGTATATTTCGATTAATCTGTTTTGAGAATATTTTGGAGTAGTTTGCTCAGATTCTGTTTTGAGTCTTTTGCTCACTGATCTCTTTTGAGCATTTTGCTCCGCTTCTGTTTTGAGCATTTTTCTCAGATTCTATTTTGAGCCTTTTTCTTCAATTCTGTTTTGAGCATTTTTCTCATATTCTGTTTTGAGCATTTTTCTCAGATTCTGTTTTGAGCATTTTTCTCAGATTCTGTTTTGAGCCTTTTTCTCCAATTCTGTTTCGAGTATTTTTCTCAGACAGATTCATCTGAAGATATCCTTTAAGTTGCTAGAATATCACTATAAGGGGGGGTTGAATAGAGATATTCAAGGTTTTTAAAATTCAGTTACTGTTTTTAATCTGCTGTCCTCTTTCAGAGGATAATTTATCAGAAGCTGAAAGTTGAGAGAGTAATGACACACGAAGTTTTATACTGGTTCACCCAAAGATGGCTACGTCCAGTCCTCACACTCTTGTGAGTTTTGACTAAGTATCAAAAGCTATCAGCCTCTCACTGAGGTTGATTACAAACTGTGTATTCTTTAGCTTCACCAAGCTTACAATTCTTTTCTTCTGATTTCTCTTCAAGTGTTTCTCACTTGAAGTTCTAAAGATGATATGAAGTAGTTTGATAGGATTTACTTTCTACACAAATTAAACAATGATCTAGTGTAAGATTATAGAAAGCTTAAAAGGAGATTGATAATGCTCTTGATAGCCTATGATATTTTTCTGTTTTAGCTTTTGTAGTTGTGTGTTTGCTGAAGAAGAGCAGCCTTCCTTTTATAGGGAGAAGGAAACTTTCTCTTCAAGAAAATTTTCCTTTCTGACCGTTTTTTCAAGATGTAATGAACCTCACTATTGTTGCAGATTTACAGCCTTGCCATTCTGTCCTTTTACAGCCTGGCACATGGGAGGTTACTTCTTTACTTGGCTTTCTATGAGGATAGATCATTCCAGATGTTTTTAACAACTGGTCGTGCTCTTTCTGGTTCCAAGTCATGACCCTTCTTTGGTCGTGGATGATGCAGCTTTTGATACACTGGAACTGTTAGTTGTTCTTAATGTGAGAGGATGAATGAGCAGCTGGAAATTATCCTCTGGTAATTTCCTTTTGGTGTCTGAAGTTCACCTTATAGTATCTGACTTCTGATGTTTTACCTTCCAAAGTTTATCTTCTGATATTTATCTTCTGGCGTGTATTTTCTGGAATTCATCTTCTGATGATTATCATGTGAAGTTTGTCTTCTGAATTTCTGGTATTCATTTTCTAGTGTATTTCATGTGAAGTTCATCTTCTGAGTTTTATCCTTTGATGTTCATCTTTTTATCCTCTGATATGTTTCTTCTGAAATTCATCTTCAGATGTATATCTTCTGATATTCATTTATGATTTTCATCTTCTGATATTGGCCAATCTGGACTAGCAAACTGGTCTGCTGAGATCCTCTGATCTCGGCCAACACTGGACCATTTATTCTGTCCTTCTGGTTTCGACCAATACTGGGCCATTTATTCTGACCTTCTGATTTCGACCAACACTAGGCCATAGTCTGATCTTCTGATCTTGGCCAACACTGTACTGGGTCTGGATTAGTTCTGGACAAAGGATATTTCAGTCTGGACCTTTTAGCTTATCTTCTGATTAATCCAGGACTGTTTTTTCACTTCACTGTCAGGCCATCTTCTGGTCAGAAGAACTTGTTGAATAAGTCTGACTTATGATATCTTCTGGTCTGGATCAAATTTAGAGTAAAACATAAATTAGTCTATGATATTTTAGTCGTGTGTTATTTGACAATTGTATGAAGTGGATATATTAGTTATTCTATTAAATTGGATTGATTTTTTTTAAGTGTCAATTGTTATAAAGTTTTAATTGTCTATATCACGATATTAAAATTGATGACTTATTAGTTCGTTGAATTTAATTCATGAATTAAATGAGTTGAGCTTATACCATAAATAGTTTGATCTGTTTGATTTATGACAAGATTTGTCAACGTATATAATACTTGTATAATATTTTTACTAGGTATTTATATGATTGAATATATTTGTGATGACCAATTTTATAAGGTAAAAATATCTGTTCAACAGTTAATTCTATGTAGTTGAGGATTATGCAATAGAAATCTATAATTAATAATTATTTCAGGTATAATGATAATCACTTTTATGTTAAAAATATAATTTTGTTCATACTTGTTTACATTTATATTTTGTAACGAGATAATTATTTTATCTACAAATTATAATTAAGTTATCGATTTAAAAAGTAAAAAATTTGAATTGTTGATTTTGATGAATTATGTCATTTAAATTAATGAGTAGCAAACCTGGACTGGGTTAGACTCTTTAATGGTATTGGTGTAGTGTGTGGTTGACTAGTCCAGGTGCATATGTTAAGTTAAAAATCAAGCCATTTCTATTGTCCCTGCAGTTCTAACAAGAAGGTTTTTGAGAAAATTCTTACCGCAAAATGCAAACGCCATTTTTATGACACATGCGCATCGAGCATTTACTGTTTAACAGCTGCAGGTGGCAAAGAGTGTAGTAATAACTAACGTACGGCTTGACGTTGAAATAACAACACAATACGTTTCTATCCACGTGAGGAGCTTTAAATCTAAAGTTTCGCGTGCTCGTAAATTTAAGAAGAAAGTTAGTTTTGGACACCTATCATAAATTTGACTCATACTTATTGAGTATATTTAAAAAAAATAGTGTTTTTTTTAGTGCATAAAAAATAAATGTTTTACATCAAAAATAATAATTTTTAAACTTTAAAATAGTTGAAAATCTAAATTTTAATATATTTTTATTTATTTTTTATTTTTTTAACAAATAACTTAAGAATATTTATCAACATTTGCCAAAAATAAAAACATGTATTGATGAAATCGTTCTACTACACACAAAAAAGTCTTATATTTTTTAGAATCGAGAGTAAAAATAATTTAAAATATTTTTAAACCATTTTAATGTTTTTATTATAAATACTTATAAATAAATTATTCAATTGTCTCTAGTATATATTTTCTTTAGTCACTATTACAAGAAGAAAAAAAATATTTTGTATATTATTTGCTATTATAAATAAAAATTAGTTAGTTTTACATAATTTAATATTATTCATAATATATCTTTCATGAAAAATTTAGTAAATTTAATTTGTGAAAGTAGTTTCATGAACTTGATTTCATAACATATCCTAAAATTTAATGCATGCAGCTTAAGAAAATAATTACTTTTTATAACAGTAACAGAAGTTTTATTTTTCTTTTAAGAATTTGCCTTTTAGCATTTACATCGCTTAACATTTGTCATCGTGTAATATAAATCATATAATCATATATAGTACTCACTAGTCACTACTTATAGCAACTCCAGCTCAAAGAACGAACGGCAGTTTTGTGTGGTTCATTAACTAAAGTCCGCCAGCATGTCACTCCCATATTTGGTGAAAGATGCGTTCCACATTGTTTCTTTCCGACACCGATTGGAATTAACAATAGTAGAAGTTTTACAATGAATGAAAATATTATATTTAATAAAAAAATATATTACCTTTTTTTACGTTGAAAAATATCATATAAATTATGGTCATTTGAAACTATTTTTACACTATTTTTATTTCACAATTTTATCTCATGAGTCATTGACAACTTCAAACAAATTTTGTAGAATATATTTGAGAGTTTGAATTTGAAAATAACAAAATTTAAATTTTATTATTTATATAATTGATTTATATTTATCATTTTTAATTTTTAATGACATGTATTTTAACATTAATTTTATATTATTGTTGTAAAATTTAAGTTAAATTTATTTTAAATTTAATTAAAATATTTTATATTAATATTAATCAAAATATTTAAATTATTATCTTAAGTTATAATAAAATTAAATGTAAATAAAATATTAATATATAAATTTAAAGTTATATAACCCAATACAAGTTTTTTAAGAGTTTATAATTAAATCAAAGAATTAATAAATTATTTTAACTTTAAGTCTTTCTTATCTTTATACTAGAGTACCATCCATTCACTCTTAAAAAATCACTCTTAACATTTGTAATGTTATTTCGCTACTAAGATTTATCGCTCTCATCCATGTGCTGCGGGACAACTTTATGGCTTATGCACATGCAATGTAATATATGCTTTGCTTTTCCATTGGGAACGAAGTGAACTTTCCCCATTTGCATACCGGCCTGGATAATTCATTTTCTTACTATTTCCCCATTGTTAATGTTTTTTTTTTTTTACACCATAGGATTTCACGGGTACAAAAAGTGCACCTTTTAAGAGTTTATCATTTCAAACAACACTCCCTGTCACTATCATCAACCAATAAATGGAAATTTTATTTCAACGTACCTCTTGTCAATGGTATATATATCCGTTTTGAAATGAATATTATTTTTCAATAAAAAAATTGTTTTAAAATAAATGTTATTTATAAAGTTTATTTATAATATTTAATTTAATTTTAATTTTTTTTTATATTATCCTTAAATGATATTATTATATACAATTTCTAGAATATTATTATACTTTGTATTTATAGCAGTGAAAAACTCACAAATAGTTTAAGTGGATAATTTAGTAAAATAACTTATATTTTTCTTCTAATTATTATATTTTTTAATATATATGTAAAATATTTAAACGACATTCATTGTGACAAGAACGAAATATGAACTTAGTTGACTTGATGACACTATATTTTAACATGCATCACTCAGTTTTGAGTTAAATATTAAATGAGTGAAATAATAAAATAATCAATATTTAAATTTTAAAAAATGAGAGAAATACTAGTTTTAGGTCAAAATTTCTAAAACATAAAAGGGAATTTTTTTTCTCAAACAATTTTTGATAGAAAATAATCTCAATATACTACTAGAAATTAGCATTTTTTCTACGGAAGTATATCTGCAGGTAATACCAAAGATTTTCCCTAATTTAGGAATATTTCTGCGGTATCAGAATCCGCAGGTAAAACAGCAGGTAAAGTTTTCGTTTGCTGCGGATTTTCATTGGGCTACGTATCCACAGCAAAGTTCACCTTCTTTCTTTAGGATTTATTTGGGTAAAAGTCCGCAGCAAATTCCACAGGTAAGTACTTTATTTTTATTTAAATAAAATAATTTTTTTTTATATAAATAAAGTAGATTTTTTTTAAACAGGTTAAAAAAGTAATACAAGTTTTATCGTTAGAGATGACAATATAATTTGCACCACAATATCCACCCAAACCGGATGTGGGTTTTCCTCAAAATTAAAATCCGCTTTTATTTTTTTCAATTATATTATTTAATTAATATTACTTATACCACTTTCAATGCAATATATTTTATTATATAGTGATAATACATTAATGTTTAATAAAAATAATTTGGTGGAAGAAATATTATCTCTTTCATTTATACATTTTTTTAATATATATATATAATGAACAAGCAACTCAATTATGAGGTATTTTTTTAATATACATACACGTAGATTTGATTTGGATATAATTTTTTTTGCAAAAATGATTCGAGTATCAATTTTTCGATTGTGAATTCAAAAATCCATCTATTTGAGTAAATTTGATTTGTACTTAAAATTTTGAAAGAAAAAACTGAATTAGTTAAAGTTTTGTTGAACATATCAAATTTAAAAATTAAAATTTGACATTTAGTTTATTTTGAGAAGCAAAAATGTGAAAAAAAAGGAAACGAAAATAGATAAATTACCTTTTAGTAAGGAAGATGAAAAAAATTATTTATAATTACTGCAAATCTGACAACACATTTTCTTTTCTTTCACAATCGCATTTAAAAATTAACCTATCTTTTAAATAACAATTAATTAATTAATTAACCGAATTCACGTATAAATTATTAATGTTAATCTCGTTAACGAAACAAAAACAAAATATTGTCCACGTTTTTAATTTCAAAACATTACTTCCTTATTTTCTAAAATTTCATGGGCAATTTTGTGATTTAATCACAGTTTTATATTAAGACCATCGCGCATCTGATTTTATGTCCCTTTATTGTTACTTTGTTTCCTTTACCTTATTTTTCTTTCTGCATAAATTTCCTCAGCCTCCGTCGCGTTTCAACCCGCCGTTTGTCTCTTCAATCGTTCAAGGTTGCTAACTTGCATGGATCTTCTCCTGCTCGGAGGCCCTGTCGTTCACGCACGAAGGCTACGTCGCTCCCATGTGACGTCTCAACCATAGCCACCACCGTCACACCTCGCCGCCATCGAATCTGAACTCTTTACGTCGCCGTCGTAAGTGTTGCGCCACTCTATTTTATTTCAGTCTCGTTTCTCGCCATTTTTCGTTATTCTTGTTTCATGATTCATTTTCGTGAACTATAGTGAGTTAGGGTTTTGATTTTCTTCTGATTTAGGGTTTTTCTTTACTTTCTGATTAATTTGAACCTACTCAGTATTATTATCTGTTTAGAGTTTAAATTTAATTAACACATGTTATAACTACTACACAGGTTCAATGTGTTATTTAATATATATCTTGTATGTCCCATGGTGCAATTAGCTGATATAACTACTACACAGGTTCTTCAGATACTTCCTTACTCATCTGAGATTTATGTCCAAGTTAAATTGGAGTAGATTTTCATATGGTGGATTCAAAGCAAAACTGCTCTTAATTAAATTAAACAAAGCATGGTGTATCAGTATCCTCATTCTGCATTTCACGCTTGTAAACTGTTTGATGCATTGCATTAACTGATTGGACCAACATCTCAATAATCCTTGGGGTGTGACACCTTTCAAAAAGGTGACTTTTTCTTCTTTTTATTTAAACCATCATTATTTTGTTGTTTCTAAAAATTCAATGCCAAATTACTCAATACTTGTTTCAATACACGATTGCACAGGTTAGCTAAGAGAATTCTTTTGTTAGATTATTTTTTTCGTGAACTAATATTAGAATAGAAAGTGAAATTCCTCATTACTTGATGATTTTTGTCATAGGATGTATCGCTGGAGAACGTGTCAAGTATGTATGAACTTTCGGAAGCTTTCAATGCTATATCATTGAGACACATGCATCCTTTTTATCTTGGAGCACTTTGAAAAACTAAGTGCAAGGCTAGGGTAGGTTTTTCTTTTCCCCTGTAATGTTTGATAGACATTTTTTATAAACTGATAAATATGCAGTCTAAGTGGATTATATATCTGAGAATCTTGTAGTTTTGGCTAAGCATGTTGACCTGAAGTCTTGAAAGGAATTCATATAGTGAAAACTTCTAGGCTCTGGCACATCTTAAACAGTGACATTCTGTTACAGGTCTGTATCATAATTATACAGCCTATTATACCCCAGTAATTACCAAGGAATAGTTCTTCACAGTGATGAACTATTTCTATCTTTTGAGTAAAGGTTTCTCAATGGTATATGGAATGGGGACAAGCGAATGGTTTTTACACCATTTGAAGATATATTGCATGAAGGATTGCAAATATTTTCTGAATTTGTTCCACTGAAATTATTATTTCATGAAGTATTTAGAAGTTGGAAAAAAAAACTCATTTATATTGAAAGCTACTACTTCCTAGTTCCTACCATACATGTGAATATAATTTGGTGAACAGGCAGTTAAAAAAACTCCTATATTTGTTTTTTGTTTTTCCTTAGCTCAATGCTTTCTTTTCCACTTTATAGTGCTAATTCTTGCATTTAGCTGTTGCTAAATCTTGCATCATATAATTGTTTATCTTTTACTTTAACCAATTTGATCCTTTTACAGAGAAGCCAGGGGACGATGATAGCTCGCACTCGTTCAGAGCCTGTAGATAGCCAAGAAAAACGCATAAGGAAAATGGATACGTTTTTCCGCATCATTCCTTCCACCCCAGGTGTAAAGGAAGTGAAAGAATGGTTAAAAACGTCCACTGAAAATGATACAGGTATTACATTATAAGCACTTGCATAACGTATTCATTTACATTTTTACTTTATTCCAAATGTATCAATTCATGAAAAAAGTTTCTAAGAAGCAAAATGTGAAACAACTAAGCATGTGAATAAGAATGAAAGTGTCTGAAGATGGGGTCTAGAGGTGCTGAAGTGAATCAAAAGTTTTATTTATCTTGCAATTTCTGAAACCAGAAAATGTTGAGTTTAAAAGAAATTCCGAGTTTTAAATAAGTTTTATATTTTGTTTCAGGTTTCTTCTTTCTGAATTTTGGAAGAGGGAAGAAACAATAGAAAAGATAATTTAGTTGTAGTTAGTTAATCTTAGAAACAATTGAAGTATTTTCCTGTGATAATTGTTAGCAATTGGTTTTATTGATACCATGATGGTATTTTATAACATGTTGTTACTATCAACTTGCAGGCTGCGATGTGATCATCACTAGATATCGTGTGCACTGTTACAGATTTGTTGATGCTACATGGTGCTATTATCAGCCTGTAGTGTATCAAACATGCCTAGTAGTTTACTGAATTACATTTTGTTGCTTATTGCTCATTTTAATGTTAGAAGGCCTACATCCTAAAGTGTCTTGATTTTTTTAAATACAGACTTGTGTATTGGATTATACTTTAATTAATACTTAATAATGATTTGCAAATTTTGTTTAAGAGTATTACAATAGTTGAATCATACTTTAATTAATATTTAGTTACGGTTTGTGAATATGATATAAATTGTTTTAGAGTATTTGCAATAATATTCTAATTAAAAATTTATATTAAATAATTCAAAAATGTATTGATACTAATATAAATTTTCATATCAATCAAAAATAAATAAATAAAAAAACAGCATTATATTTCCTGCGGATTTACCTACGGATATCAATGCGACATTACCTGCAGAAATACATTTGGAATAAATTCGCAGAAATATATTAGTTCGGATTTACCTGCGGATTTAGAAATCCTCAAGAAACTATTAACCATGAAGGTGTTACTTGGGGAAATACTACCGCCGGTAAATCCGCAGGTAATAGTGTTTTCTGCGGAATTTTAACTTAAATCCGCATGTAAAACCTTAATTTTTAGTTATGATATTTTTTTAAGATATTTTGTAAAAACAATTAATTTTTTTATAAGAAAAAATTCGATTTGTCTTTCGAGAGAAAATATTTAAATATAATTTTTTTTTATAAAATATTAGTTGTAAAACAGGCTATTAGTACGAGTATAAAATACCAAAATATAAGTATGTCAATAAAAAATATATTTTTTTTTATATAATTTAATTAAATGAGTTAAACTGTTTAATTTATAATACAAAATTACAATTAAAATTTAAAAAATTATAAATTATATTTGCTTATAACAATAAATTAACTCAAATACACAAGTAATAATATATTAAAAAATCACCAGTTTTACTTATAATAAAAAAATATAGTAACACAAATACAATACAAATACCGATACTAAATAAATATCTTATACAAATATTTTACCATTTTAGAAGTATCGTTCTACCTTTATGGTCCGTTTAATGCACGTGATAGAAAGAGACATGATAAAATATAAAGTTAAATAAGGATATCATAATATATAATAGGACAGTGGTAAAATAAATATTATCATATTACGTGTTTGATACAAACATAATAATATTTTATTTTGTCATGTATTTGATACGCAACTTCCTATGATATAGTATATGCATTATGTTTAAATAACAATTATCATTGTGAACAATTATATATTAGTTTTTTTAACATTAACTTATTATATTTTAAATTTTATAAATTAACAAAAAAATAAGTAACGAAATAATTTTACATAAAAACTATCTATTGACACTATTAAATAAAAAATTTAAATTTTAAAAACAAAATCATGAGTAGCCAAATAATTATATTTTATTTGTTAGAACGTAAATAAAAATATGATATATATTATATGTAAATGGCAAGAATACATTGTAAACAAATTATATTTATTTTAAAATTTCAATTAACTTTCATATTTCTATAATTGTGAATATTAATTTATTGAATTTAATAAAAAGACAAAATTAGCATTGTGTAAAATCATAAACAATTTTTAAATTGATTATTAATATTTCATTTTTTAGTTTAATATCAAGTTCTATTAATTATTTTTTTATTTGATTAGATTTACATTTTTATATTTTATAAATTATTTTTATATTTATATTTATATTTTATTATATTTTAATTTATATTTTATAAAAGTAATTGATTAAACTATTGTTTTTATCATATTTGATTTATAATCCAACTCATATTTATGATATAAATTTTAACTAAAGAGACATATATTATAACATTCTGGATTAACTTATAAGAAAACTGACTTCTACCTGCAGCAGAGCTTGCTAATGCTGCCAAGTTTATAGATAAACTTCCTCAGGTGAATTCCTGCTTTACATTTGGCTGAGTTAAGTTATCTCTATTATCATAGTGTACAATACAAAAGAAGAAATTTATTGAACTACTCTTCTTCCTCAATAACTTTGTACAATTATGAATTATGGTCTCAGGGACTAGACACAATGGTTGGTGAGCATGGAACTCAGCTCTCTGGGGGTCAAAAGCATATATACTTACATATAATAAATATAACTTAAAATATAACTTAGATATAAATAAAGGAAAAGAAGAATACAATAAATCAAATTATATTCAAATTGAATTTCACAAAGTATAACAAACATACACGAAATGTTATTTAATTGAAGCTAGTTGATATGTGTCAACAATTAATTGAGTTTTTCACAATCGATAACACTAATTAACATGAAATTAGAAAATCTAGTATATTTATAGTTAATTGAATGAAAGATATACAGTTGGCTTGACTACGTGTGCCATTGGTTTCAATTTCGCCCAAATATAATACCAAGGTGAGTGAATAGATTCAAAATTTCAAACAAACTAACGAGAGATCGAATCAAAGTAAATATGAAAATCAATTCAAATCGATCGTAATCTAAACGAAGAATAAAACTAATTAATCGAAGCTACCTAATATTTAAACCTAAATCGCATAAATAAAATGAAGAAGAAAAAAAGTGAAATCTAAGCGAAAAAACAAGAACGGAAAAGGTGATATCGGATTAAGGAAGTTACCTTGAGTGGGAGAAGAGATCTGAAGGAGCAGCAAAGGAAGGAGTGAGAGAGAGAAAGAAGAAGAAGAAGAAGAAGAGAAAAAAAATAAAAGAGAAAAGAGTAGAAGAAGACAATTGTAACAACGGTTACGGTCACAAACAAGTGCTTGGACATTTTCAAAAATATAATTCATTAAACTCTAAATTATTTTTTTTTTGCTACAATGAATAAAAAAATCACTCTCAAAAGTGAGGTTCAATTTTAAATAAAAAAGAATTGAGAAAAAAAATTGATTTATTTTTTAAATAATTATTAATTCACCCTCAATGTTTACTTACATGTGTAAAAAATACTATTAAATTAAAAAATTTGATATTATATTTTCACCATAAAAATATTACTGAATTATAGAATTTAATAAATCACTATTTTTTTTTGTGGAAGCCATAAAAATATTACTGAATTCATTTTTTGGAATAATTGAATTTTTTTTATATGAATATTTGAATGAATAACTTATAATTTTTTTTTAAGTTAAATTCAAATATTAATATTAAATGAGAATATGTGACACTTTATATTGTTTGTAGCTAAAAGTAACTATAGTGATAAATAAAGATGTGTCACTAAAAATTAAGTGTCATAATAGATCACTTTTTTTGTAGTGTTATCATATTCTGCTGTTAGTTCATCAAATACTATATTCAAACATAATATGATAACTTATTTATGTATTATCTCTTGTCCATCGATCAGAATATTAGAAGACACAATTTCTTGATACACTTAAACACATAGTTGGTATAGTCTTGCTCGAGGACGATAAAGCAACTTTTGTAGAAATAACAAAAGACGATAAAGCAATAATAATATAATTTATTCACACGAGATTAAATTTAATATTCAATATAGAAATAATCGACACCACATGTCCCTACTATATTCATAACAAAAGATATGATGACAAATCTAAACTATGACTCACGATCTTCATTACTTTTTAGTTATAAATTCAAAACGTTGATTGAAATGCCATTTCAACTAACCTAGAAAAATACAATTTAAAAACATTATAATCATTGAAAATTATTTGAATTTTTATTTAAAATATGCGGTGACGGAGCTTGATTAATTTTATTGAGGAGGCAAAATATTTAAGGAATATATTAAACTACTGCAGTTAAACTTAACAATTAGTTAACTGTATGTTGGTGTTGTAGTTAGTTGACTTGAATTTTACAAACACGTCAATGGTTCTAATCCTAATCCTTGATATACATTTTTTGCAAAACAAAAAGAGGACACATAATATATATTATGACTGTAATTTTGGGGTATTCATGAGTTGTGATGGGCCCTATAAGTTTGATTTAGGGGTCTTGTGATGGGCCCTATAAAAGCTCCCTATATGAGGTTAGAAGATTTTACTCCATTCCTCCTAAATTTTACTTTTACCTCCACAAATAAAAATAAATGATCTTTTTATCTTCGTATAAATTATTAAACTTGAAATTTTATATCGTTTCATCATTTGATATTTTTCGATAAAAAGTGAGTGATTTTTTCAAACTCTACCGGAAAACTTTTTCAAGTTTTCTGGTACACAATACATTCCGGAAAATCAAAAATTATTTTTCAAATTTTCCAGTATACAAAATACACTCCGAAAACTTTTTTCAAGTTTTCCGGTACACATGTCTATACCGAAAAACTTTTTTGTTTTCCGGTAGTTATTCTAAACCCTAAAAATTTAAAAATAAAATAAAATATACTTCAGAAAACTTTTTTCAAGTTTTCCAGTACTTCAGTACACATGTCTTATCCATAAAACTTTTTTCAAGTTTTCTGATAGTTATCATAAACCCTAAAAAAAAAAACTACACTCCAGAAAACTTGAAATTTTCCGGTACACATGTTTATACCGAAAAACTTTTTTTAAGTTTTCCGGTAGTTATCTTAAACCCTAAAAATTAAAAAAAAATTAAAAAAAATACAAATTTGGTATGTACCAGAAATCTTGTGATGAAGTTTTTCAGTAAACACATATTGTACCAGAAAACTTGTGAATAAGTTTTTTGATAAATACCTACTATACCACTATACTAGAAAACTTTTATTAAGTTTTCCAGTAATATTAATTTTAACGCTTCTGTACGGTAAAACTTTTTAAAAAATTTCCAGTACACACCTTTTTACTCTTTTGTACCGGAAAACTTTTTTAAAGTTTTCCGGTAAAAACCTTGTATACTGGAAAGCATTTTAATATGTTTTTCAGTAACTTTCAGAAAACTTTTTTTTTCGGAAATCTTTGAATGGTAAAAGAAAAAGTAAATTTGAGTTAGTAAAATAGTAAAAAAATCAAAGATATATTTAGCATTTTTAAAAATTTGTGGGGATACTGGATAAATTTTCCCACTGTATATCCTATCTGGACTTGGAAGAAGATCAAACTGTATATGCAATAATTGGAAATTATGAAAGGAAGTTGCTATTAGCACCTCCTTTACTTTTTTTACTCTAAAATCCTCCTATTTTTTTTGTACCTATAAATTATGGATGTGTGAGTTTTGGAGATCACAAGCCATTCAAGAGTTAATTGATATAAATAAGAAAAATAAGAACACAACAATTTATCATGGTTCATCTTTAACTAGGCTATGTCTAGTCCCTTCCTTTAGAAAGCCTTTTTACTAATTCAAACTCTTTTGAATTACAACACCACTTACCCTTCAAGCCAGTCTTCCCAAACAGCCTGACAACCCCAGACTTTTGAGGAATAACAACACCTTGACTCTGCAAGCCAAGTCTTCTCAAACAGCCTGACAACCCCAGACTTTTGAGGAACTTCACAACCTTAAATCTACAAGCTAAGTCTTTTTCTAACAACCTGACAACCCCAGATTTTAGAAGAAACTTCAACATTATAGGATTTTATACAAGGGATCGAAATTAAAACTGAGTAATTACTTATGGAAAGTTGATACTCACAATAAGCTTAAAGTGAACTAGAATGTTTGCTTCTGAAAATTTACGATGACGATCTGCTTCACACTATAAGAAAAGAACACTTAGAAAATATTTATCTTTTAAGCAAGCGTTTCTCTCCTTTGAACTCTTTGAATATTTAGGAATTTTTTGCTCGAGTTCTTCTATTTTTCGATACTTCATTCTTCAGCATTAAGCCTCTATTTATAGTTGAAATTAGGGCTTCACTTTGATCTGATGCTTTACTTCTGGAGTGTATTTTGATTAATTCTGTTTTGAGAATATTCTTGAGTAATTTGCTCAGATTCTGTTTTTGGAGTAATTTGCTCAGATTCTGTTTCTGGAGTCTTTTGTTCAGATTCTGTTTTGAGCATTTTACTCAGATTATGTTTTGAGCATTTTACTCAGATTATGTTTTGAACATACTTTTAGCTATATTCTGTTTCTAGAGTCTTTTTCTCTGATTCTGTTTTGAACATTTTTCTCATATTCTGTTTTGAGCATACTTTCAGCTTATAATAATGTAGCTTCTGATTTTTGCCTCTAATGAGATCCTATGAAATTATCCTCTGACGAGATCCTCTGATGATATCTTCTAATGATATTCCCTTATGATATCCTCTGGTGATATCCTCTGATGATATCCTATGATGTTTGCCTTTGATGACATTCTCTGGTATTTTCTAGAGGTATCTTCTGGTACCCTTTGGTGACATCCTCTGGATGTTTCCTCAGGTATCATCTGAATGTATCTTCTGGATGTATCCTCTGGATGTATCATCTGGATGTATCCTCTGGATGCATCTTCTGGATGCATTTTTATCTTCTGCTGACGTCATCCTCTGATTTCTGCTTCTGGTTTATGCTTCTGATGACATCTTCTGATTTTTCATTCTTCTTCTAAGTCAAAATACGATTTTCATAAAATACATTTGTTAACATCAAAACTTTAATTGCAAGAACCAACTTGGTTCCAACAAATATATAGTGTAAGACCTATATAGACACTCGTTCTTTAATAAGATTAATGAAATAAATCATTACATTTATAATTTTGCACCTTTATGTTCTACCCTCAAAAGCATATGAAATGACCATTATACCTTTTTACCCTCGTAACTTAATAGTCAAATTTTTTGAAATTATTAAAATTTTGAATGATTAAAAGTTTTGAATTTTTTTTTTATAGAATCCAGAAAAATCGTCTTTCGAAAGTTTCACGTTCGTCTAATTTTTTTTAATTTAAAAATATCTGAAAAAAATTGTATTTCAGAAGTTTCAAATTTATTCAAAGTTTTAATTTTTTTTTAACTTTAAAAAAAAACTGTATTTCGGAAGTTTCATATTCACCCAAAGATTTGAAAAAATTACAATTTGTAAGTTTAACATTGATCAAAAGTTTCGATTTCTTTTTAAACTTATGGAAAAATTGTATTTCGGAAGTTTCGCATTCATTCATATTTTAGAATTTTTGTAGAGTTTTTGAAAAAAATTACATTTCGGAAGTTTCACATTCATCCAAATTTTTTAATTTTTTTAAAACTTTTGGAAAAAGTGCATTTTCAAAAGTTTTACTTTCATCCTATGTTTTAAACTTCCTTTAAATTTTTCAAAAAATTCGACTATCAAATAATAGGGAATAAAAAAAATAGTTTTTGATATGCTCTGGGAAGTGAAAGGTAAATATGAGGGGTGAGTGAGAGATTTTTCACTAAATAATCCATTACATTCATCATTTTGCACCTGGTTTTACCTGTATCAAGTGGCCAAGTGGCTATTACTGTATTACACACAAACTCATGCAAATGATACAATAAGTTGTTTGAGAAATTGTGGGTGACATTTTTATAGGAAAAGCATCATGCATAATTGTTTGTCGAAAAATATCAAATCAACTTATATTTTAAACAATTGTGTAACACGTGTCTAGTTTATCTACTTATCTCAAGGTGGGTATCCTCACAAATACAAATATTCATAGATTCATTGAGTTCACACATTCCTACTTAGGATAGTAAAGATCAAAAGAGTTTAGTTTTTTAAAACTCAAAAATCTTGACATATATCGATGAAACCATCAATTGCGCGATACAATTCTCGTGCTTCTCTGTCAATAATGCATTCAATAAACTGATTTTTGTGAATTCTAAACATATATATGACAAAATAACCAATATTGAGTTAGACATACCACTGAATAGATGAATTTTAGTTTGAATTTTAGAATCAATGGCTAATTGCATTGCATCAACATAATGATATATCATATTTAGTTGACCTATAAAACATAGTTACATAATATTTTTTTTCCAGTGTACCCTTTGTTACATTGGATGGAGTAATGGAGGTAGGCACTTTGAGGTTGTATTTGGAAAGGCAATTTCATGCACTTTACCTATGATAATTGTTTTTCCGATACATCATGTTGCTTGCATCACTTATAGATTTGAATTAATATGGATAATTATAGATAGGTAGTTGATTTTGAAGTAACAATGTCAATTACAAGGAAGGGGTGTTTGAATTGTAATTGTCCCTTTTAAAAAAATTCTTGTTTTAATTTCAAAATATTTAACTCAAGATTAATCCTGGTTATGAAAACACAATAAGAGCAGAACGTTATCGATTAGTAAAATCGCATGATTAACTTATCTATAAGATATATGATTAGTTGATTATAAACAAATATAGATAAGGGGAATAATATCACACATAGATATATCCTTATTCACACAAAGTTGGTTACGTTCAGTTATTACAATTGTGAATTTTTTCACTAAATGTCTAAAAAATATCGTTCTTGATTTCCACACAACCTTTCCAGATAAATCTTGATCTGTTACAATAAGTTACCTTTCAACCTATAAAGGATTTCCACATGTTACCTTTTAGTCTTTAGAGAGGATTTTTTACAAATGATCTTTTAATCATAAAAGGATTTTTACAATTTACTCAAAACTATATTCATCACAATAATGTTGAGTTACAAAGTGACGATTTGATGATTTTGTAGAATCTGAGTGTTCTCAACCCTTGTTTGAGTTTAGATTATTGACTTAAGGACTCAGTAGAATGATTATGATATTTAGATGGAAAACATAATTGAACTTTTGCTTTTGCTTGAAGAGCTTATGAACTTTCGATTATGATTATGATATTGTAAGTGATAGATTGTTTTGCACTTTAAGCTTTTCCTTATCCTTGACCTCGAGGTTCCTTTTATAGGCTTTAAGAAGGCTTACGACAACTCATCTATCTGTTGAAGAAGATCTAGCTGTCTTATGTCAGTTTAAGTGGATAAGTGTTGACTTAAAACAATAATGTTCTTGCAAAATCAGAACAATCTTCTTGCTGTTTTGAGAGGTGCTGAAGTTAAGTTTTTTTTACAATTGTCTTAAAGCATTGCATTTCTTTCTGTCACATGTGCAGGTTGCTCAGATATGCAGCTGCGGTGTCCAATCGAGTATGTCAGAATCATACTTGTTTCTTGCTCAAATTTAAAGAATGATCTTGCTTATTTGATTATGATGCATAACTTTTGCCTTTGTTATTTGGAATAATTCTTTTACTGATGTGATCCTAGTATACTTCTAGTATCTTTCTAGAGAATGATTAAATACATTAGAAGCGACTTTTTCCTTAAGACCATGAACACTATTGGTTTTGAAGATAATTAAGAACTGTGAAGAACGGTATTCGTTTTTAATATAATTATGTCATAACGTTATTCGTTTATTTGAATGAATTTGCTTCTTCCAATATGATCTTGTGTTGATATGCTTAACACATATCTTTGATTAATACATTCAAAAACACATGTTAAACAACAAAACAGATAGAATCATAATTAAAAGTCTTAATTAACTTTTATTTGATTATCATCAAAATATTTAATTTGAGATTTTGTCTCAATAGAATTTTCCAATCTAAAATCTAAGTCTATTATAATGAATATGAACTAGTACTCATACAATAAAGACATTTATCTAGCAGTAGTTTCGCCTAAATATGATAGATCAAAATGATAGAATATGATAAAGTGAGGAGAGAGAGACCATAGATAATTTAATGGGTTATTATATTTTTTATCCTTGTAAAGTTATTTTCACATATTTTTTATTACAAATTTTGTCTTGGTTATTAAATTAAAAATCATTACAATTGTCTAACAAAACTCGACGTGGTATATGTCAAGATATTGTTCTGAATTAAAATAAATAATTATTCGAAAAATTTAAACCCCAATCCATTATCTTAATTAATATTTTGGTATCTCAATGAAAATTGATTCAATCGTAGTTTGATGATAATATTAAAATACCTCAGTGAGTGCTTTTAAGCATTGAAATAAGTGTTAATAGTAAATCACAAAACCCAAAGCGTCTACATTTTTTTTAATAAAAAAAATTTGGCCTCAATTATTTTTATCAATCTATTTACCCCGAAAGTCCAAAATCCCAAATGCGAACATAATTTGGAATAAATAATCCGAACATTGCAAAGAAATAATAAGCCCGTTGATTTTTGCTGTCATAGATTGGGCCATCAAGTCTTAACCCAAAAAACAAAGTTTGATTTGGGGTTTCCAGTTCCCTCCTCATTTCCCCTTCCTCTTTCTCTGTCGCATTTTCCCTACTCCTTCCCTTGTCATTTTCTCTGCATTATCAACCTTCCTTACTAATTTCTTCATTCACACCATTCAGATATAATAACTTCAACAAACCTCATTTCAAATTAAAACTATATAATAAAACTCAATGGGTGACAATAAACGCAAGAGAGGTCGCAAACCCAAAAACCCCACCCCCGAAACCCTAGAAATCCCCTCCACCGCCGTCAATCCCTCCCCTTCCCCTCCTCCCATTGACGAAACTTTCTCCGTCGCAAACGTTGAACTCATCGACAACGCCGCCTCTTCCCAACTAGGTCGCCGCCGCGGCCGCCCCAAGAAACTCCCCACTATGCCTGAAAAGGCTCCCACGGGACGCCGCCTTACTCGCTCTATCGACAGCAACGGTGCTATCCCGACGGTTCCAGCTGAAGTCGGCGGTGCTACTGCCATGGACGCAGACCCTATATGGGAAAGCGTGTCAGCGAGGGTGTTGCCGTCAATGGACTCGGTGGTGAAAGTGTTCTGTGTACATACAGAACCGAACTTTTCGTTACCATGGCAGAGGAAGAGACAGTATAGCTCCAGTAGCAGTGGGTTTGTGATAGGTGGGAGAAGGGTTCTAACTAATGCGCATTCAGTGGAGCATTACACTCAGGTTAAGCTCAAGAAACGTGGCTCTGATACTAAGTACTTGGCTACTGTTCTTGCCATTGGAACCGAGTGTGACATTGGTAACTAACTTCTTTTATTTCTATCTATTATATTTGCCTGTGTTCTTTTATTGTTTTTCTTTTTCTTTTTATGCATGTGGAATTGAAAAATGTATTAATGTTATAAGCAAATTTATGGCCCTTTATCTTGTGAAAACATTTCTTGTTTTCATTCTTTAATTGTGTTCGTTTAGTTTGATGAGAGATTATTGAAGTGATGAAATGTTAGTTAATGGAGATGCATTTCCGGAAATAATGAAAACATTTTTTTTGTTGACATTTTCATTGTTTATAGAAATGTAGACAATAATTCGATTCAAAAGTCTCTAACCTCCTTATCAACGAGTAAAATTAACACAAATTTTAGGTAATGAAAACAGGAAATGCTTTCACAAAGTAAACGGGCTCTTAGTTTTTGCATATGTGATTCATGGCATTAGGACAGCTTCTCTTCTGAGAGCCGTGCATTGCAGTTTTTGGGAAGGCAGCATTAAATTGAGTTTAATTTTTTATTAATCCTTGATTGGTTATTGCTAGTAAATATTTTTAATTTAAGTGCCTTGTTTTGTTTGTGAAGACTGAATCATTGTGTACAAATTGTACATGATAATTTAGGTGCTTTGTTTTGTTTGGGAAGACTGAGTCATTCTGTGTACTTGTACATGATAATCATAAGTCGGGCATAATAGAGGAGAAGCATTGTAAGACAATATAAGTGATGGGTACCTGCATATAATTGTTTACTGCATATACTTACTATATAAGTGAGACTAGAATATATGTATATATTTTATCCGCATTGTGATTCATTACAGACTAATAACTTGGATTTACCAAATGAATAGAGTATAGTTACAATTAAAAATAGTGTTTTGAAATTGGAAAATATTACATGAAACTAGTAAACAAATACAAGAATCATAAAACAATAATGGTGATATGAATATTTTCTGATGTAAGGCAAATAAATAATTTGTGTGGAGCCTTCTCATTATATGCTTTGGCTTTTAGCTAGTTAAATGAAGCTTATTATGTTATCAATCTTTGCGTCCTCCCAGGCTTGTACCCATCACTGATTGCTGGCCATTCTGGGAGCCTTCGAGCACCCCCATTCGTTTGTGGTGTTCATAACTTTATTTTTGAGCACTTACATGTGCATTAAGGATTGGAAATGCTAACTTGCGCCCTTAGGGCACTTGTTAGTGTACTAAAGATAGGAACTTTGTAGGAAATGCTAACATGCGCCCTTAGGTCACTTGTTAGTGTACTAAACATAGAAACTCTGTATTGTAAATTGTGCACTCTGTTTCTCAAAAAGTTAAAAATTGTTTTTTTCAAGTCATAATTACTATTTGTGGAATCTTTAAGTTAGCATGATCCATTTCTCAAAATGCTACAAAGGAGGCATTTTGCTGAACTTTCTAATATGAATTCTAATTTAATGCATGCATTTTATCTTACATTGCAGCCATGCTTACTGTTGATGATGATGAGTTCTGGCAAGGGATGTCACCTGTGGAGTTTGGGGATTTGCCTACCCTTCAAGATGCAGTAACTGTTGTGGGCTACCCAATTGGAGGAGACACGATCTCTGTGACCAGTGGTGTTGTATCACGTATTGAGATTTTATCTTATGTCCATGGTTCCACAGAACTTCTAGGTTTACAGGTTTGAATAATTGATCATCCACTTTCATCATTTAATTATGGCTCATTTTATATTACATGGTTTTCCTTCATCAACTTTTTTTTTTGGCAGATAGATGCAGCTATAAATTCTGGAAATTCTGGTGGACCTGCATTTAATGGTAAAGGAAACTGTGTGGGGATAGCATTTCAGTCGCTCAAACATGAAGACGTGGAAAATATAGGTTATGTCATTCCAACACCAGTTATCATGCATTTCATCCAGGATTATGAGAAGAATGGAGGATATACCGGTATGTAGTTGCTGTGAACTAAGATGTAGATTTTACTTTTAAAGCTTTTAGCTGAGCATTGTAAAATCTCAGTATTGCAGTTTTATCTGCTTAGACTAATGTTTCTCAATCTTCTGTTATAGGGTTCCCTATTCTCGGGGTTGAGTGGCAGAAAATGGAAAATCCTGATCTACGAATGTCAATGGGCATGAAATCTGATCAGAAAGGTGTGCGTATCAGAAGAATAGATCCTACCTCTCCTGAATATAAGGTTTTGAAACCGTCAGATGTTATCCTTAGCTTTGATGGCATTGATATTGCCAACGATGGAACAGGTGAATGTTTATAGTTCAGTTTCTTCATACATCTATGTATGCTATGTAGTATATATTTGTTTAGCTAGCTACTAAAAACCCTTCTGGGAGGTCTTACCGGTTCTTATTTGACATCAACTCTGATAGGAGAAAGCAGCGTTAAACTTATACCTCTTTTAGACACAATGATAACATTCATTCATCATGCCAGAGCTCCACAATGTCTTTTGGATTTGGATCTGTTGCATAAGCTGTCAATTTTGTGAATAAGAAAGAGCGTTGGAAATATATCTCAATAGCCTGAATCTATTTCTCTCCATATCTGTTCATCTTTAACACTGGCTATTTGGATTAGTGTTATGTTACCGTTTAGGTTTTGTTCTACAAATTTCAGTTTAGATATGAAGAGGAGGAGACACAAAACTCTGACATCAGTCATAATACATTACTCAACCATTTCTAGATCTCATTATGCAGTTTAACTATGAAGTCATTGCCTATATTATTGATCTCTGTTTTCTATGAGAGTCAGTATAATTAATCATTGCTGTGGCCAACGTGAAATATATCAATGGTTTGAATTTGACAGTATAAACCTTTGTGTTCCTGGTGTTCTTTTTCAGTTCCATTTCGCCATGGAGAGCGCATTGGTTTCAGTTATCTCATATCACAGAAATATACTGGTGATGATGCTGCAATCAAAGTATTGCGGAATTCAAATGTTCTCAAATTCAATATTAAACTTGATGGTCACAGAAGGCTTATTCCAGCACACAGCAAGGGCAAGCCTCCCTCATATTACATTGTTGCAGGATTTGTTTTTTCAACTGTTTCGGTTCCTTATCTTCGTTCTGAGGTTTGTGGTTAATCCATTATACCTATGCTTTAACTATTCAAATATTTGGTGTCTAGTGGTGGCACTGTTAGTTTTTCTTTGAATTTGGGCTACGTCTAACTCAACACACACAAGATATGCATGTATGGTTAGTTTGCCTCCCACTTATAATCACTATTAAAGCCTTATCATTATCCAATTCGGGATTCTAGACATACCGTTTTCACACCCAAGAATAAACATTTAGAGTATGACTTGGGTGGCCCGATAATGTGTGACGCGACAGCTCTAGAATAGACCTTGATACTCTCTTAGAATTTTGGTTGGACCTAACTCAACCCTACAATAGTATTTAGTAAGGTGACAGTTGCTTTCTGCAACCACTATTCAGGCCATATCAATATCCAATGTTGTACACTCAACACCCCCTCACGCCTAGGAGGTGACATCTGAAACGTGACCCAAGTGAGCCGATAACAGGTGGTCTGTCGTGACTCGTGTCTATTTTAGGCTTTAATATCATATTAGAATTAGGGTCTAACTTAACCCCACAAAGCTGGCTTCTATGGTTAGAGTTACCTCCCCCACATATCACCACTATTTAGTTCAGGCTATATGACTATCCAATGGGAGACTCTCAACAATTGTGTTACTGCTTTTCATATTATAATGTTCTTTCTGTGATTCATTCTTCAATTTGTATTCAAATATCTGATAGTTCAATACCTTCTTTGTTCTTGGTTAACATAATCTGTTTTACATGAAGATTTGAAATTGTCATATTTGCCTGATATGGATAACCTTTCATTATTGCTGCGTGAAACTTGATACTGCATGTTCATTGTATCTAAGGAGATGGAGATTATTGATATGTTTGGACTGTGGAAGTTTATCATTACTTGTGACATTTAAAAATGTTACACTGTTGTATGTAGTGAACTATGATGGTGAATTTATTCTGTGATTTAATTGATGAGTGATGTAGTTCAGTTTCCATAGCAATATAAACTATGTTATGGATCTTCTTCATTTATGTGGCCCATAATATGTACTGAGCTCTATGCAAGGGAAAGGATGCAATCTTGTATAAAAGATGGAGCCATCAGCTGTTTAGTTTATTACAATGGAAAGTGATGACGGATTTAGTAAGGTTTGTGTATACTGTGTACCTTAAGATTATGTTTACACTGAGAGTTTTTGAGGCTCAAGATAATTGCAATCTAACTACCGACACATTTTCTGACTCAGTAGTCAGCCTATTTTGTTACAGCAGTTTGTAAGCTACTCTAGACTATTCTATATTACTTTAACACCCTCCCCCGGCATGTGCAAACACAGGGTTGTGGTTATAAATCAAGCATAATAAGCACACTTAGTTCGGAACAACGCTCACAGCATATAGCGGTACAATGAGACTTGGTGAATGTGTCTGGCTGTTGATCATGTGCAGGATTGTGATAGACAGGGAGATGCTTGTTGATAACTTTCTTCCTGACAGGAATTGTGATAGACATGAGATCAGCACAGAACAAAGAGGTGCCACTGTAAATTGTTAGGATCCCTGACCCAGTTAGCATTGGGAAAGGCATGGATGGATGGGGAGTGTCATTGGATTTTGTTGGCTGCAATAGTAAACCATGAGTCAGTTCCTTCAAGACTGTAGGATTCTTTCGAGCACACGCCAGTGAGTCTCAAGTGGGTGGGAGACAAATTAGTAGATTTGTTAACAGTTTGAAAACCGAGTCAAAGTGAGCCCAATTTAGAAGATTGATAATATACTAGGATTGAGTGAGAAGTATTGCACCCTTTGAAAGATGTTTGATCTCTTTACCAAGAAAATAATCAAGTGCACCCAGATGTTTAAGTGAAAACTTGGCATTGAGCTCATTGATTCGAGGGTCAGCAATGGAGACCGCAAAACATAATAATAAGATAATAATGTTATATTTTTTGGAAAATATGGAGGATGAGGGATTCCATTTGCTCAAAGACATAGAAAGCACACGTTGCTTGTTTTTAGCTATAGAGAGCCTTGTTCAATTTGGAAACTATAGTTCTATTAGATGCTTCAAAACTTGGTTGGACCGTGTAACATTGAGAAAGCCACTAATAAAGGCATAATTAACCTCAATTTGCTGAATAAGCACTTGTGAGTGAGAGCCAACGTGCAAGAATGATACACACGGTGCCTGGTTGCAGATTAAAACCTTCAGAAAACTTTCTTTGATCCGAAATACCCGTTTGCAGCCTTTTAGCTCTCCTGTTAGGTGGTAGGTTGACCAACATCCATATTTTATTTTTATGATTTAGGACTGCATAAGTGCATATTCTTCTTGCATAGTAGCAAGTCACGGAGGATGAGACAAGATGTGTTTAACAGTATATGGGTGATGGCTCAATATAAGTAAGTAGTAAAGCTTAAGGTTTGAGGTCTCCAGTTTTGGATCTGGATCAATTGGGTGTTTGGAGATGGGGGTGGAGGAGCTAAACCACAGTTATAAAACTGAGATCCAAAATAAAGTGGTATGGAGGAACGCACAAGTAGTGTGAGCCCCATTTCTACTATTGTACAAAATTTTCACTCTGAGGTGTTGTGACAATAGCAGCATATAGTCCTTCTAATTTGCAGCTTCATATTTTACCTTATTTTTGGCATTCATTTGTAAATTCATTTAAACAAATTTGCTAAGCTTTCTTGTGGATCCATTCTTTTCCAACTCAATTTTTCATTTACAAACAGTATGGAAAGGACTATGAGTATGAAGCTCCAGTAAAGATTTTGGAGAAACTGCTGTATGCAATGCCACAATCACCGGATGAACAACTTGTTGTGGTTTCTCAGGTACAGCTTTTCTGCAAGTCTTTTCTTTTTGTTGTTTTTCCTGAGTATCTTATCAAGTCTTATTATCTGTTACATTTAGGTGCTGGTGGCTGATATCAACATCGGATATGAAGATATCGTGAACACCCAGGTTGATAATGGCAATGTTTCGTATTTCTTCTTTCTCCGTTGAATATTGTTAACTCTATTGGCTTAAACACTTCATTATTCATTGTGGTCTATTCTGTGTATTTCTGAAGGTCGTTGCTTTTAACGGTAAACCTGTGAAAAATCTTAAGAGCTTGGCCGCTATGGTAGAGAGCTGCGACGATGAGTATCTAAAATTTGATCTAGATTATGAGCAGGTCCGTCTTTATTTGTCACTCTTGTCTTGTGTGCTTATGAAAGCATTAATTAACACTTATTAACTAATCATCACCTATGCAGATAGTGGTCCTTCGCACGAAGACTGCAAAAGCTGCCACACTAGATATTCTTACAACACACTGCATTCCATCGGCAATGTCTGATGATCTCAAGTCATAATCTTGTACATTCTGCATCTAGATGCAGATGTGTAGGCTTGGCTTATTTTTTGTTAGATTGATTCCCTACATGTTGTCGGGAGCTGCAGAATGCTTCATTTATATGTACTAATGCCTTTTGGGGCTGATGAGTCCCCTTTTTCAAAGGGATGGTAGATTAGATAGCTAAGCAGGATTTACAAATTTAAATTGTTTTCTGTTATTTTTTATTTTATTTTAATTTGGAGGGCATTGATCAATGTAAAGATTTTCCATTACTTTAACCAATGCAATACGATTTAGATTTGCCCAGAGCAGAGTAATACAAAACAAACTATACTTCTGAAAAGTAGAAATGCTTTCATAACTGATGCCTGTTGACTTGAATGAATTGATAAAAAGGAATTAGCAGACATCAGTTAATGGCTGTGTTCGTTTTCATGGCGACAATTCATCAACTTCAAGGCCTTTCGCATTTCTCTCTATGGACTGTGCCCACAATACTGTATAAAATCCGATGGTGATTACTAGTGCACTGATGACACTAGAAGCAGAGTGGAAAACTAAACAGTCAATGAAAAGCAGGTGTTAGAAAAATTTACAGATGTTTGGGTGAAATGTTGATTGCATTGAAATTACAAACACGGACACAAAAAGAATCAGTGACAACCACAGTTTAGGAAAAAGTGTGGTTGTATGTTTTTCTTCATCTTTATGCAACAATGCATTCTTGTTGTTTACTACTAGATGTTCGATAAAAAAATTCCCATAATCGGGGTAAACAACATACTACATAGCACAGGATATTTTCCAAATAATAATTACCTGCCAGCATGGAGTGTTTCACCAAGGAAGGCAACACTCATAAAGGCAGCAATGGCAATCCCAACAGGCTTGAACATAGTAACAAATAAAGGTCCATTTCTATCTATGCACCAAGTCAGTACAGAAAATGTCACCACACTTCCGAAAGTAGCCTGCAATATTGTTTTAACTTCGGAATTAGTACATGCTTAATTATGTACCTGCTTTAAACCCTCTATGATTGCATAGCCTGCAATAAACCCTCCATGATTGCAAACCCTCTTTGGTTGCTAGTACTTACTTACTGAATAGATTATAGATATAAGCTCAATGTCAGGGCTTAGATTCCAGGCATTTGGATTTTTGACTGCAACCAAAGATAGTATTGCACATTGGATGGTTCCAAACAGGCAATAGAATGCCATTATGGTCAACTGAGATGGATAACTTTAAAGAATTGCTGCCTGCAAATTTGCTCAACTACATCAGATCCATATTCTCATATATCATGTCCCTATTTAGTGGTTTAAATATCTAGTCAAACTAGGCATCTCACATGAGCTATATTCCATACTGCAAAAGTTAAAGAGGCAGTGGCTAGGAAGAGACCCCCAATAACCCAGTTACTGGTTTCTGCCAATAGGGACAGTAATGGTTGCGATGTAGAGGGTTGAGTTTGAAAGCTGCTAATGGGAGCACCCTTGTAAAGGGTTACTAGTAATGTTCCTGAGATAGACAACACTGTCCCCACTACTTCGATCTGTCTACAACCTGTTGATGAGGAAAGAGGAAGGGGGGAGAATAAAAGTGGCAAGAGCATTGGAGTAGAGAATAAAGACAAAGTGGTTCATTCCTTTTATAGACATGGCTATTTTACTCAATATGGTTAACCCAACGGCAAGGAACTTCACAATCACCATTGCTGCAAATGGAATACATTCAAACAAATACTTTCTCACTCCCATTTCAGAATGAGTGTTTCTTCTTCACTCACTGTTGCTCTTAGTAGCTTATAGCCACACCTATTTGACCCCATCCGGAATTACCATTGCCACCTAATTTCGTACGGGGAGCATTTTCTAGTTATCAATCAAGTCAAATATTGATTTTTGTATTGTTACTTAATTATTGATTTTGTTGTATGTTTTTACTGATTGTATAACAATTAAAGATTTTTTATTGTCTTTATCTTTTTATTTTATGGTAGTAAATATTTTTATGCATATATCTTGTGGTGTTAAATTTTGTTCGTCAAATTTAACAATTTGATTGGACGAAGTTCTTATTCTCTTGAAGTGTATGTCGTAGAAATATTGTAAGATTTTGAAAAGTATTTAAAAATAAGTTAGCGAGTTATACACCTCATCCGCTACTATTTTCTACATCAATTTTTTTAATTTAGTCGATGTGATACTTGTAAAGAATTGTTAGATCTGGTTTAACATTGTTTAATTTAAAGTAATTACAAGTTTTTATAATCACTGTATAAGTGTACCCAACACATATTAAACAAAAATTGTCCTCGAATTATAAGTTCCTTCGCAAATTTTTAGATATTTATTTTTCTTTTTTAAATATATATTTTATTATTACTATTATATTTAATATATTGAAAAAAAAGTGTTTTATTTGTTATAGTTTTTCTAAAATTAATCATTTATTTTTTAAAAAAAATTAATCACTTTTAGAAATTTTTATTTATTTGTTACAACTTTAAAAAATAAAATAAAATCCATAAATAATATATAAGTTGTTTCAAAAGAGAAATTGTTTTAATCAAACACAAAACAATTTATGTTTTTCACAAAAATACGAAAAATATTTTTGATAGTTATTTTTTAAAAAATTAAATTTTATTACATTAATCAAACACAAAACAACTTATGTCTTTTAAAAAAATTCTAACAAATAATCTATAAATCATTTAATATCAATTTTTTTTATCGTATGTAATAAACATAGCTAGTCCTTGGTCAGTCAAACCATTTATATTTTCATGTTTAAACAACACAAGTGAATATTTGAATGAACCGCGGTAATAACACAAATGTAAATTATATGGTAAATTCTCAATCATTCATAATATCTTTTTTTACCTAAAACTAAAGCATAATCCCATCACTCATAAATTTCTTTTATAAAAAAATATTTGAATGGACTATAAAGAAATTTGAATGAACCTCACACAGCCACGACAAAAAGCAATACTTTCTTTAGAAGAAAAAAAGAGAGGGACCAAAAAAAAAAAAAAAAGAGGGACGTAAACAAAAGAAAATGACAGTGTGATAGACAAAAAGAGAAAAAGGAACACAGTGTTGGTTTGAAAATTGGAATAGCGCGAGTTCTTCGTATAAATTGATTCGGTGTATACACTCTCATTCGGTTCCTTGTTCCAAACTGTTCGATTCTCCGTTTTCTGCATCAACATGGGCAGTTCTGAACCCGGTTTCGAAGATTTTCTTGAAGACAAGAAGCGCGTTAGGAACCCTTTTGTCCCCGTTGGTAAAAAACACTCATCTCTTTATTTTTCCTTTTTCTTTCTTTTTCTTTTCATCATTTAATTTCAAGCTTTAAACTGAAATTGTTGACATCTTTCTACGGTTATGTTAATTTTTATTTTGGAATTAGGTTTATTAGTATTTTTATTTCCCCAATTTTTTTACTGAAAGAAAAGGGAAGAGAATGGGGTCAAAAATAGTTTAGAAGGTTTATAATTATGTAAATACATTGATTTGGGTAAAAAATTTATGGATTTGTGGGTAGTGTGGTGTAGGGTTTTTGGAGACTTGGGATTGCTATGAGAAAAGAGGGTAGAGAGGAAATGGGAGTGATATGCTCTTGAAATTGTCCAATGAAAAAGGAAATGCGAAAAAAAGTTTATAATTTGGAAATGCTAGTTGAGTAGAGAACTTGTTGATTTATGATGTTGCAACAGTTGTATTCATAGGCGTGACCCATTAATTGAGAAGCTTGGGTTTACTTGTTTTAATTGGCATCTTGATGTGCATGATTTGCATTGTTGTTTGTTTGATACTTAATCTGCTTGTTAGCCAACGCGATGATTTGTGTGATCATTGCATTGTGAACGGGAGATATAAGTGCTAGAAGTTTATTTTGGTTACTGAATCCTACTATGGATGTGATCGATCAAGTTGCTAGATAGCAGCTGTTGCTTACCACTAAATGCAATTGGTTTAAGAACTGAATTATGTTACTTGGATTTTAGAATTAGAGTTTTCTCATCTATTTTTGTTGGGGGGGCAAGGAGTTTGTTCTGTTTTTTAAGATTGGAAAAATGTGGAGGATACAGGGTGTAGTGATAGCATTCTGGCAGGGTTTGCATCTACCTTATAATCACTGTCTGTCACCATGTATGCGAATATGGAAATGAAGTTTGGTCTTTTTGCACTTTTAGCAGAAGAATAAAGGAATTTGGTAATTTCATTTCAAATTTAGATTGTTATATGAATTGAATTATAATTTGACAGTAAAAATAACATCCATTTTACATTACTTGGAGATTGGAGACTATATAACACTGACACCAAATACAACACTATAGCTGTCGACGTTAATTTGAGAAAATAAAAGTGATTTTTTGTAATCAAATGTGCAATGAATCTGAAGTGTTGGTGCTGCATAGCTTGGCAATTGTTAAACTTAATGTTTTTCTTTTGTTTTGGTGATTGGATGTGGTTCTTTTTTACGATTGTCCTGTCATATCATTGAACTTTTGGGGTTAGAGTCTGTTGGTTAACTTTGTTGTGTTGATTTCAGGCGCACTTATTACTGCCGGTGTGCTAACGGCTGGCTTAATCAGCTTTAGACAAGGTAATTCTCAGTTAGGCCAGAAGTTAATGAGGGCTCGTGTGGTTGTCCAAGGTGCTACAGTCGCACTCATGGTTGGCACTGCCTATTATTATGGTGATAATCCTTGGCAAACGAAATAAACTTTTAATAGCTAAGTAGATAATTGCTTGGTCTCTTGTTGGTGTTAGTTTTGTTTATGTGAAATGAAATTTGGTCATTTGAGGACAAAATCCTTGCCCACGTTTTACATTTGAAACATTTTCTTTCAACGCATAACAATTGAATTCTTATATGGATGTACTTTGATGTATACTATAGTTCTTTCAATAAAATTAATTACTCTCAGTTGACTGTTGCTGTCCTGAGGAAGCAGAATGGAATTTGAGGCATACTATGGGAGAGCATTATCTTTATCGTGGAAACATTTGAATATTTGCACTGTGTATCATCTATCTACAACGAGAGAAAAAAGTGAGAAAGGAAAATTATGGAAGGACTTTTTCTTGGGATGTAAAAGAATGACTGAAAAAAAGTTGTAGAATGCTGCAGCACGTGGATTGTACATGAGACTAGAGAAACACATTGCTAGTTGGAAATGAGTGTATAGGCAAATTGGTCATTGTTATTGAGAATATCGGTCAAAATATTCCATGAATATAAGAAATAAGAAATAAAATGTGTGTTCTAAAAAAACCCTAGTTGACTAACGCCAAAAGCTTAAGGACTATTTGCTTTGCATTAATGCCTTCACTCGCTTCAACAGACCATTAGAATCCTGCCTCAACCCTTCACCCCTATTTGAGAGTATGACCTAAGATAATCTATCCATTTTAATAGTTTAATATATGCATTGAATTTTGTAAGTTGTTCAATAACCAAATGCTCTTAGAAACTTTCAAATTTTGAATTAGGGATACCAAAATGAAATATTTGCACGCGTTGAGCGATATTGTATTCTTTACCTCATTGAACCAATTATTTATCCTATCCCAAAATTGTGTGTTACTTTTATCTATAAATTTTATGTCTTTCAATAGTAAATTAAATGGGAGCATTTTTTGTTAAGAAATCATCAATACATGTGGAGTTTTAAAAATGATCTTATATTAAGGGATAAAGAAAAAGAAGAATTGACCTTATAATTAACGTGTGTTTAGTTTTGCGGTGACTAAAACTAATATTGGATGAATTAATTTTGTAAAGTTTATTTTAATTATAAGTAAATTGAATGTAAATAATTTATATTTGAATATCTTCGGTCAAAATGGATTGACCATTGATTTTATGATTTATGTTTGGACTAATAAATTACAAATTATAGCTTTAATTTATAATTAATTTTGAAACTTTTTCAAAATTAATTTTGACGGCTCTAAAAATACAACCAAATATACACTTAAAAACCGGAGAGTACTAATATGTGCTAACACTTTTTCATATAAGCAATATGCCTTTTTTTAAAATAAAAAAAATAAGCGAGCATGCCCTTACACTTTTTTTTATCAACTGCCCTTGCACTTGAAGTGAGTCGATACTCTCGGCTAATGAAATAAATAAATTTCAATACTTTTAACCCATCTCTAAATTTTGCAGCCAATGTTTTTCTTTAATCCACCTTTATGCATATTTGTGCAAACCGACTATATGATATTTTTGTAATAATATTCCATCAAAATGCCAGGTTTCTTGAACCATCCCCTAATTTTATTAAACTCGCCTTTATAAAGGAAATTAATGTGTACACCCGTGCGATGTACTGATTACTCTTCTCCATATAAGATAGTTCTTTATGATCTAAAATTGCACCTAAATAAATCTTAAGAGTTTTTTTTAAATAAATAATTGTTAGAGTTGGTATGTAAAATAAGTTATATATTATTGAGAGTCTTTATTTCCCCTGTACAATTTCATCTAAAAAAGATGTAACAGACAAAGATTGAATTTTTAAAAATTATACTTATTTTATCACACTCTTAAATAACAATAAGGCTAAATTAATTTCTGAAAGACAAAAAAAACTCTTAAATAGCCATCCGTTCATAACAACAAAGAAATAAAACACAATGAATTATTAAATGATTTTATTACAAAGTACTATATAAGATTTTGGTATCTAGGAAACAGGTAAGGTCGAATATAACTGACCCCAATAACAGAGTTCAAACTAAGATACGCTATACTAAGTATGATTGCATGTAATTAAGAGTTCTTGGATTGAAACAACCGTTAAAGGCACCAAACGAATGACCAAAAATTGTACAAATAATTTAATAAATAAACAAATTATAATAATAATTTCAAGATTATTTTTATTTATAGAAAGATTATGTAATACTTTGATTAAGTGACATTAGTCAAACTTATTATAATATAACCTGTGTTTTATTCTATTGTATAGATAACTATTGGTGCCTTTAGTAAAAAAAACTATTGGTGCCTTGCCATCTTTGAACCACATGAAGATGGTTTAGTGTCAATGGTGGAACCTTAAGTCATGTTGCACATTCCTCAATTAAAATAACATTTTAGGAACCTGTAGTATCAAGACTTATCGTTTTCATCTCTTTTAGGTTTCTAGAGTTTATGTAGTCTATTAAAAACGGCTGGCCCTATTATTTTGACCGAGTGCATTGGGTTAGCTTGAAAAATCACGCCCTCGTAATTAAAGTTTTTGTTTTAAAGAAGTCATTCATTTTTAATATAAATTAAAACGAGCCTATTAAATTATTTCTTGTCACATAATAGATTACGGTATAAGACTTCAACAATATTAATTCTTCAAATAGAATTTTTATCATCGAGATTAAGAAAATATTTACAATATAATTTCAAGTCATTATTATCAAAGTGTCCTATAAATTTATCACTATTAAATAAAAATTTAAAAATCTCCTCGTAAGTATTATGTTGATAATTTTTTTAACAATTATGTTTTTTTTTATAAATATAATATAATTTTAATATTTATTATATAAATATTTATGCAATACTATTGATGTGAAATAAGTGGGATCATCTATTGTCGTTTATCTCAACCTTGTTCAACACTGCCTATGAATATGAGCAAATCACAGTCCTAAATACATATTTGAAATTGATTGAGTGTTGTTAAAGTTTACAAATATGGATGTTAAATCAGGCCAACCTAAAATAGGGAGGGGCAGAAAAGATTTAATTAGGTATGTGGATTGAAAATAACGTCTCACCACGAGTTGACGATAATTAATGACAAGTTGATAAATTGACCCATCAATAATAAAAACACATAATAATATATTAATTTTTAGATAGACTAACTCGTCGCAATTAAAAAGTTATATTTTCACATATTATATATTTTTTGTTAAGGAGTCATAGAGTGATTTAATAAAATTGGAGTGAATAAAAAATAATGAGTTTAATTATTCTCTTTAATAAAATTAATTATTAATGAATAATATTAAAATATTTTTAAAAAAATTATTATTTTTTCTACGGGTTGTATTTTCATGTATTAAATTGTTGTGAAAAAAGTGGTTTTACATAAATAAAACGTCAAGCAATAAGTAAAATAATATTGGACTACCATTAAGATTAGTTATTTCAAAAAAAGAAAAAATATATGCAAAATAACATAAATAATAAATTTTATAATAGTCCAATAAATCTAACATTACATGGTTTTTAAGTTGAATAACATTAATAATATAACGAGTCGAATTTATAATGACAACTTGTTTTATTCGTCATTTTGGATGGATTTGACGAAAAATTTGAACGTGCTTACTTAAGATAGCTCGCCTCATTTAATCAATTGAAAAAATGGAGTAAACACGGGCCGAGTTGGTCTGTCGAGTCTAAATAAAAAAATTTGCTATTTTTTAAAAGACTTAAGTTTGTTTTTTTCTTTTTTACTAACTCAACTAAAATCAAAGATCAATCTAAATTAAAAACTAATAAGGATATGAGTTTTATGTGCAAGGATAAAAAATATTGAACCGCATAAAATTAATTAGTGCGTTAATATATTATGAATGTGATAACATATAATCTCATGTTCATAATGTATAGTTAAATTTTATAATGAATTATAATATATTTCTTAAATTTTATAATTTTTTATTTATTAATATATTGTAACAATAAGTAGATTGTAATAAATATCTTGAGATGGCTTAATATTGATGAATTTATTTTGAGATTTTTTATGTTAGTGGTAAATTTATTGTGGTATTTAGTTTTATTTATTAATTATGACTGCAATTATTATTTTAATAAAATGTGTTAAGATAAAAAAAAAATTATTTTTTTAGCAAGTCGGCCGCCAACCCATTATAGAGGTGAGGTGGAATGATACTGTAAACTCGACTTCTTGAATTTGTTTGTTCTATTTTTTAACGGGCTAATGATTAGGGGTGGGAATAGGCCAGACCAGGCTTTGAAAGGTCTGAGCCTGACCTACGATTAATATTTTAGGCCTACGGCCTATCATAGGTTTTTTTTTCGGCCTGGCCTAGCCTTTTTAAAAATTTGGCCTCGCATGAAAGCCTATTTAAAAGCATTATTCACATTAAAATATTTAAATATTATATTTTACATTTTTTTAAATAGACTAAATTAGAAAGTTTTATATAAGGAAAACTAATAAAATTATAATCAAATCTAATATAATATTAAAATAGCATAATTGATAGGCTTTAAAATATGAAACAATATTAATAAATAACATTAATAAATAATAAAATATATAAATATACATATACTTTAGGAAACTATAATATTAATAAATAATAATAAAAAATAACATTAATAAATAATATATATATATATATATATATATATATATATATATATATATATATATATATATATATATATATATATATATATATATATATATATATATATATATATATAGGTCAGTCTGTCAGGCCTAATAGGCTTTTATATAAACCTGAACCTGACAAAATAGGCTTTGAAAATAATTTGAACCTAACCTTCTTATTGACACGCCAGACCAGACCATAAGTAGGTCAGGTCGTAGACTTCCTTTTTATATTGTTAACCTATTCTCATTACATATTGTGCTTTAAGTAGCTTTCAATATAAATTATTTTTGTTGTTTAAAAAAAAATCTAACGATGCATAAGTAATAAGTAATAAAATCTAAAATAGTATTTGAATTTAATATTTCTCATTATGGTAATTAAATGTTGTTAGCATGTGGAGTCAAATTTAATTTAATGCACGTTATATTTTTTATTGAATCGAAATTAATAACAAATTATTTATCAAAAAGAAAAAGAAAAAGAAAATAATGATGAATTATTAATAAAATACATCGTGCATATATTTAAATTGTTTCGACATGCTAACCACATTGAATTATCATTATCCCGTCACCAATTTTAGCCGAATAGGGAGCCAAACTTGAGATACAAGTTCTAAACACTATGAAATTTTGACTATAGATATTAAAGTTTTGATTTCCTAAAGTTTTCCTTATTCCTTATTCAACACCAATTTTGCTTTCTTAGCACTACATTCAATAAGTAGATTTCGTCTTTAAAAGACTCATTCAAAATCCCAATAGAACTCTCCATTCTTATCTCATATAATCCCAAGTAAAATAATAGTTTAACAATATCCCATATATTCTTTTACCTATATTTCTACCTTTTCTCCCTTTGAATCTTCAAATTCAAACTAGCAAAAAATTCGCATATTCTACCAATATTTTGTAATATTAATTATCATTATTAGTTATATGTATATTTCTAATATTCTGATTGTGAATTTTTTAAATAAAGTTTGAATTATGATTATTTTTTTTTTATATAAGCAAACATTGAAATATTTATGTTAATGAGAATCAAAATAAATGCAAAATAATTTCAACATTAAAACTCCTTTCACTTATTTTCAATTAAAAACAATAGTAATTAAAAAATGATTTATTAAAATAGTTTGAAATTTGAAAATTAATTTAATAGTAATTATAGCTCTTAAAAAAAGCGTAGCATTAGCAAACATTGTTGCCACGCTACCATAAGGTTTTGGTAACACGTGGTTATGCATTTTCTCCCTTTATCTCATTCTCACACTATATATTATCTTTTCATATTCTTTCTTTCTTCCCCAATCACTCTCTCATCACATTCACAACGCGCCAGCCATTAACAGGGTTTCAGGCAAGCCAATTTTTCCACTCTCAACTTCCCCAATACCTATCAACTTTTGTTTTGGCTTTTGATTTTCCACTATTTCTTTCAACCATACTTAATTAATATTACAGATTGTTTTTTCTTCGTCTCTGGTTAAATGGGTTACCGTAGATCTTTGAATCGGAACCTATACGATTTATTTTGTAACATGGCTCGGTCGGTGCTTTTTATTTTGTTTTTTTTAACACATTTTATAATTAATTAAGAGAAGATTCTTTTTTTTTTCTTCTATGATTTTACCTTTTATTACCGCATTGGTTGTGGCAAAGTTGGTCAAAGTGAAATGTGAAATTCTGGGTATTTATTTGTGTTTGAAATGGATGTAGACATGTTGTCGAATGTAAAATATGTTAACATTGATGTATTTGAAGCTTGCACTTGTGCCACATTGTGTATAACATTCACATCGCACCCTTTTTATAACCCCTTTTCTGCCATATTTTACAGCTCAAGAGAGAGAGACCCTTCCATTGTTTAGTGTTCTCCTTTGTTTGTCTTTTGATACTATGAAGATGGCAATGTGTGTCCATTTTTTTGTTCACATCGGTTTGATTTTGTTTCTGCCATTTGATGCATCTTTACTTACTAAGTTTATGTTTTTTGTTTTAATTTAGTGTAAATTTGCAAATAAACTTCTAAGAGTCTGTTATGTGATGAGCAGAATTTTAGACATCAAAATCTCTCTTTGGGGCAAATTTTGTTATGTAACCCCTCATAGATGTAGCAATCATTTCGTCTGTTAGTTAATATGCATAGTGATCATTTAACCATGTTATGTTACTGTTTGTTTACTTATACCTGTTGTGATTGTCTAGTGGCGACGCCTACTTTTTCAAAAATGGTTGTTACTTCCTTAAGGGTGATCTCAACTTTTTTATTGTTCTTTCTGCTTTGATTTGATGACTGAGTGTCTGAATGATCATTTATGCCTCCAAGCATAATATTGTATAGTTTTCCCTGTCTACTTTGTCCTTTATTAAGTGAATCCATATCCATCAATAAGTTAAAATTTATTAGTTTGTCTGATTTATAAGCTGTTGTCCTTCATATATGTCTTGTTTGGGTCCGCATTGTTGAGGCCATGTCTTTCATTTGTATCTCATTTTTAGCTTTTGCATCATTAAGTCCTTCCTTTTGTCTTGTGATTTTTGAACATTCAATGCTAAAGCTTTCTTTTCCTTTTTACTATTACACCTTTGTTTACTGATATAATTTCTATTTATGAATCAATATAGACACATCTGTTTATCCTAGATTTTAACATTAAATCAATTTCAAAGTTTTTCATTTACCTTGGCTTTGTTTGTGCTTATCTATCTCATTTATCAGAATCTTGTAAAACTTTGTGGGCCAAAGTGTGTTTAGTTTGATATGCAGACACATAACAATAGATATATTGAGCTATGCCTATATCAACAAGTTCACATTCTCTTTTAAATTTAATGAGCTGTTAGTGTGCTTATTGGAATATTGGCCTTTCATTGTGTTGAAGGTGTAACAAGTATCTATATTTGGCCAAAATATAACTTTTCTTAATTGTTCTTGTGACAGGTTGAAATAAGTGATTCGCTGTAGTCATAATGTCATCTCCAAGCAAGAGACGAGAAATGGATGTAATGAAATTGTGAGTAAACTTTTTTTTTTTTACTGTGTGTTGATAGTTTAATTTTATTAAGCTGTTGTTGACACCGTAAGTGTAAGGTAATTTAGCTTTGTTAGTTTTCTGAAGGGGCAACAATGTTATCATGGTGTACTGGTGGTTGGTGTTTTAGATACTTGATCAGAGGGGGCAGCCAAAGTTTGAATTAGTTGCTAAATTTATTATTAGAATAGCACAGTTAAAAAGTTTAACAGTGATTGGTAATGAAAGTATATGGATGTGCTTAATTTAGTTATATATAGAACAACAATATCGAGTTACATGTTCCAATGCATTACTAAAATAATAAAATAGTGGTGCTTGGGTTGGGAAGTGTCTGTGTTCTATTAAGACTGGAATACAAAATGACAATGGTTGGACGTTTTAGGGACATGGAATTGCTCTAGCAATCCTAATTATGCGGGAATTGGCATTGCTTAGATAATCCTAATTATGATTCCATCATCAGTCTTGAGCTAGAAAGCATATGAGTGTGATAGTTCACTTTTATATGGTGAATTGAGACAATCACTTAATATAATATTTACGTGTTATCTGTTTCTTATGTATGCAGAATTCATTCTTTGCAAAAGTTTTCATGGTCATATTTCTCAAATATTCCCTTTTTTACAGGATGATGAGTGATTATACAGTGGAGACGATAAACGATGGACTTAGTGAATTTAATGTGGAGTTTCATGGTCCAAAAGAAAGTAATGTCAATAGTCTTGCGCTGACTTAGTCTTTTAATTGATGAAACTGCACATACATATGAAAAAGATGAGTGCTAGCAACATGCTGTCTAACACCCTTCCTCCAACATTCCTATGATTGGTGAAATTCATGTGGGTTCCATCACCTCAAAAATGGATTTCCACTAAATTAGAGGGACCTACGTAAATTTTTCTCAATTATAGAGGAAGTGTTGGAGGGATAATGTGTTGCTAGCACTCCTATATGGAAAATTACTTTACTTAATAATAGAATGCTTATCAAATGAAGATTTTCTTTTTTCTTATTCCTCCCTCAGAGGACAAAAAAAGGAAGGGCAAACAACCTTAATTAGGAGTTCCTTTATCTATGTAGCATGAATTTCAATGTAATGTTTGTATATTTTCCCCTCGCCCTTTTAGCTTCATATTGATTTCTTTCTCTTTAAAAGGAATTGTGAGTGCAAAGACTAACTACTCATCTTTATGTTATCTGGCTGTTCCATGATTTGTTACATTTGTGATTGTTGCAGGCCTTTATGAAGGTGGAGTCTGGAAAATTCGTGTTGAACTACCTGATGCATATCCATACAAATCCCCTTCAATCGGCTTTGTGAACAAAATATACCACCCGAATGTTGATGAGTTGTGAGCACTTCATATGCTTATCAATCTTTTTATTTAATGTAATTTCTGCACTGATTTGGATTGACACTGGATTAAATAATACTTCTTAGATTTGGGCCCCCTGATTTATGTTATATGTTATATCATGAACTGCTTTCTTTTATTTATCTGGTGTGCACACCACAACTTGTTCTTGACAGGGGTCTGTGCACATGAATTATGGCTCATTCTGCTTTTACATTTCATCAACTGCAGATCTGGCTCGGTATGCTTGGATGTCATTAACCAATCATGGAGTCCAATGTTTGGTATTTTTGTTATAGGCTTTTCATTATAAAAGTTCAAAGTATCCAAAGTCTAAAATTCTATTGATTTTGTCATTATTGTGTAATGTATGTTTGTAAACAAGACCTTCTTAATGTCTATAGATGACCAAGGTTTCCATTGTTTCAGATCTTCTAAATGTCTTTGAAGTTTTTCTTCCACAACTCTTGCTTTATCCAAATGCTTCAGATCCTTTGAATGGTGATGCAGCATCATTAATGATGAAGGATAAAAAGCTGTATGAGCAAAAAGTTAAAGGTGAGAATATTTTTAGTTACAACCATGTTTTTTACATGATTTTAGACCAAATTTCACAATGGTTTATTTTATGAGATAAGGATACATAATGGTTTTGTTTTTCAGTCCATGATCCCAATGCATTGCTTGCTTCTAATCTATTACAGTAATCGTAAAATGAATCTCCTAAATTTTTACAATTGTCTCATATGGGATTTAAATTCTGCCCTTTAACGTTATAAAGTCAAAACTCTTACCACTGAGTTGACATCTCATAGGTAGTGGCAGATAGAATGACTTAATATAATAATATCTTGGGCAGAAAGTCATCTAGATTTTGGTCTTTTACTGATAGTATTCAAACATGATTGCTCATATCATGTCTCTCTTATTTATTCTGACCATTAAATGAGCCCTTAAGTATTTGTTTCTTGTGTTAATACAAGGCTGAATTATTCAAAAATGAAGATAGTTATTGTACTCAAGATTACTTCATATATATCTGAATATTTGGATTTTTTTTATAATACTATGGTGGTTTGGTGAATGAGGGGTGTTTTGTGGTGAGAAAAGATGTGTAAATGTTACTATGTGGTGTTTGTGGGGACAGAGTATTGTGAGCGTTATGCTAAGAAGGAAAACATATCCAACAATAGTACATCTGATGAGGAGAGTGATGAGGAAGACATCAGTGAAGCAGAAAGTCAATCCAGTGATGATGAAATTCCTGGTCATGCTGATCCTTAAATACTGCTCTTCAAAGTACTTGTTCAGTTATAATTATAAGATAAGATGTAGGATTATTATGTATACTATTTTTTTGTGCCCTTAAAATTACAGTTGTTAATCCTGTGTAATTTCATATAATGCTATACTATAATATATTATTTGAGGGCTTTAAACTTTTATTTGTATTTTTTACTTTCAGAATTTAAGGAAACCAGAAATGTAATTTAATAGATACATACTGAAGATTTTAGTTGTATTCTCTTATAATTAGCTAAATGTGTATTTTACAATTGTTGAAATATATTTCTTCCTTTTTCATTGGAGTCATGATTCATGAGGAGTAGCAGAAAGATGGTTTGGAATTTGTGATTACTTGCAATTTGTTCATAGAAAAGCATTTTTTTTATTCATCATAACTATGTAATAACTCTTTTATATTGTATGCCAGATTTAATATACATTGTATATCAAACAAATTAAATTATGTATACCAAACTTGGACTTTCATCTTTTATGAAACTTTAGTTTTTGTAGGGTGAGGGTAGGGTGTGAAATTGCATAGAGACTTGGGTATTATGGGGTATGCAAATTTTTTTTATGTTAATTACTTTGGACAGACAAAAACATAGAGTTTTAATTAGTTGTCATGCGTGCAGGAATAGGGACCCCTGCATTTGCTTTTTGTCTTTTAGAATCTCCATAATCATAATTTGACCATCTCCAATTCCAAACGTGACAGAGACTTACCACAGGGAGACTCGTGAATGTCTCACCCTTCCATTTGCAGCATTAATCATTTCCATTATGGCCCAAATGAGTATACTAGTATGAAATAAGAATAACTGGAAAAAAACACACACATTGGTTTACTTACTTTAATTTCGGAGAAACAGTGTACCAATGTATGAATAAAAATATTTGTAGACTATTTCTCAAAACAGTGGCTTGATTTCCGGAGCGTGCTACAGGGCACTAATATTTGCAATGATTTTCATTGCGATCTATACTCGAGATAAAGAAGCCACCAAAAAATAGACAACTTTAGAGTTTAGACTTAGCAAACTGTGTTTATATAGGTCAACATTTTAATCATTTGGCTTTTTTTTCTTTTCCTTTTTGTTTTTGCTCTTGTAGCTTTCTTGTTGCACTTACAAGTCAAAATGTAATAGTTGAATGAAATTGTCAATGCACTGGATGTGTGGAAAAAAATGTTCTTCCATTATATCCATCATAACTATAAAAAAGAGAAATGTTCTTACTACAAAATCTGCATAAAGAGCCATATATTTTCTGATGCTTCTCTTGTTAGAACACAGTTACTTAGTTGCACTAAATCTTTTTTATAGTTTTCATAGCCACAATCTTTGTTCCCTATTTTAAAGTCAAAACTCAATGCTAGAAAATACCACATGGAGTTGAAGAGTATCTATGTATGGATGGAAGCTTTGAGTTTTCACATGAAAAACTAACCAAAGAGATTAGTTTTCACGGATCAATCAATATATGTGTCCGTCCATCTGTCTATTTATCTATATATTAATAAAAACTGTTCGGTTATTCACGTCGTGCTCGTGACAGTATCTCCATCTAAGAGGTGATTTTGCCAATGTGATGAATTACTCATCTCCTCAACCACCTCTCTCTGCGCTTCAAACTCCAAAGAATGTCAATATTAGTAATGAGAAAGAAACAACAACTTCTTCATTTATAAGCAGAATCAGTCCATTTGTTTTGTTGGTCATAATAATACTAACGTTATCTTCTTTATCTATGGACTTATCCAATTAGTTCTATGGTTTTTAATGAAAATTCCATTCTCTTCAACCTCCCTTTATAATTCCAACAGATTCCAATAAACGACCCGAACCCGCGCTCTTCATAGGCAACTACAACAACTTTTCCACTTGCATGATTTAGGTCTAGACCAAGCTCTCATAGACACTCTTCCACTTTTCAACTACAAAGCTTTAATGGATTTGAAGGAACCTTTTGATTGTGCTGTATGTCTCTGAGTTTTCTGATCAAGACCAACTGAGGTTGGTTCCTATGTGCAGCCAAGCCTTTCACATGAACTGTCTTGACACATGGCTTCTCTCAAATTCTACTTGTCCTCTTTGTAAAGCAAATGTCTCTAGCTCTAGTAGTTTTCTTTTGGAGAATGTTGAAAATTCGAAAGAGAATATTGTTGAGTGTTCAAAATATAATGAAAGAGAAATAACTGCAAAGGAACAAAGGGTGTTTTCCGTGAGACTTGGAAAATTCAGAAATAATGGAATAGTAGAGGACGGTAGTTGTAGTTTAGATGAGAGGAGGTGTTATTCAATGGGATCATATCAGTATGAGCTTCGTAATTCAGATTTGCAAGTGGTTTTATCGTCTCAATCTTCTTGTTGCGATGATGAGTTAGGAAGTGAAGAAAATGGCAATGTGGAGGGGAAGAGGATAGGGAATACAATTAAAGGTGAGAGCTTCTCTGTTTCTAAGATATGGCTTTGGTCCAAGAAGAGCAAATTTACTAGTTCCAGTGTTGATTTCCCTTGATTTTCTTGTAATTAGAAACTGAGCAGAAAAGTAAGTGTATGATGAGGAAAAGGAAGCTATATTTTCTATCTAGAATTGCATGTTTAATTAATGATCCTGTTTTTAATGTCATGCCTTAAAAATGATTAAGTAGATTTATGTTTGGTTCTTTAAGTTTGTCTCTCAACTCAACATTGTTTTAGGAGGAGGATATTGTTACAAATCATTGTAAATTTGAGATAACAAAAGAGTATTTGTTTTAGGAGTGGGATGAAATCTTAGATTTCTAACGACAAAGTGTCCTATTTGAGTTATGCACTTTTTTTTAGATAATAAATTAAATCATGAGTCATGAAAGGTTATTTTTTATGAACGTGTGGATGTGTTGAGTAAATAAAAAGTTAGATTTACAAGAAATATTAACCAAGTACGAGTCAAGTACAAAAATAAGAGTATGATCCTAACATATATATTGAAAAGTTAATATAATTGACTAATAACATAACTATTCTATAATTGATAATTGTTTAGGATAAATTTGAATCTCTATTTTAGAATAGTTATTTCATGTGATTATCTATAATTGTACTCGGTCATTTTTAAAAAAACTTTCCATTCATCAATTGTTTAGGAGAGGAAATACAAAATGGATCATCTAACTGGACATTATGATATATAGTTTTGCGGTATAATTAACAAAATTGTGGCGAGTTAATCTGACTCTTACAGAAAGAATGAATATAAAATGGGACACAGGACCCACCCAACTTGGGAAAAAGTACTAATTGAAAGCAACATTTTGACTCAGTAACACTAACACTGACCCTAAACTTTCACCACCACCACAATGGGGATTCCTTCATCGGAAACACCCACCGTTCGCGTCTTCAACATACCTCAATCCGCTACTGCCAAAGACCTCCTTCACTTCCTAGAATCCACCGTGGGTCCCTCCTCCGTATTCGCCCTCGAAATCTTCAGCGACCACTCCAACTGGAAATCCCGCGGTTCAGGCCGTGTCCAGTTCGAAACCTTCGAAGCCAAATCCAAAGCCCTATCTCTCTCCTCTAACGACAAACTCCTCTTCAACTCTCACTTCCTCCGCCTCGACGCTTCCTTCGATGACATCGTTCCTAGACCTCCTCTTCCCTGTAATCGTCTCCACAATGGTACCCTTCACGCTGGTTTTCCACTAGGTCCTGACCGCATGAGTGTTATCCAATCGTGGGAAGGTGTTAAAGGATGGGTTATGCCGGAAAGGAACAGACTTGACTTCTGGGTTACTCATGACGATCAATGTTTCAAGCTTGAGATTCCGTTTGAAAATATTTTGGAGTGTGATGGGTTTTCTTCTGATGGTTCCAAACCCAATGCCCTTCTCTTGAAGGTAGTACACTATCTATTTATCGATGTTCTTTTTTGGATAAACACCTTCATTAAACCCTATAAGGGTTTATCATATAAATGCTTGTGGAAATAAATCGAACAGAGTTTATGAACATGTTGTAACATACTTCTATAAGCTCTCTCAAACAATCTCCCAAGTCTCATAACAGGAAATAAGCTCAAAACTCAATCCAAATAGGAAGATAATTCTATTTTTTATTCCATTTGGTTATTGATTTATTGTATTTGTCTTTGTTAAGTTTGAGCTGGTTTCCCTTTTTGTCATCTTTCTCAGCTGAAATATGGACCAAGGATATATCAGAAGATGGAGGGACCAAATGTAGCTGCCAAGTTTAAAGCTGATAGGTATCGATTTTGTAAGGAGGATTTTGAGTTTATGTGGGTGCGTACCACTGACTTCTCGCGTTTGAAGTCGATTGGGCACTCTACGTCGTTTTGTTGGGAAATTGAGGAAGAATCGTCTGATTCTGATGTTTTTCGAAGTTTCCCCCTTTACAGAGAGCATTTGAAGGATCTAAGTCTGGAAGACGGGGAAGAATTTTGTTCTCCAACTGAAACGGTTCCGCTTGTTAAGTGTCGTTCACATACTAAGTTACCTTATGAGGCTCTTTTCCAATTGAATTCTCTTGTTCATACCCATAAAATTAGTCTTGCTTCTGTGGATGATGAGTTGATTGACTTGATGGAAAGCTTGGATGATGAAACTAAGGCTGTGATTTTTCAAAAGTTGCACAAGATGAGTTCCACTTGTTATGAGCCTCTAAGGTTTGTGAAGACACAGTTGCATGTGCTTAGTGTAAAGAAAAAAAGTCTTCGCCCATCATCGCAGAAAAGGTTGGCGGATAATAACATAATGAGTTGTCATCGAGCCTTGATTACCCCGTCAAAGATTTATTGCCTTGGTCCTGAGCTTGAAACCTCAAATCATGTGGTAAAACATTTTGCATCATATGCCTCAGACTTCATGAGGATTACGTTTGTTGAAGAGGATTGGAGTAAGCTTCCAATTAATGCAGTATCAACTAGTTTGCAAAAGGGAATCTTTGCAAAGCCTTTTAAAACTGATATATATAAGCGGGTATTGACTATTCTCCGAGATGGGATTGTAATTGGATCGAAAAGATTTGAGTTTCTAGCCTTCTCTGCTAGTCAACTGCGTTCAAATTCTGTTTGGTTATTTGCTTCCAATGATAAAGTGAAAGCAGAAGATATCAGAGAATGGATGGGATCCTTCACTAATATCTGCAGTGTTTCTAAATGTGCGGCACGGATGGGTCAATTGTTCAGTTCTTCCAAGCAAACTTTTGAAATGGCCCCTCAAGATGTGGACATAATTCCAGATATTGAACTCACCTCTGATGGTATAAACTACTGTTTCTCAGATGGTATTGGAAAAATTTCCCTATCTTTTGCAAAGCAACTTGCACAAAAGCTAAAATTGGATCCGAGTCGGATTCCTTCAGCATTTCAAATTCGGTATGGTGGATATAAAGGGGTCATTGCTGTTGATCGCCATTCTTTTAGGAAGTTATCAATGCGTAACAGTATGCTTAAGTTTGAATCCAAAAACAGGATGCTTTGCGTCACTAAATGGAGCGAGTCGATGCCTTGCTTTCTCAATCGAGAGATTATAACCCTGCTGTCCACCTTAGGTGTGAAAGACGAGGCGCTTTTGGCAATGCAAGAGGAACAATTGCAGTTGCTAGGAAAGATGTTGACTGATCGGGAGGCTGCTTTGGATGTTTTGGAAAGTTTAAGTGGAGCTGATTCAAGAAGCATTCTAGTGAAGATGTTGAATGGATTTTATGAGCCAAATAGTGAGCCTTATCTATCAATGATGCTCAAGGCTCATTATGCATACCAATTATCTGATTTGAAAAGCAGATGCCGGATATTTGTCCCCAAAGGCCGAATCTTGATAGGCTGCTTGGACGAAACTGGTATTTTGAATTATGGCCAAGTATTTGTCCGCATAACCGTGACAAAAACAAAGGAAAAAGTTGGAGATGAAAACTTACGGAACGTTGATGGTGATGATAGCACGCGTATAATAGTAGGGAAGGTTGTGGTCACAAAAAATCCTTGTCTTCACCCAGGAGACATCAGAGTCCTTGATGCTGTCTACAACGAAGAATTAGAGGAAAAGGGTTTGAGAGATTGCCTTGTATTTCCACAAAAAGGACCTAGGTATGTATCTAATGGACTATATTTGCAACTGCATTTAATTGCAACAATTTGTTTTATTCAAGATAGAATTATCACTTCTCTTACATTAATCTTTGTTCTGGCGTGTTTTCATTAACTAAAATACTTCTTCATTCATCTTGTCAAAGTCTTTATGACCAAATGATCAGAAGTTATATCCTTGCCAACCTCATTTTTCTAAATAAACTTGAGTTCTAGCTTAAAGTAGAGTTGGAAAACACCAAAGGCTATTGCATGAGGGGTGTGTGTTAGATAAAATAAATCTACTCACAAGCTTTCAACTAACTATTTCTGTTATTTTAAAAATATTTCTCTTATTTTGATGTTTATTGCTTACTAATACTTGCTGGGCCTACAGGCCTCATCCAAATGAATGCTCTGGAGGTGATCTTGATGGAGATTTATTTTTCATAAGCTGGGACAAAGATCTAATCCCACCTCAAACTGATAATCCTATGGACTACACAGGAAGAAGGCCTCGTATAATGGACCATAAGGTGACACTAGAGGTAATTTTTCAACCAAGTTTCAGGATTTTTTACTTGTTTCCAATGCAGCACCAACACTTCAGGTTGAAGTTGTGTCACACATGTGTACGACACCGATACATGTGATAACATTTAATCACTTTCATTTGGCATGTTCTCAAATTACTACTAGTGCTTACGTGTCCATGTATGTGTCATAAAAAAATTGATGAATTTGAAACTGCTCCTTTTTGGTTGTTATCTGTGTAGGAAATACACCAATTTTTTGTTGATTACATGATCAACGATACTTTGGGTGCTATCTCCACCGCACATTTGGTTCATGCTGACCGAGAACCAGAAAAGGCCAGGAGTAGAAAATGTTTGGAGTTGGCTGAGCTTCATTCCATGGCAGTTGACTTTGCAAAGACTGGAGCTCCTGCAGAAATGCCTAGAGCTTTGAAACCAAGAGAGTTTCCAGATTTTATGGAGCGGTTCGACAAACCTATGTACATATCCAATGGAGTACTAGGAAAACTCTATCATGCCTTAGTCGAGTCAACGACGCAAGTAAGGTCAAACATTGTCCTTTCAGAGAAGTTTGCCGAAGAAGCATATGATCATCAGCTTGAAGTTAATGGTTTCGAGGCTTTTCTTGAGACTGCCTCCGGTCACAAAGAAATGTATGCACAGAAGATGGGCTCTTTAATGAGCTTCTATGGTGCAGAGACTGAAGACGAAATGCTAACTGGAAACTTGCAAAACCGCGCATCTTATTTGCAGCGCGATAACAGAAGATATGGAGATATGAAGGATCGGATTCTGATATCGGTAAAGGATCTTCAACGTGAAGCGAAAGAATGGTTTGAAAGTGATTGTCAGCCGCATGAATATCAACTCATGGCATCTGCATGGTATCATGTGACCTATCACCCCAAATATTATCACGAAAGCTCCACATTTTTAAGCTTTCCATGGATCGTTGGGGACATTTTATTGCATATCAAGTCTGTAAACAATAAAGTTGAAAGTTGAATTGCTTTCTCTAATGCTCTGTTCATTAGAGAATATGAATGAAATCTGAAAACAGGCCATTATGTGGCAATTGTCATTAGACATCAAAAGTGTCATGTCTCTCTTTGGGGCAAATTTTGTTAATATGACCCCTAATAGATGTAGCAATTGTTTCGTCTGTTAGTTAATATGCATAGTGATCATTTAACCATGTTATGTTACTGTTTGTTTACTTATACCTGTTGTGATTGTCTAGTGGCGACGCCTACTTTTTCAGAAATGGTTGTTACTTCCTTAAGGGTGATCTCAACTTTTTTATTGTTCTTTCTGCTTTGATTTGATGACTGAGTGTCTGAATGATCATTTATGCCTCCAAGCATAATATTGTATAGTTTTCCCTGTCTACTTTGTCCTTTATTAAGTGAATCCATATCCATCAATAAGTTAAAATTTATTAGTTTGTCTGATTTATAAGCTGTTGTCCTTCATATATGTCTTGTTTGGGTCCGCATTGTTGAGGCCATGTCTTTCATTTGTATCTCATTTTTAGCTTTTGCATCATTAAGTCCTTCCTTTTGTCTTGTGATTTTTGAACATTCAATGCTAAAGCTTTCTTTTCCTTTTTACTATTACACCTTTGTTTACTGATATAATTTCTATTTATGAATCAATATAGACACATCTGTTTATCCTAGATTTTAACATTAAATCAATTTCAAAGTTTTTCATTTACCTTGGCTTTGTTTGTGCTTATCTATCTCATTTATCAGAATCTTGTAAAACTTTATGGGCCAAAGTGTGTTTAGTTTGATATGCAGACACATAACAACAGATATATTGAGCTATGCCTATATCAACAAGTTCACATTCTCTTTTAAATTTAATGAGCTGTTAGTGTGCTTATTGGAATATTGACCTTTCATTGTGTTGAAGGTGTAACAAGTATCTATATTTGGCCAAAATATAACTTTTCTTAATTGTTCTTGTGACAAGTTGAAATAAGTGATTCGCTGTAGTCATAATGTCATCTCCAAGCAAGAGACGAGAAATGGATGTAATGAAATTGTGAGTAAACTTTTTTTTACTGTGTGTTGATAGTTTAATTTTATTAAGCTGTTGTTGACACCGTAAGTGTAAGGTAATTTAGCTTTTTTAGTTTTCTGAAGGGGCAACTATGTTATCATGGTGTACTGGTGGTTGGTGTTTTAGATACTTGATCAGAGGGGGCAGCCAAAGTTTGAATTAGTTGCTAAATTTATTATTAGAATAGCACAGTTAAAAAGTTTAACAGTGATTGGTAATGAAAGTATATGGATGTGCTTAATATATAGAACAACAATATCAAGTTACATGTTCCAATGCATTACTAAAATAATAAAATAGTGGTGCTTGGGCTGGGAAGTGTCTGTGTTCTATTAAGACTGGAATGCTTCAGATCCTTTGAATGGTGATGCAGCATCATTAATGATGAAGGATAAAAAGCTGTATGAGCAAAAAGTTAAAGGTGAGAATATTTTTAGTTACAGCCATTTTTTTTACATGATTTTAGACCAAATTTCACAATGGTTTATTTTATGAGATAAGGATACATAATGGTTTTGTTTTTCAGTCCATGATCCCAATGCATTGCTTGCTTCTAATCTATTACAGTAATCGTAAAATGAATCTCCTAAATTATTACAACCGTCTCATATGGGATTTAAATTCCGCCCTTTAAGGTTATAAAGTCAAACTCTTACCACCGAGTTGACATCTCATAGGTAGTGGCAAGATAGAATGACTTAATATAATAATATCTTGGGCAGAAAGTCAACTAGATTTTGGTCTTTTACTGATAGTATTCAAACATGATTGCTCATATCATGTCTCTCTTATTTATTCTAACCATTAAATGAGCCTAAGTGTTTGTTTCTTGTGTTAATACAAGGCTGAATTATTCAAAAATGAAGATAGTTTTTGTACTCAAGATTACTTCATGTATATCTGAATATTTGGATTTTTTTTATAATACTATGGTGGTTTGGTGAATGAGGGGTGTTTTGTGGTGAGAAAAGATGTGCAAATGTTACTATGTGGTGTTTGTGGGGACACAGTATTGTGAGCGTTATGTTAAGAAGGATCCAACAAGAGTACATCTGATGAGGAGAGTGATGAGGAAGACATCAGTGAAGCAGAAAGTCAATCCAGTGATGATGAAATTCCTGGTCATGCTGATCCTTAAATACTGCTCTTCAAAGTACTTGTTCAGTTATAATTATAAGATAAGATGTAGGATTATTATGTATACTATTTTTTTGTGCCCTTAAAATTACAGTTGTTAATCCTGTGTAATTTCATATAATGCTATACTATAATACATTATTTGAGGGCTTTAAACTTTTAATTGTATTTTTTACTTTCAGAATTTAAGGAAACCAGAAATGTAATTTAATAGATACATATTGAAGATTTTAGTTGTATTCTCTTATAATTAGCTAAATGTGTATTTTACAATTGTTGAAATATATTTCTTCCTTTTTCATTGGAGTCATGATTCATGAGGAGTAGCAGAAAGATGGTTTGGAATTTGTGATTACTTGCAATTTCTTCATAGAAAAGCATTTTTTTATTCATCATAACTATGTAATAACTCTTTTATATTGTATGCCAGATTTAATATACATTGTATATCAAACAAATTAAATTATGAAGGTGGGATTTTGTGTTTATCTGCAAGATTTACTTCTACTAAGTTAATAATAATGTCTTCATTATTATCACTCACCCTGTTTTTAGAATGATTGTTATATAAGGTTTTTCTTCATATGTTAAAAAATAAAATTAGAGCTTAAACAATTGTTGGTAAATATACTTCAGTTTAATAAATAAGTAAGCAATTATTATTTGATATATGAATAATTTTTTATTGCTCTGGGTCTTGTATAAATATAATTTGATAGGATGGAGGTGATTCTTCATTCAGTTTCCTTATTTTTTTTAATCAGATTCTATAGCTTTCGAATACAAGGTGAATGTTTCTCCGTTTCCGTATTTATAAAATATATTATTAAATTTTAATTTTGATAATATATTTAAAATGGAAGAAATAAATCCGAAATCGAAAGAAACATTTATCTTATATGTAGCCGGAATTGGGCTTGCAATGCCTATTGGGAGACTCGAGTGGACAGGAAAAGACTGGAACAGAATGCATATCATGAATTCCCATGTGCATGATATTTTTGCCAATTGAGTTGAAACTTAACCTCCAGAAAATTGAAAAGGCAAAAATGAAGTAGCTTTATTAATGGTCAGCATACAAATACAGCACAAGACCATACATGAAATTATTTAAGAAATTATTTGATGTTGATATAATTCATTTAATAGTATCTTCTTTATCTGATGTGCCTAAAAAGAAAATTTTTACTAACGGATAAGAACACTTTAACTTTCTACTACCCTACTCGTATACGATGCGGTTATGATACAAATAGTAAGTTATTCAAACAAAGTTCCGAGAAGCCTCTCAACTTGGCCCTGTTCCAAGTGGTACTCGACTCACTTGATGAAAACGGAATATTAAAATATACAACACGAAAAGAAATGAGATGAAAATATCCTAATTAGATTAGACAAACCAATTCATTTCGTGAAAGTTTCATTTTATTATTAATATAATATCAAATATCAATTGACAATTCGCAAAAACAAAACCCTACCACCACCACCGCCCAATAGGTCTATCCATAATAACCATTAGCTAGTATGCAATTATAAAAAGAAAAAAGATAAATTGGATTTAATTAATTTTTCGTGCTATACTCCACATAATTATTACCATCCATTAAAAAAAATCTGATTTGTAAGAAAAAATAGAAATCTGATTTAATTAATTTATTAATAACATATAAAGGAATAATTGTTTAATAAAAAAGAAACAAGATCCTTTACCCTTTGTTCGGAGTATAGAAAGGAAAACTAAAAAAAAAGGGACGCAAATAAAAAAC